>JANHMN010000016.1:42267501-42290612 GCA_030674055.1 Rhabdomys pumilio | reverse complement strand
TCTCTCTCTCTCTCTCTCTCTCTCTCTCTCTCTCTCTCTCTCTCTCTTTCTCAGTTCAGTTGACTATGTGGATATTCTTATCATTGAAAATCAGTGGGATATTGAGAACTTTTGGAAGCTGAAGTCTATGCTCTCAAAACAATATGCTAAAATTTAGTGTTTGGTTCCTCTAAGGAGCTTTGGACAGAAATCTTCCCAGTATATTAAAACTTACACTCCTGCACATGTTTTCAATCTCTAACTTTATCTAAGGAATTTCTTAGTACCTGAGCCTTGCACTGGAATCTGCAGGTCTCTTTCTTTGCTGAAGCTCTTTGTACTAAGCTTTCCAGAAAGAAAATATGCTAGAACCAACCAGAAGACTGCAAGGGCAGAGATGTTTAGGACTCCATTTTGAAAAGCAGACCCTATTATTAGACATCACTGTACAAGAAATAGGGGACCCATTATTTTCTCTCTCAATATCCATCAAATATATATGGTTATAGAATTTTGAGAGGTACACTCCAGAGGCAGGAGACATTTTCAAAGAAATGATCATATAATAATTGAGACCAGAATATGGGATTAGAGGCTAGGGAGGGAGGGGAAGGAGGAATTAGAGGGACATTGGATTGGTCGGTGCCCAAGTACAGTTGTATGGAGAAGTAGCATAGCACTATAGCACTAGATGTCTGTGTGTGTGTGTGTATGTGTGTGTGTGTGTGTGTGTGTGTGTGTGTGTGTGTGCTATAAACCAATTTACAGAGTTCATAATAACTGGAGAAAAACTCAAAGATTCCCAACACATAGGAATTTAAATATTTCAGAAATTCAAAATGTCAAGCACTCTAACTTGTTCATTAACTCTATATATGTATATCAAATTACCATAAATAAATACAAACACTAAGGCAATTATTTTTAAGAGGATACAAGGAGGAAGTATATTCCATGTAGAACATGGGAGAGACAAGCAAGTCTTGGAAAATGGTAAGTGGGCAGGGTGTTTCAAAGGAGAGACAGGAAGAAGAAAAGAGAAAGGACTCAGACAACAGGAGGTAGGTTGTGTCAGAACTTGTGACTGGCTCTTACTCTGAAGCAGGGAGCTAGAGAGAGCAGCGATTAGAGTGGACTTTTGTTTTAGCAGGAACACTGCAGCTAGATGGAATAGCCTGTAGGAAAGCAAGGGAAGAAGAAAGACCCTTAGGAAGTTAATCTACCACCTCAGGTGAGAAGAGATGGTGTCTCACTCTGGGGTGGTGTCCTGACAGTAGACCAGAGAGAAATACCTGGACCTCCTAGAATTTGATGATTTTTCTGAGTTAATGCAAGAGATGAGAGAAAGATAATTCTAGTACATCTACTAGGTACTGTTATAAGCACAATAAGCAATCCACCATCAGCTGTCTGGAAGAGCTCCAAGAAGTTGGGTGTGACGTGTCTATTCGACATGACTGGAAGTGCTGTGTAGACCATAAAATGTAAGGAAAGAGGTCTACTATATACATACACATTTAAGAGTCATCATATGGGGCATTGTTTAAAGCCAAGAGTCTAAAGAAAACTACCAAAGAAGTTTGTAAACACAGAGGAGAAGACCAAGTTCTGGGCTCCAGAGCTACCTACCATTAAAAGTCTCAAGAAGCAGTGAAGGAGAGGATGAAGGTAAGAAAGATTGAGCTAAAATGTCAGCCCAGACTTGCCAAGCGAAAACATGAGAAGAAACAAGACTGTGTGTGTGTGTGTGTGTGTGTGTGTGTGTGTGTGTGTGTGTGTGTGTTTCTGATGTGGGGGAGGTCTTCAGATTACTAGTAGAGTTGGTAAGGAGTAGGTCATTGTGGCCTTGGAAGGGCAGTTTTGGTGGCATTTATGGAAACAAAAGACAATTAAAATGACAAAATTATTGAAAAGAGAAAAAGTGGGATGACAGTATCTTACTAAAAAGAGAATAAAGAATAAAGAGATGTATTACTTAATAGAAGAAGTGGAATCAGAGATTTTTTGGCGCTGGGTTGAAAGGAGAACAGCATATGGAAATGTTGGTGGCCATTTCTAGAAAAAAATGGAAGACATGGTGCAGAGATATTGGAGACATGCTCAGTTGATATCCATGTAACAGACAAGATGAAATCTTGTGAACTAGGTGTGTTTAGGCTGAGGTGAAGACGCTTTATAAAGGAACAGGTGAGGAAACAGAAATGTGACTGTTAAGCATTGGTAGCAATGTGTAGGCTTCTAGAAATTGTACCCTGATTGCTTTTGTCATCTCTTTGAAATCAGTTTCTCACCTGAGCATGAGATCACAGGATCTAAATGGAAGGTGGGATGGTCTCCATGGGAGGAAGGGATCCAGACATGAATGCCATAAGGTGTGAAGACAGGAATCAAAAGTGAAATAAGACAGCATGGTGTTGTTTTCCTATAAAGATATTCAGTTGTGTGGTGTAGACTTAGAAAGGCAGAGATTCTGTTTACCTGGCTGTGGCCTTGCCAAAAAAGAGAGAGATTTTTGTAGTAAACACACAAGAACAATTATGATAATGGACCAGAAGAAAGGGCTGAAGCTCAAGAGCCAGAGCAAATGTAAGTCCACACAAGTCATCTGCCCTTCTATTCTTATCTTATCTTGCATGTGAGAGACTGTATTTTGTATACTTTCTAAAACTAAATACAATAACTAAGCCTATATCCAGAACTACTCAGTTAATAAGCATTGATGGTCTAGTCACTTATGGGTGTGAAATATAGCAAGTTCCCCAATCTCCAGAAGCCCTTCCAAAGACAAGCCCCACTGTCCTAGACAGATGGCCTATAATTTTTTTATATTTGAAACACCATATGTCGAGTGCCAAAGCTCCATACATACTTAGCTTTGAATTTTTCGGTTTGGGTGATAATGTATTTGGTAGCACCTGTGCTTTATAATGTGCCTTCCAGAAGCTTCTATTTTCTCCTCCCCACACATTCATCACCCCAACCAGATGCTCCCAATTTCCTGCTTCCTCAGAGCACAGCCTGGCCAGCCTGGGATGGCATCCCATTTCACCAGGTCTTACGTAGGAGTCCTGCCCAGGAGCACTGAGCTGCCTGCCATCTGTCTGTTGTCCTTCCTGTTTCCTAGAGATCACTGGATCCCTACCTGATGTCTCAGAAACATTTGAAGGATGAACTCTCTTGTTTTCCATCTCAGTAATCACTTCAGCTCTAACTCAAAGATGTCTCTGATCCTCCTTAGGACTGCCATACCTGATCAGGGCTTATTGATCAACAGAATATTATTGAGTTCTATATCATAGATGCAGACACCCCCAACCTCATTCAATAGACATGAAAGAATAAGCATCCTGACATTCTTACCCCAATTCATTCAACATTGTTGTAACAACACAGATTTAAATTTATTTTCATTCTCACTTCAGTGCAGTTGACAAAATAGTACTTTAAGTAGATATTGCTATAACGTATAGGCTTTCAAGTTCCTGTCCTGGGAATAAGATGCCAGGGACCCTGATGAGAACATACCTCAATGCAAATGCCCTGTCACTTAACATCACTTAAATTTATTTCAGTCACAGAAGCAGTGTGTCCACAAAGGTTTTTGTTTTGGTCTTTGGTTGGTTGGTTGGTTGGTTGGTTGGTTGGTTGGTTGGTTGGTTCGTTCGTTCATTGGTTTTGGTTTTTTGGGTTTTGCTTTGTTTTCCTTGAAGACCTTGACTTCTATTTTTGAAGCTGAAATAATTTTTATTATAATATTTTTTAAAGCTGAACATGGAAACCATGAAACTAAACTAGAGTATCATGAACTAGAACAAGAAATTATAGCTAAAGACAAATGTGTTTTGTACACAATTACTCATAATTGGTAATATTATGGTTCTTAAGGCAGACACACTGTACTAGGCTCAGGACATACAAAGACCAGGGAAGTAAATACAAGTTCTTCCCTAAAATTGACTGTCTATGAGAAAAAAAAAAAAAAAAAAAAAATATATATATATATATATATATATATATATATATATATACATGTTTGGAATTATGGTACCAAAGCATTTTTGGGCTACACATATGTGGAGACTCCCTGGAATTTGAAGAGCCATCATTTATACTATTTTTCTAAATATAAGACAAAACCAAAAATTCTAGCAAATAGGAGGTTGAAAATAGTAATTCAGTTGAAAATCAAGAAACATAGTTAATGAACTCATTCACCCATTTTACTGTGGACATATAGATCCCCAGAATTAGGTTAAGACTCATCTCAGGCATCTTAATTCTCCGGGCTTGACATCCAGGCATATTTCTTTGCAATACTGGCTCAATTTCCACTTGTTCTAATTTTCTATTTCCAAGTGTCTTCACTTGTCAATGCTTGTTTATGACACACTTGGCAAAAGCATGCCATAAACATCATATACATCACACATTTATATAGGTAGCAACAGGTCTCATACACACACACACACACACACAATTATACATGCAGGATAATTTTCCCACATAGGAGAAGGAGATCAACTGAAATTGTGCACATACCACACACAGGGTACACCTTATGTAGAGAAGGCAGCTGTCTTCGTGCAAACTTGAGGCTTGTTGGGATGTCTCACTTTCTACCATCCATTAATATTGACATTTCTTAAACTGAGAAGAAAAATATATTTAAGAACTAACATTTTCTGTGCAAACATAACAACAGCCTTTCCACTTTCAGAAAGTCTGTTTGTTCATAGTCTTGCTACGTAGCCCAGACTAGCCTTAAACTCACAATAATTCTCCTGCTTTGGCCTCCTGAGTACTAGAATTATAGGCACGCACCTCTATACAGGCTCAAAACAGTCTTTAGCCACCATTTTGTCTAGTGAGCCAACCCAAACATTTGAGTTTGATTTTTACAAATATCTATTCAATGCTTTGTAACTTTGAGTATGAAGGAAATCAGTTTAGTGTACTGATTCCCTGTCCCACAGAGAGAGGATGAGAATTAAGGTGTACAAGAGAAAAACAGCTTTGCAACTCTGATACCAGTTGGATTGGGCTATACACATATTCTTCTTCTAGCAGTGCACTTAACAACCAAGACCCTCACCTGCACACACTATGAGCACATACCTCTCTCCTAACCATGCATCTAGCATGCATCAAACAATGGAAATAAGTTATTGCCCTTAGCAACCCCTTCACAATGCCTCATTTCTATTCAAACATGTTCCTTGATGTATCTGAGATTGGGAGACGAGACTGATCCTGCCTAGACTGAGTTGCAAATTTCTCTCTCTCTCTCTCTCTCTCTCTCTCTCTCTCTCTCTCTCTCTCTTTTACACCCTAATTCTCATCCTCAATTCTCTCTCTGTGGGAGGGAGAAAGTATGAATACACTAAACTGATTTCCTTGATGCTCTCAGTTAACCACTGTGATGGTTCCTATATGCTTGGCCCAGGGAGTGGCACTATTAGGTATGGCCTTGTTGGGGTAGATCTGTCACTGTGGCTGTGGGCTTAAGATCCTCTTCCTAGCTGCCTGGAAGTCAGTATTCTGCTAGCAGCCTTCAGATGAAAATTTAGAATTCTCAGCTTCTTCTGTATCATGCCTGCCTGGACTCACCTTGATGATAATGGACTGAACCCATGAACCTGTAATCCAGCCCCAACTAAATGTTGTCCTTTATAAGACTTACCATGGTCATGGTGTCTGTTCAAAGCAGTAAAACCCTAACTAAGACAACCTCTTATACACTAAGGCAAACTATGTCCTTTGAGTAAACTTGTAGGGAGAATCCTCTATTTACCATCTTCTGTCTATGCATCATCACGCATATGTGATTAAAATCAGATGCATCCTGGGAACAGACACGTGAAGTAGAGACATTTACATAACCCAAGTCTATAATTGAAAACAGAATGATACAAGCTGCACCTCTAGCAAGTATCTCCTTCTTCTTTGCACTTATAAAGGAAGTCCCAAGTGATTGCAAAGGCCCTGATGTATCTCTGCTCAAGTAACCTCTCTTGGGAATGTGTCCAACATTTTGCTTTAGACAGAACTGTCTGTTGCTTGAATTGTGTGTGATGCCTTTTCTACTTCTTTGATCGGAACATCAAGAACCCCAAAACAAGCAGGCAGTGACCACCTGTAGCAGGACTATTGTGACTCCTCTCCCGATCTGCGTGGAGATGACAATCTCCTTGCTCCGCATCCAACTTCCCATGAGAGAACCAGATATTTTTAGTACCTGAAAACTAGAATTTGACATCTTTTTCCTGATTACGTATGCTTTTTCAGATTGGTATTTTGTGCCCTCAAAATGCTAAAGTTTCCATCTAGGTTAACTTCTTGGGTGGGAAGAACTTCAAACACCATAAGTAGTAGCACAGGAAAAGGGAAACTTAGCCAAACTTCAAAAATAGACCTAGGCATGAGTACCCATGGCTTAGTCATCTCCTTACTTTAAAAATGAAAACTCCGGCGTTTTGTTTCTAGTAGCCAGACATGACATACCCCCATAGGAAGGTTAGACAACCAGCATTGTATAAATGTTTGTCCCACCTAACACATTGCAGAGACTTTCTACCAAGTGATACAGGAAGAACTGCGGGCTTCACCACTGTTGATAAATGGATCTTGTAAGTTGCCCTGACTCCTTTGAAGCCCACACTCAGTAATTAACCCTTCCATCTGAAAGCATCTTTTTCCACACTTCCAGTCAAGAGACATCTCACAATCCTAATAGCTGTGACTTCACCAGGCCACCCGCTAATGATACTACTTTTTGTCTCCGTTCCCCGTTTGCTGGAAAGCTTCCCTCTAATTTAGTGACCTGAAGAGGGATATTAGGAAAAGTGGAAAACAATCATTCAGAAACTCATTAAAATATCTCAGTGCAAAATGAGAATGGCCTGCACGAGGAGAATAAAGAGCGGAAAGGATTAATAAAGATTTCAGAGTCGTTACTGCAGCTGTCAGGCTGGCTTTCATCAATCAGAAAGAGACTGGAAAAGAAATGGGAGGGAAAGCAGGGGTGGGGGGTTGGGTAACAACAGGACAGGATCTGCTCAAACAAATCGAAAATAACCTTACACCACCACAACTGTCTGTTCTGGAATAATCTTTAAGAAGAAATCCCGTCTCTTCATGAATCCAAGCACTATTTCTATAAAAATTAAAAATGTTCTCTTTCTTTTACTGAAAAGTACTCTGATAGAGACTGACAAGTTCAATATCCCTTGGGAATAGGTCTGCCCTGAGTTTAATACAAACTGGCCATTGATACTTACAGAGGCAGATTGCCTTTCTGAGTGTGATCAAGGAAACTGAGACTCAAAAGATGGATTTTTTTTATATCAGATAAACCATTTACATGTTATTTATACTTGATCTAGACAGTTGTCCCGCTGGCGCTTTCATGTCCTCGTGCAAACCAGAGTCACTAAGCGCATAAATGGCTAGAAATGTAATAAGAGGCAGCAAAGCCTGTCATCCTTAAGATCTCAGGTCAACTCTCAGGATATGCAAACAGACATCTTCCACACCCTCCTGGCCAAGCATCAGTACACCCTGAGAGTATCACACACACCCTTTCCTTCCTAGCTCTGTACAGAGTGTGTGTTTATATATCTGTGCTTCACAAAACAAGACACTGAACTCTGATCACCGTTGTATCCAAATATAACTAAAAATAATGAATTAAATCATTCCTTAAGTTTAGGTCTAGACAGAGGGGTGTGTAGATTCTAGACTACTGTTTGCATGGTCAAAAACTATTTCTCTTCTTTTTACAAGATTTAAAATATTGGATAAAATAGTCAATTCAATAAGACTCACAGGTCACCCAACTGTGTCATGGTCTCCATACTGACCCATTCCTGATCTGGTACTGCCTGCCCAGTATCTTCTAGGATTTAATGGGTTGTTTTGTTTTGTTTTGTTTTGTTTTGTTTTGTTTTGTTTTTTAACTTAAAAATAAAACTGGCTGGAGAGATAGTTCCATCAGTAAAGTGCTTGTTTTACAAAGAACCTGAGTTTCATCCCAAGAATACCCATGGGGTCCGGGGAGGCTCATGAGGTAGTTCACATTTGTAATCCCAACACTGAGGGCTGGAGGATCCTCGGCTCGGTAGGTAGCCAACCTAACAACTCCAACACCAAGGAGAAATACTGCCTCAAAAGAAAGAAAATAAACAGTGAATGCTTCTGAAGAATGTTACACAAATGTTCTATGGCCTTTTCAAGCATTCACCCACACATGCACATGAACAGACACACACACACACACACACACACACACACACACACACACACACAGTGATGGTTAAACATTTAATTCTGACAAGGCCTTTGGGTGCTTATTCCAAAGTGTCAAAGCGCAGTTTTGGGTCACCCTTCCAATTCTGTCTTCATTCTTCCCCTGTGAACCTCGGGCTCACCTGTGGCAGGTCCTCCATTATTCTATAGTAAACACAACCATGCAGGTGTGCTTTAAACCATGGGGACTTCACAGATGCCATTTTGAAATGAACTGAGTTATTAAAGGGGTCAGCTTTGTTCGGCTATCCGTATTGAAGCAGACAAAATCCATTTTCCAGCTAGTTTGAAATCGAGAAGGTAATATCATTGTTTTAATCCTGTCCATACTGCATAACCAAAACTACTCAGATTCCTGGTTTTTCTCATGAATGTAGTCTGCTTAGTATTTCTGTACTTGAAATGATGTTGACCCAGAGTGGGGGAAGTGGTGGGTGGTCGGTCCCCTAAGCAACTGGTTTCATAGCACAGTTGTCTGAATATTTTGTTTACTTCAGTAATTCTGACTGACTTATTCCAGCTACTCTGATTCTGATAAAGGCTTATATTGTCCATCTATCTGGCACCTAGTTATTTATTGCAAGATGAAGGAGTACCACAGAACTCGTGGAGATCAGAGGACGAGTTTCAGGAGTCTGTTCTCTCCTCCTACAGTGTAGGTTCCTGGGTTCAAATTCAGGTCATAAGACATGGCAGCAAGCACTCTTACCCACTGAGCCGTCTCGCTTGCCCTTTCACGGTCCACCTTTAAACAGGTGATCCAGGGATGCTGATTACTGCTGATGTGGTTATTTAATCATTGATCCAAGTTTTTATTAACTAATGCAATGTATCTAAAGCACTGTTAGTGTCCTGTCTGCTCTTGCAGCCCCACTCAGAGTACTAACAGACCTCAAACGCCTCCAGTTTTGTCCATTTTGTATGCAGTCTGAGTGCTTCCAGGCTGTTCAGCCTAAACTCTGTCACTTCCCTAATGGCTTAATGAAATAGACCAAGCATCTCTCTTAAGATAGGAAGAGTCAGTCCATTCCTAAACGTATCTGCTGACTCCATGGGTGGGCTAGCATGTACTGGGGGTATTTGTCTCTTCTGACTTCAAAGGGTTCATGCCTTTATCCCCTCCACTTCTCTGTGTACCTGCTCCTCCATGAGACATCCTTTCCTGCCTTCCCCCAAAGTGGCTGCCATACTAACCAGGCTTTAGAGTCATCATCAAATCAGCTTTACCAAAATCCGAGCCATCCTATGGGACTGATAGTGCAGAGAAGAAAGGCAAACTGAAAATCATTACACAAACCTTGGAGCTCGGGGTGGTGCCACAGCCCCAAGAGCCCATGCCTTTCATTGGAGGAAGCGGAACACATCACCTAAGAAGTATCTTGGGTCAAAGAACAAAACTATCATTTTATTTTGTGACTATCTTCTTTGCCTTACTCCTTCTCCCTTCTGTCTGGGCTTAGGCCTCCCTTCTGAAAATCTACTGTTTTCCCAGACTGAATTCCTTTCTCTGGGATGAATTCTGGTATAAATATTAATATATGTAAATACGTGCAATTGACATTTTGCTTCAGTAAATATGGGGTTTTTACTCCCTGTGTTATCTATGTGCTATGATTTTTGTCTAAGCAAAAGAAAAAAATTCAACCTAAAAAATAATAATAAAAGTTGAAAATTCAACTGGAGCCATTGGAGGCTTTTGAACTTCCCTTAGGGAGAAAGGGTTTACTTTTGAGACATGCCGTCTTCTTTGGATGCCTTCTTTCACCTCCCACCAGCGTTCTCTGTCCTCTTCAAAAGATAAGGAGAGCAAACTCTTGAGTGTAAGCCAAATACAGTACTATCGGAAGGATGTAGGTGCAATCAACACCTCAGACTGAGCAAGGCCAATTCTGTTTGGTTCAGTCATCTTAACCCAAACCAAGGGTCTGTTTCTTAAACAGAGCTCTCTGAATAGAATACTGTTCCCTACTTTATTCTTACAAATGGCCTTCCAGATGGCTGCTTAACCCCAGTTAACAAATGGGGTTGTGGGGGGGGATTTTTACATCAAATACGGCTTTGTTTACAGGCAACCGATAGCAACCCCCTTAGATGTTCGTAATCACTCTCTGCACAATGTCCAAACACCTGATCAGAAAGCTAAAGCACAAACCACCTATGTTTGCACTTGCTGCACTCCAAACACAGCAAGTGTAAAGCGTTGGGTGACTGATAACTTTTCACCTTCAGCCCGAATGCTTTTAGGTCTTGAAATGCCAAATCCAAACCAAATTCACCCATGAGATGGCAACTTCACTATCCCTATGGTGCCCGTTAGGCAGTCTCAGTTTTCTCAGACTGATGATAAGCCCAGAAACTACCACAAACACATTGGGTATTTGGTGGATAAGCCCTTAGTATTAATTACATTGTCAGACTAGCTGTCAAGTCTACCTCTGTTCTCTGCTCTTTGACCTTAAATTAGTAACGTCTCTCTGAAAATATAATACTTTCCTAAATATCCCTAGTGATTACAAACAAAAGTGAAAATAAGATATGTTTAAGATAAAATAAGTCAGCTATGACCTCATCACTCTAAAGATAATCCTATCTTTAAATAGGTTAAAAGGTACTCTGCAGTCTAACATTGAGACCCCACCACATGGCTATTTAAATTCTGTTGACTACAGGTCTTTAATATTTTAAAGATGTAACACTGATCTAATAGCTATCCTGATGATAAAAAGGTCTACTAGGGTCACAGTGGCCTCATCAGAATCTCTGTCCAGCCTGAGCCTCTACAACTCCTTTCCATAGATATCTCTGGGATGCTGATACATGACTCATCAGAAGCCCCAAAAAAGAATGTATGCCAAGATGTCAGAGACTGTGGTCCAGATTCAGACTCCAGAGGACTGACTTCAGAATAGTGTTCTTGGCTCATATTTACTTTTTAGTTCACTTATCAGTGTTTCCTGACTACAAGGAAGGAGGTGAGGCGGAAGGTCCAATGCAACTAAAATTTATATTCATATGCATTTCTACAAGACACTCACTGGAAAGTAGCTTTGGGGACTGTGAGAAATCTAACAGAAAAGAGAGCAAGGTCCACTGCTGTGTAGAACTTAGAATGGCAGTGCTCACTCAGGTCCCTCAAGACATCCCTGCTCTCCAGCACCAGGGCCTCCTATGCATCTTTTCATGCATCACCTCAAAGCAGTGACAGCTCAGATGAAGATACCGAAAGGCAGTGGTCCATGACAAGAATCAGTTGCAAACCAATGTTCTTGTTAATATTTCAAGATTAGGAATGGAAGGGAACAAGAAAACTCCAAGAAGCTTCTCATATTCCAATGTGAGATGAACTAGGAGACTGGTGTGTTAAGCAGGTGGGGTCTAGTAGATATAAATCATATGTGAAAATAAGATGTTGAGGGGAGGGAGAGAGGATTCCCAAAGGAAGCCTCTCTCCGTGTTTAGTTATTTTACAACAAGTATACATAATTTTGTTCCTGATGACACAACAAGTATAATTTGTTGCCTTCAGATGCTCAAGAAATTGCTTCTTTATTTTCTTTTTTTTAAAGACCACAAAGGAATTTAATCCTTAATAACATACCTACTTCATGTTGCCCTCTCAGAAGCCAACTCTAAATGCCATCTCCTCTGGAATGAATGTGGAGGTTCCTGACCCCGGCATGAACCACTCAGAGTCACAAAGACAATAGACTGAGCAGGGTTTCCTTCCATCCTGTAGAGTCATAGAGTTCACAGCTATGCTTTAGAAATCCAGGAGAAACAAAGCAACCTATGTCTAAAATAAACCCTCTGTCAGTTCTTTTTCAAAGACAACTCCTACTTGATTGAGCCCTGTGCAAACAAGGAGACAGGCAGACTAATGTTCTGAGAGTCATTTGAGCCCACTACGAATTAAATGGATGCAAAGGGGTAAATGAAAATGCATTAAAATTAAAAGGCATGAGTCAAACATTTGTGTGATGACAGTACCCACAGGGTGTGTTTGCCTCTTCACAAAGAGATTTTTGTTCAATTTCTCTGAAAGATAAATGGTGTAGGCTTACTTTTCAGCATTGATAGCTGGGCTGTTGACGGAGTCTAGCAGAATAGAACAATCATGAGGAAGAGATAGAGGAGAGAGGGGGGCAAGATGGAGAGAGGAGGAGGAAGCAAGAGGAGGCAGGAGGAGAAGGAGGAGAGGGAGAAGAGGAAGAGGATGAGGAGAAGGACATGGTGTCATTGTCCTAGTTCTCCTTTAACTACCTCATTTAATCCTCAAAATAATCCTAGGAAATAACTGCTACTTCTATTCCCATTCTACAGATAGGGAAGGTAAGACATGAAGAGGTTTTTAAAAAGAAAGAAAAAAATGTTGTCTGAGCCTTGTAGTTAGGGGAGTAGGCAGGATTCAGAGCCAAAAATTAAAGGTTATGTCTACATGTAGATATAAAGAGAAACAACAATGTGCTATTTCAACATTGTTGATTTTTCTGAATTTTGAAGTTTATTCGGTTGGCTGAATTGTTTTCTTTTCACGTGAATGACTTTGTCATGAAAGAAGTCTCTACCTAAAAGGCTAAAACACAAAAATTACTTAAATAGGTAGAACAAACGAATGCCTTTTGAGCTGTTTGTTTGGCCAGTTGGTTGGTTGGTTGTTGGCCATAGGAACTAAACATAGGGGTTCCTGTGTGCTAGGCAAACGGCCTAACTCTGCTGTAAAGGAGTTATTTATTCTAGCCAGCCTGTATAGAAGACTTTGGTCTTGGTATTTTATTTACAACTGTAAGCCTAGATTTGAAGCTATTCTCACTTATGTCCCAGCCTTATGTCGCTTGCTACTTGTTATTTCTCCTGGCCATGTTATCATGGCCCACTTCCTCTCATGGCAGCCTACTCCCTTTATCTTCCTTCTTCTCCTCGGTCTCTCCTCAGATCCCTCACTCAATCCTCTACTCCCTCCTTTTTTTCTCCACTGTTCAATGACAGACTCTGGCCTTTATTAACCAATTTCCTTTCATTTGTGGGGCAGGGTTTACATAGAATCACTTGGTATATGTGAGTATCTCCTCATTGAGGACAACCAGATCTTGAGGTATAAAATTTAGCAGCACCAGACCAACCTCCATCACTCTGGGCTGTATTTTCATTTCCTGATAACTGAAGTTGCATTCTATAATGAAGAAAATGTGTCCCAATCATTTACATTTTGTATAATAAAGCTTTGTTTAACTGGAATAAGACTGTATTGCAAGAAATCTCATTTGAGAAATAATTAGATAAACTCGAATTAGACACCTTTCTAATATGTTTGGTAGCAAAAATCTATTCCTTTTCTTAAAGAAAATTAATTCTCTTTATAGTCAAACAAGAGCTTTTTAATTCTTTCTTGTTTCCCATAAGTCACTGGGAACTTGGAGAGCAACGGGCAGGCACATCTTTTATTCTATTTCTGGGATCTCTTAAGTTCTCATGTGAACAACAAAGCTAACCTATTGATAAGAATCTTCACTTGATTCCTTACAGGATAGAGTAATCCCCTCTTATCCTTGAAGGATCCATCCCAAAACCCCTAGGGATAGATCAGCTACCTGAAAACTGTTCATAGTACTGAACTCTCACATCAATATAATGTGTTGAATTTATAACTTGAGTACAATAAGAGATTACCAACAGTAATAACTAGCCAGGTTTTTTTAAAAGTTGATAAAATTTTGAAAATTAAATTTTGAGAAGTGTTAATTAAAACTTGGTTAAGTTGTTTTTATTAAATGGGTCTCTCCATTCAACATTACTGGAGCACAGATGATTTCACGTAACTGAGACACCACCCATAGATGGGTATGTGTGTGTGATGTTGACAGGAGGAAGGGGAAGAAAGGAAGGAAAGAAGGAAGGAAGGAAGGAAGGAAGGAAGGAAGGAAGGGAGGGAGGGAGGGAGGGAGGGAGGTTGATTGGCTAAGGGAAGGAAAAGGAGGGGAGTAGAAGAGAAAGGAAGGGAGTGGAAGAGAAGAGAGGGGAGACAAAAGGAAGGGAGGGGAGGGAGGGGAAGAGAGACAGGGTAGGATGGATCTCAAACAGCTGACATAAAAAGTGAAGCAACGCAGCTGAAAAGGCAAACGGGAAGATTCAAGGACGCTGGAGCAGATACCATCAAGGCTAATTTGTGTGAGATGTAACTTTTCCATTCCTATTCAAATCTCAGTCCCGTGCTTCAGAGAACAATAGATGCACCAGCCTTTCACCCCCTATCTCAGCACTGTCCTGTCCTTTGTACAGTGCTCCCATCTGAGATCTATTAAGATTCCTATCACTCAAGCATTGAGAGCATGGGTATAAAATTTCCAGTTTAGTCTATTTTCGTGGAACTACGTACCCACAGATCAGGTTTCTCAAGAAAATGTCTGTTCATCCTTTATGTAACCAGCTCTATGAATGTGTATCTTAAAAGTAGCTTGCAGTAAAGCGCTGGGCTTGCCCACAGACAGATGTTCAGCTGCAGTAGAAATAGTGTGTTACACACTGCTCAGGGCTACAGCTTCCTGATTCCCTGGCATCCTCGTCACCAGGGTTTGAGAATATTTCAATTGCTCAACAGTCATGAAAAGTTCTTTGTGTCAATAAAACCTTAGAGCACGTTTCTCTGGGATTATTCCCAAGACTTCCACATTCTGGGCAGCCTTCATGGCCTCCTGTCTATTCTTCTGTGCCTGACACACTTTGTATGAAAACCCATCACTGATCCAAACAACAATGGATGAGTCACAAGATATATACTTTGCTCTTCTCTTTCTTCTGAAAAAAAAAAACCATCATTTCTCATCCTCTGTCTTTATTTTGACATATTTATTGTGGAATATGTACAGAGGTATATATAATATTGACACACTGTTTAAAGAATAGAGACATATCTAGAAACTTAGGGCTTTTCTTTTCTTTCACCAGTTATTTTCAAACCCTCTTGTGGTCTCCTTGGGAAATAATAAAAACATTAAGTCCAGAATATATATATATATATATATATATATATATATATATATATATATATAAAATATTCCCTCTAAGAAATAAATTGAGAAAAATCCATAAGACTTTGAAGAAAGTTTTCTTTTTTAAGTCAAAAAATACACAGACCCAGGTTTCACACAGTAGCTTTGGCTTCCTGACTTTTGGAAACAAAATCCTTTCTTCATTTTCTTCTTTCCCTGTTCTCTTAAACTTATTTGGCATTAGACAATTGATAAACAATCCATGGGTGATAGCTCTGGAAAGCATGGCTTCAGTGAGACTCCAGGACAAGTGTGAAGACAAAACTCATTTACAACTGTTATAACCTGGCATCTATCAATAGTCTCAGCAAAGGAGCCACAGCATAGGATGAGAGCACAGCCACCTACCACCTCTTCCATGGCCTGGAGAACTCTTACCTTGCTTCTAATGCTTTCTCTCAAGTGCATCAAGTCACCTGTAACCTGGACCTGGGTTGCCTGAACTACTTTTGTCGTTGTGAAAGTTATGTTCACAGGGGAGGGCGTCACCAACCCATCATTGTACCAGCTCTCCTATCCCTCCTCACACAGAAGGGTGCTCTGTGCATGGTCACTTTGTTTACTTTACGTTGTGTGATCAAAATCCAGCACTCCAGCAATGAGCATTCAGAAGTTCATTGAGCTAATTTTGCCTGCCTAAGGTTACAGAATCACTATCGGGACTATAATTAAAATCTAATTTCTATTCCAAACTAAATGATGTTTAATTATGATAAGACAACAATAATAACATTATGAAGGCCAGTTTTGATTGTTTATCAATTTGGCACGATGTAGACTCATTTGGGAAGAGGGCCATGATGAGGAGCCGTCTAGGTTAGGTTGGTCTTGGGGCTTGCTTGCCAGAGATTTTCTTAAAATTGAGTAATATGAGAGGTAGGATGTGGGTGGCACCATTTCCCGTTCTGGATCCTAGGTTGGATTAAAAGGAGATCGCTGGTCTTGATTGTAAATGCACTGTGGCTAGCTGCTTTAGGTTCCTTCTGCCTTGCCTTCTCCAGAATGATGGACTATATTCAGAATGTGTAAACCAAACAATCCCTCCATCTCTTAAATTCCTTGTGTCATAGCACAGTATTTTTGTCACAGCAACATAAAAGACACCAAGACAAATAAATAGTTCACGTTTCTTGAGCATTTACTGGGTACGAGGCACATTTCTAAAACCAAGCAAGCTTGGATTGCTTCCATCCCTGCCATGTTTTGAGAAAACGACACTTGGATTTTGTTGATGAGAAAAACCAAAACTTCAGAGTAGTTCCAAAACAGCTAACAAAGAGGAAGCCAGAATTTGGTTCCAGAAAGTTCTACTACTGGCCTAAACTTTATAAATGACTGACATTCTTGCTCATAAAATGAGAACTGAGCATTTTTCTTCAAGCTGGATCTGATCCGCTTGCAATATTGTTCTTTATTGCATTATGTAACTCCTATTTAACAATATTAAAATGCCCTTTCTTTTATGAGAAAATAGTGGCATATACGGTAGTGCTATATTATGAATTTTATTACTTAATAAACCTACATTCGGAACTTGTTTTTGTAGGTGAAATTGCAGTCTAGAAAACACTCCCTCACAGTTATCTGCATGCTGCAGAGACTTGAGAGAAAATTCAACTGTCCTCATGCTTCCTCTGAAAGACCTGGTTCCCTTGGGAATAAGGTATGGAGATGAGGAAGGAGAGTCAGGGAAGAGGGATGGCTCATGTTTATTATAAAATTTGTCAAATTGGTATTAAAATATTTATTTTTAATATATATTCCTGTATTCCTGTGTGTCTCTGTGTGGGTCTGTGCACATGACTACAGGTGCCTCTAGAGGCCTGAAGAGAAAACAGGATCTCCTGGAGCTTTTATCACAAGTAGTTGTGACCCACCCATGTGGGTACAGGAAACTTAACTCTGACTTTCTCCTTGAGCAGCATGTGCTTTTAACCACTGAGCCATCTTTTCAACTCTATGATTCTTTTAATTATAATTAGATTATTTAAGTCATTTTAACTGAGTTTATAGATTATACATCTGAAACATCTGGGGATCAGAACTCAATTTATGTCTTTACCTCTTTTCATTTGGCTCTCACCAAGTACCACATAAGACCATTTGAGTGAATGGCAGACTCCTCATATGACCTATAGTAATCTGTATTCATTATCTTTCCATGGTTGCACTAAAACTTCATGACCAAGCCAACTTGTAGGCTTACAGTTACGAAAGGGTCAGCTCCATAATGGCAGGGAAGCATCCGTTATAATGGCTGGAGCAGAAGCCAATGGCCTGAGTCTCAAAATGCAAGCAGGAAGCAAAGAAGGTTTAGTGTGAATGGCACATGATTTTGAGCCCACCCCAGTGTTGTACTCTCTCTAGGAAGGCTACATCTGTTAAACCTCCACAAACAGCACCACTAGCTGGAGACCAAATATTTCACCATCTAAGCCTATGGGAAAAATTTTTCATTCAAACCAACACGTAGTCCCATACGTTTCTATCACACTAAACTAAGATGGTTCCGCCATCTTAGTTTTGCACTTGTAGTCTGTGGAGTTCATGCAATAAAAATTAACTAGTGACTCAGTTCTCAAAATGTGTTCCAGTTTGTAAAAGGCATCCTAACTCCGTTGGATTGTCGGGCTTTGTGGGGCACATGGGATGTCAAGACCTTCAGTCCTTCTCCAAGTTATATTCAAGTTTAAATGAAAACTTAAATGTCTTTGACTAAACCTACTTTTGTCTCACATCTATCCCTGAAGGAGTAATGATGGCTGGCAAGTGGATTTATACTTCTTGGTCAGTTTGATTAGCACAACTGTCTTGGTTAATTTTTTTTTTTTTTTTGCACTGCTCTGACCAAATACCTGGGAAATGAGACTCAAGAGAAGGATGGTTTGTTTTGTCTCACAATTTGAAGAGATAGTCCATCATGCCAAGAACGTAAAGCAGTTCATCACTTTGTCTCTGTGGCAAGAAGCCAGAGATAGATGAATGCTTCTCTCAAATCTCTCTTTCCTTCTGACTCAGTCTAAGAGCTCTCTGGGATGGTGCTGTCCACATTGTGGATGGAGTCCTCTCATCTCGACTAACCTATTCTAGATGCACTCTACGCATATGCACAGGGGTGATTCTTAATACCACCAAGTTGACAACAGGACCGCTCACAACATCACATTCTAAAGCTGGTCTTAGAACCAACCCTACATGTAGCTCTTCATCAGAGAGAAGCTGGATGCTTGGTTCTCCAAAGAGAGAGTTCAACATTTGCCAAAGGAAGTAGAAAGAACGCCTGGAGGTCAAGTCAGGAAGTAGCCATTATTCATGAAAGGTGGATCACTCTCTGGACTTTGAGCTACTCTCCAATCCCTTCCCTTTAAAACTGAAGGAAAAAAAAAATGAATCATCTCCTGTGTGAGAAGCAAAGCCCTCACCTTTAATGACAAAGGATAAAGTCAAGGGACTAGTGAAAAAGAAACAGTTTTTAATACTCCATTCTGCAGAATAGGAAGCAAGCCTAGGAAGAAAGCAACCATGGCTGGCATGCCTATTTGACAATAAACAGTAGTTTTTAAAGTTTCTGGTTTTGCAAACTTCAAGCCCTCTTCTTTCCCATGGGCTGCTGCTCCAGAAAGATACAATCTCCTCACTCATCTAGCGTAGAACCTCCCCCAAACTTCCCATCCTAGTGGTTCAGGATGCTAACTAAGTCTTACCTAAGGACTATCCCTGAGCTTAAGACTGTCTCCTTTTTTAATCATGAGCTCAATCAAGCACATACTATTTTTTCAATGCTCAGAGTTCTGAGACCAGCAGGTACCAGCTGCCAGTTAGGGACGAGAGGGGCTTACCATCTATCTTATCTGTGACTTGTTGATAAGTTCTAAGCATGCCTCATGCTGAAAATGGACCATAAACAACTTACTTCTTACACCCGTGTACTTCAGTCATGACTTGATATGGGAGATCAACATCCTCTATCTACAAAACAGGAAAACACCTGTGGCCATTGATGGCTCTCCCTCCCCCACTCTACCAAGAAATAAGACCTGTTTAAATATGTGTACCGTCTCTCCCCACCACGAGAGCTGAGGTTAAAGATGCTAATTGTGTCTCAACTAATCCAGAACAACTTCAAAGGGATGGTAACCAGATAAGGAAATCATTTTATCCTAAAGGGATTTATAATTCTCCAAAATGGGCATCTGTACCTCACAGAACCTGCCCTTTAGTCTGAAGCAAAGCACTTGTCTAATTAAGTACACAAGCATTGCTGGAAGACAAGACCTGCCTCAATAACTTATGCAAGGACAGTGTTTTTATTTACTCTGTAGCAGACACAGTAATCACAATTACAATCCCATAGTCATTCCAGAAAACCCTTCTCTGAAACAGTAAATCTGTCCAATCAAAATTAAGTGTTCAGTGTTGTAAACAGTATTCAAAGCTTCTCTCAGAATCTAAAATGAGACCATCATTTGTAGCTCCAGATATTACGAGGCACCCAGACTTTGGCAATAAATAAGACTGTTTTAAGAAAATATAAAGCTCTGGTAGAATTTAATATGGAAGAGATATGAGATCATTAATCTTCAGACTTAATGTGAAAAATGATTTTCATTATTTCTGAAAGAAAATTGTTCATATTTGGGGAAAATAATAGTCATAAAATAAAAATAATTTATGGTTTTGGTGTTAGCCTAAAAGCATACTAGTCAAGTTTAATCTAGCCTGTCACCTGTCACTAGGCCGCATAGTATATGGCTTCAGTGGGAAAATGTCATTCGGGAGTTGACATGTCATTAGAGATGATGCCTTACTCAGTCCTCCATCCACCTAGCATCTCCTCATGGCTCCAAACACCATCCACTAATCTGTGCCTCTTACCCCTTCTCCCAGTTTCAAATCTCATCAAGTATATATTTGTACACAGATGAACTTAGTAGTTGTTCAACAACGTACTGTAGTTGAATTTACTAGATATTATGATTCTTACCCCAAAGCTGCCACTCACCTAAGCTTTGAAAGCTGTTAGAGGTATTTTGTTTGTTTGTTTTGTTTTGCCTGTGCTAAAATACCATTACCAAGGCAACTATACAAGGAAGAATTTATTTGGGCTTACAGTTCTAGAGGTTTAGAGTTCATGGTGGCTGAGCAACAGACATGGAGGTAAGAAAAGAAGCTGAGGACTCACATATTGAATCACCACAGTGTGAAGCAGCAGAAAGCATGAACTGAACATGCCAAAGCCTTCTTGCCTTCAATGTCATACTTCCAACAAGGCCACATCTCCTAAGCCTACCATTGCATCATCACTAACTGGGGACCAGATATTCCAACATCTGAGCCTATGGGCAACATTCTCATTCAACCATCACAAAAAGTAACTAGCATTCATGGTTTCAAAAAAGAAGTCCAATGTGAGCCTAAACATCCCTTGTCTAACCATGACTAACAAACTAATGGGTGATCTAGAAAAACCAAATTGAGGAAAGACTTGGTGGTCTGGAGAGACAGCATATATAATACATGGAAATAAGAAGTAGCCAACAACTGCAGTTTTAATCTGGATTTAAAATTAAATAAAACTAAATAGTCTTGCCTCTTGAAAAAGTCCTAGACATGGACAATGGAGGCCAAATAAAAGTTTCAAGCTAGCTTCTCAATGACATTTCTGAGTAACTTTACCCAAAGGTTTTTTTGGAAGAAATCCAGTCTTGATCTATAAACCAGAAAGAAACTCCATACTAATGCTAAGCCTGATACATTTTGAACATTAAGAGAAGTGGCTATTTGTTAAGTAACAGTTCATCACCCAGGTTATGGCATTCTCCCCTGGAACATTCTTTAATTTTAAATATATCGTCTTTGGGAACTTTATATCCCAGCATAACCTGGCACACAATAAAGAATGCAAGTGCTTAAAATATTTCAGGCACCAAGTTTGTTACAAACATAAAATAAGCCTCTTTTATTTACCTAAAAATAAACATTAAAAGTTCAGAAGCTTTTATTTATCTATAGCAAATAATTTTCTTGGCTTTTCTGACATACTTGTAGCCATTGTGTTGAAACTCTACAATTAGAACATGATTCATTTGCCTTTGCCTGTGACGTGCTGTGAGAGTCCCTACTTGTGTTTTTCTTAGAGACCGCCTAGGGTGATGGGGAAATCTAGCATCCAAATTAGAATATAAACCCTCCTCCTTTGGAAGATGCTTTTATAAGCCCAGATATTTGTTCTACAAATTGTACACGAGTAAAGGCAACTCCTAGTAAGATTTTTTTAGGCCCACAACAGCAAAGCCAGATTGATACCAGATAGTTCCAGAACCCACCCGAAGGCAGAGAGGCTGTGGGAGGCTCTCTATCATTCCAGCACTCAGAAGGCAGAGGCAAGAGATGCACAGAGCAAGCTGGATGCAAGCTGGATAGCTAACCTTGTCATCTGGCAAGCTCTGGTTGGGTCCAATAGGGAAGACCCTGCCTCAAAGAATAAGCTAAGTAATCAACTAAGAAGATTCCCGATATCAAGTGAGCATAATACCAAGTAGTTTCTTACATGGTTGTGGCCCAGAAATGTATTTCTGTTGTCTTTATTCTTCATACTGTGTGATAATTATATTATATTATATTATATTATATTATATTATATTATATTATATTATATTATATATAGTACCCTCATGAGAAACCAGAGGTTCTCATCCCAAGAATCACATGAGAATTACCTAGGAGAAACTTAAAATCCTGATGTCCAGACCAGTTGATTTTGACTCTCTGGGAGGGGAAACCCAACAATCCATATCTTTTAAGACCCTAGGTGATGTACGCTAAGAACCACTGCTAAGACACAATCATGTTCATGTATGTACAGGGACATCTAATACAAAATCAAAAGGTGCCAATCAATACAACAGTGAAAATGGTCACCAAACAGTATGTGTAGTAATCTTCCTTCTAATTAGAGAACTATAAATAGGCCTCGTTGTGCATGAAAGCGAAGCTCAAGGAAGTGAATACACAGAAATAACATTGCAAAGCAAGATTGGCCCCTACAGTAATGCTGGAGTAGATCAGTAGACTTTACCCTGTGCTCATGGCTTCCTGTGCAGTGACGGGGCAAGAGATCAAAAAGATCTGTCTGCCAACAACAACCAATAAAATGGAAGCAACAAGAGCAATAAAGAAACAATTAGGGTAGTCCAGAATGGAAACAATGAGGGCTAGAACAGCGATGGAGCTAGAAAAACACTGGCACCCTTCACTAGTTATTAAAAGGAAGGATTGACTGGAACCCTCCACGAGCTGTTGAAAGAGAATCGTGAGGAGGGTTAACAGGCGAGGATTCAAGCTAAGGTAAAAAGAACGAAGAAATCAGGAAGAGAAAGAACTTGGAAATTGGAGTAGATAATTTTTACCATACTTAGTTTGAGAAACACTTAGAGAAAATATTTACTATGTAGTCAGAAATATGAACCCGGGGGTCAGCAGAGAAGATGGACCACTGTTAAGCCTTTCTTGTTCTCAGCATACAGAGAAGTTTAAAAGGAGATCGGTGGGCAACACGCACAGGTCTGAGGAGTTACATGTTGGCTATCCTCTTGACTACCAACGCCCAGTGAAGTTCTGGGTATATAACAGTCAGGAGCAAATTATGAGGAAATGTTTGCAGAGTGTGACGAGAATTTTGACTAGTACCATAGACTTGCTGAATATATGCCCTGATTGACTTTAATAGTATGAAGTGTGTGTGTGTGTGTGTGTGTGTGTGTGTGTGTGTGTGTGTGTGTG
>JANHMN010000016.1:42236725-42267491 GCA_030674055.1 Rhabdomys pumilio | reverse complement strand
TGTGTGTGTGTGTGTGTGTGTGTGTGTGTGTGTGTGTGTGTGTGTGTTTGTAGGACAAAGTACATGAATTCATAAACCACATGCTGATTTACCAGTGGGAGCCACAGGACCACCGGGAAGTCAATGCAGATGCTGGAGCAAAAGGAAAGAACCCAGGAGTTTTGGCTACATAGTCAGAAAAGGGAAGAGCAGTTGTGGTCCAATAACCAGTCCTTCCCAGGGCTTGAGATGTAAGGAGATGGTAAGGGAAGCTCTGTGCATAAAATGAGCTAGAGCAAGCACTAAGCAGAAGATTTATGTTTTGCATAGAATCTCAAAAAGAAAACAATGGATACATAGTGAAAGAGATGGCTGGTCGACATCTCAGGGACAAAAGAGCTCCATCTGTTGACATCTTTTGTTAAGAAATGAAGTATCACTTCCTACACAATGCCACTGTAAGAATCAACTTCCTGTTACTATGATGAATGCCTGAAATAAATCAGCTTAGAGAAAGAAAAGGGCCTGGAGAAAGACATTAGTGGTAAAGCACTTGTTCAGTGTGGCAGCTCACCTATAATCCCAGTACTCAGAAGACCACTGAAGTATGCTAATGAGCTAGCCAGACTAGCCAATTGGAGAGCTCTGGGCTCAACTGAGAGCCCTAATTCGATGACTAAGCAGAGTGGTTGAGGAAGATCTCTAGTCAACCTTGAAGTCCCACATGCACAACGTGTGTGTGCACCGGCAAATACATGTGCCTCCTACACCCGTGTACATCCATACAAGCATACACAAACACAGACATGAGAAAAATAAAAAGAAACAAAAGGGAGTTCATATTGGTTCAGTTAAAGATCTCTCTGCTAATAACCAATGGGCCCTGCTTCTGTAAGCCATGGTACGGTGGCCATGATGGTAGAAGTGCAAAGCAGAGCCATTTGCCTCATGACTAGGAAAAAAAAAGAACAAAGTTAATGAAAGAATTAAAGCCACATTAAGTCATTCAAGGGCTTGCCTCCATGACCTGAAAACTTCCCAAAAGGTCCATCTCTTAAGGGTTCCCTCACCTCCCAACAGTACCCAGCTGGAGATGAAGACACGGCATTTAGCATGTCTGAGGAGCATTCCAATTCCCCAACTTTATTATGATGATGCTACAATTAATAATTCCAAGAAGCTTAAATTATTCATTAGCCTGAAGAGATGAAGCACTGGCTATTCTTCTAGAGGACCTGGGTTCAATTCCCAACATCCACATGATGCCTCACAAAATATATGTAACTCCAATGCCATGGGATCTGATGTCATTTTCTGGCCTTTGTAGATACCAGGCATATACATAGTGCACAAACATTCAGGCAAAACACACACACACATAAAACAGTATTTCCAGAAAGGTTAAACTAGCAGAGAAGATCTGAATGTTTGTAGTACTATCCCATGAGCTGAAATCCAGAGCAGAATAAAAAAGAGCAAGCAAGCTGAGATTTCTGTCACTGCTTTCACCTGTCACTGCTTCCTGACTGCAGATTCATGTAGACAGCGGCTTCACACTCCTTACATTATATCTAGAGTTACCCATAGGTCTTCCGCACCGTGATACACTGTACCCTCAAAGGATGAGCCAAATAGACCCTTAAGGTGTTTTTGTCAGGCATTCATTCACAACAATGAGAAAGGTAAGGAATGCAGGAGTGGGTTGTTCTGATTAACCTACCACACTGTTTGTAGGTGTTTGGAACAAGTCTGTGGAAGAGTTTGGAACAGCAGGCTGGAAAAGCTTAGGATCTTGTAAGCAGAATTTAATGGGCTAGTCTAATGGGAGTTGTACACTAAAACACTGAGAAAAGCAATGAAGGCCCAGCTCATGAGGGTTCAGAGAGGAGCAGGACTCTATCAGCAACTGAGCCGGAGGTGATTCATTTGATATCACAGCAATTCAGAATCTGATTTCTGCCAGGCAGTGGTGGTGCACACCTTTAATCCCAGCACTTGGGAGGCAGAGACAGGTGGATTTCTGGAGGTCAGCCTGGTCTACAGAGTGAGTTCCAGGACAGCCAGGGCTACACAGAGAAACCCTGTCTTGAAAAACAAAACAAAACAAAAACAAACAAACAGAATCTGCCTTCTTTCTTTTATCATGTCCTAAGATCTTGAGTGAGGCTGAATTCAAAGGCAATAGACTAATTTGTTTGGCAAGGGAAATTTCAACACAGAATATTATGCATGCTGTGGCATGGTTACAGCTTACTGATCTTAGTCAGATCTACAGTGAGGCAGCAAGAAAAGATGCAAACATCTGCATTTTGATGGGGGAAAGGACAGCAAGGGGGTTGGAAATGTAGCAAAGTACATGTGGATAAAAATAGTTATGATTTTTTAATGATATTAGCACCATTATAAAGAAACCTGGTGTTATATAGTGAGATAGTAGAAAAAGTATCCTGAGGACAAAATCCACCCACTAAAGGCTCCAGCTTGGAATAGTGCATTACATTTGAAAGAACAGGGCTCCCTGATCCAAAATGGCCACCCCGGGATATGTTTTTCTAGGATCAGTTTCAAAGACACACAGAGGCAGATGCAGCTGTGATACAAAGGAGCCAGGCTACATCTCAAGCTGGCAGCAGAACTTGTCAAAATTATCCACACGGTACTGATTTTGCAGACATAGACAATTCAGCTATGAGGGGTTGTGGATGCCTGTAGCACAATTCCAAAAAGCCAATGTGTGGCAAGGTCAAATACCCTTCAAGGAACCCTAAGCATCACTGTGTGAAGATAGTAAGTAGTTGAAATAGAGCCCCCTGGATGATTCCAGGAACATGGGAAACCTATCACAGAAAGCTGTAGGTAATACAGAGATGGCCAAGGAGAGAGGCTACATATGCTACAGGGGACAAAACTGAAGGACTGGAGATGTCCAAGACTATTGGAGTCCATATAATCCTGTCATGAGTCCCAAAAGAATGGCAGTGTTGCTTCACGGTTTGGTGTTTGCCCTAAGTTTCAACCTTGCCTTGGTCAAGTATTTCCTTGATATCCTCTCATTGTTCTCCTTTGAAACTAGACTGTTTATTCTGTTACATTGTATATATGAAGCATGTATTTTTTTTTATTTTGTAAAGGACAACAATAAAGAGATTTCCACGAGTCTCAGAAGAGACATTGGACTTTTGAGCAGGATTGGGAATATTAATGACTATGGGGACCTCTACGGAGAGACTAAATTCATTTGGTATAATAAAATGAAAATGAGTCTCTAGAGACCAACTATAGAATGTTATGACTTAAAGTAATGCGGTTAACTGTCAAGTTGACAAAGGGTGATGGTTAATACGCATTATCCATTTGACCATGGAAACACACACTCGAGGATGTCTTCTAGGGTACTTTCAGAAAAGTTTAACTGAGGATAGTCACCCTGAATGTGGATCCAAGACTGAATTCACAACATCTGGAAAACAGCATCAGAATTTACCTCTTTGTGCTTCTTGACTACAGAGGCAGCGTGAGAAAGGATACCAGACTCCTGCCATGGCACCCGCCATGATGCTTTTCCATCGTGACAGAGTGTACTCTCAAACTGTGAGTCAGACTAAGACCTTCTTCTGGTTGCTGTTCTCAATTATTTTATCACAGAAACAACAAAAGTAACTAATACAGCATGCATATTAAAACTATAAAAGATTCTTGTTTTTTTCTAATGCTGAAAATATTATTAAACTATATGGGTCCAACTTTGCTTTTATTCTCAATAAATTTAGTCATGTTTAAAGTGCTTTGTTTGTTACACTTAATATCTACAAACAAGTTATTAATCCATTCTTCAACCTAGTGTTACTTATACTGCTATGTACAATTATACTGTGTGTGTGTGTGTGTGTGTGTGTGTGTGTGTGTGTGTGTGTGCAGGGGCACGTGCAGGTTTGTGCAGGTATGTATGGAGAACAGAAGACAAACTTGGGTGCCATTCCTCAAGTACCACCCACCTTATTTCCTGAGACAGGGTCTCTCACTCATCTGAAGCTGACTGATTCACATTTGGCAGACTAACCAGCAACCCCTAGGGATCTGCCTGGTTCCTTCTATCTGCCACTACAATTACAAATACATGTTACTGCACCCAGCTTTTTATATGTGGATTCTTGGGATGAACTCGGGTCCTTATGCCTGCTCAGCAAGCATGTCACTGACTAAGCTAGCCTCCCTCAGCCCTAATTATTTTTTATCTTGTAGATATTGCAAAAAAATGTTCCTTCCGTTTGACTTCAGTGCGTCCTTTAAAATTTCTGAAAACTCAACTGCAATGTGTGAGAATATGGGCATTTAACAGAATATTGAACTAGAAACTTTGATGGAGGTTCTACCATCAAAGGGAGACGTCAGACCATGATAAATTTATATCATGATCCTCTTCCGTGTAAAACAAGGTTTCACTACAAGAACTATCCAAGGATCAGATTGTCGAAGGTGGAGAGAGACCAATAGTGAAAAAAGCATCATAGTTTAGTCATACTCTGCCATCAGTTCCCACCAATGAATGAATGAATGTGAGACTCCTTGCTTCTTAGCCTTATCATCAAGTCTAAGTTGATAAACTCAACTGTTTATCCTGGAAGTACAGAGTAGGGTGAAGTGGGGCCAAATCCCATCCAAATAGCAAAGAGTTGAAAAGAGGTTTTTGCTAATGGCCAAATCAAAAAACAAGATGACTGCCTTAAGCTGGCCTGTTCTAACGCCAGCCACCACTCAATGCCCAGTTGTTAATCAAAGATACTGTTAGTGCCATGATCAATTATCATGCCTATAGAAGACTTGCCAGCCACCTCATGATTGGTTATCTATACTTTAAGACTAGGGTAAGGAGATAGGGAGGGTGGCTCTTTGTTTACTGTAACTGGTATGAACTTTGCCCCTCATATTTACAGAATCTCTGCTAGTACCATCATCTGAGAATGGTCTCATTTATCAGCTCTATAACTGTGGAATCAACTCCTCTCCCAGCCCCCAAGAATACAGAAGTTATGTTAACAGTGATTGCATCAGTAGGCGTATGTCAACTGACGAAACGTTCAAAAAGGGCTAATTTGCCAACTTGGATTCAACACCTGTGAAATTAAAAGCTCATGCCAAGAACAAAGCTCATCTACTGATTCAGTGAGTTGTAGACCCATTTTCCCAACAGCTAGACCTGAACAGCCTAAAACAGTAACCAGAGAGCAGAACTTAAAACACTTCCTCTTTTCATCGCAACAAAGCCCACTAGAAGAACATGGTTCCAAAATTTGGATTCTGAAAGGTTAGAGGCACTGGTTCTCCCAGAGAGGCAGAAGAGCACAGTCAGTAAGATATGTATTGAACTGAAAGTTCCAAAGAACATTTACCAGTGAGCTCTTTAGCACCTAGCAGGCAAAGAAGTAAGCTGAAGGGTAGAAGTGCCTGAAAACTGATATCCATGAAGAGCTATCTATGGTTGATGCTTGACAACAGGAGCAGAAATGAATATGTCTAAACCGTGTGTGTGTGTGTGTGTGTGTGTGTGTGTGTGTGTGTGTGTGTGTTACAGAATTGGCACCTCTAGTTCTAACTGTCCATGTGCAGCTACAGCAACTGTGTGCAGTACAACAAATACATCTAAGTCCCCAGATACAAACCCCAACAAGGATCTGAGTACAAACAGTCTACTTGAGAGTA
Organism: Rhabdomys pumilio; assembly: GCA_030674055.1. Taxonomy (NCBI): domain Eukaryota; kingdom Metazoa; phylum Chordata; class Mammalia; order Rodentia; family Muridae; genus Rhabdomys; species Rhabdomys pumilio. The sequence continues at coordinate 42,261,812 of JANHMN010000016.1, read as the reverse complement.
AGCAATTCATAGTGAGGCTGGCAAGCAAGTATTGTCAACAAATGTAATGCTATGTGTACTGGTCCTTAGTTCTACAGGCAACTCTAGGAATCAGTATAGAACATTGGGGCCAACTCATGGAGATGCTGGAGCAACTATTCACCATCCCCAGGTCAATCAGCCATTGGGAGTTCTTTCTGAGATCTCATTTCTGATGCTTAAACCCTGGGTTATTCTTTGAAAGTGTGTGTTACCTCCAAAACCCAGGCTCCAGTCACAGAGCTTGCAGATGTGCACAGTGTGTGTTCTTTGGAATGCAGAGGTAAGTGCTTCAGGTATGTGAAGAAGACACCAAAACCATATGTTACAAGCTGCAATTTAACAAGGACAGAACAGTCAAAAGTTCGGATGAAAATCCAGATTACTTATTGTACCAGCTTAATTCCTAACCAAGGAAGAGGGAGCTCAGAAGGAGTGATGCTAAAGGCAGATGGAGGATGTAAGCACATCAAGAGCAGCTACAGTGCCTGGACTACCACACTCTGTGTCCACCTAGCTGGACTGATTCATCTCCTCTCTGAAGAGAGACTGGTTCACCTCATTTATAGCATTGAGTCAAACCTAAATTAAGAGGAGATCATAATTAGATCAGATGGTTGCTGCGAGGAGATTGCTTGTGCCTGTGTACTTTCTTTTCTTGTCACTATAATCAACAACCTAACAGAAGGAACCCAAGAAAGAAAATCTGTGTCTTGACTTATGGTTCAGGGGGCTCTGGCTTATCGTGATTGGAGAGATATGGGGGCTGGGGCAGCTCCATCTGTGGCAGCAAGAATTTACAGCATAGCCTTTCATACCTGGGTATGTCAGGAAGAAGACAGCCAGACTATCTGGGTCATTCTATAAACCTCAGAGGCCACCCTTGTAAGAGCCACCAATTAGGACTGATGTTTAAGAGGTTTCTGCAACCTCCTGAAATGGCACCAGCAGCTGGCGAGCAAGTACTCAAAACACATGGGCCTACGGGGCATTCCACATTCATGCTGTACAGTAAATCTGATTAAACCTGATCATACCTTCTAGATCCCCTTGTCAGCTTCTTGAACCATGTTCACAACCGTAAGGGTTGATCAGTACTTACCCAGTGTCTATCCAGGCCTTCCCTTTACCATTATTACATAGCCCAGATCAGCAACCACATGTGAAAATCTTCTGACTTCTTTCCCACTTCCAGATCCAAGCAAGAGTCCTGCCATCCCAAATAGCTGCTGGTGGTAGCCAGATGATGTAACCCAAAAGTATGATAAAGCTTCCTGTCCAAGGGCAAATTTTGGCCAACAAGAAGTAGAGGAGCCAGGTAGGTAGATCTTTGTCCCTTCCTCTCTCTTCTTCAATTTCTGATTCTGTCCAGGCTCACTGGAGGCATCCTACATAACACCTACAGGACTTTCTGCCTGTCAACCAGCAAGCAACGCCAGGGTATAGGATTTGCCTTTGGATCCATGTTTTAGAAAGTCTGACAAAAGATTTAACACTCAACCATGATGAATCTAAGCATCATGGTCCAGTCTAGTCTTAACTCTTCATGGAGGATGGGCTGTGGATGAAGAATTCTCAAAAGAGCCTCTGCTTCTCACCCCTCCTTGATATGAGGAGATAGAGAGTCCCAACTGTCTGTTCGGACTACCATAGAATCACCTACCATCCAGCTTTTCCCCACTGAGAGGGACTGTTTCCTCTTAAACTGTGAGTCAAAATACTTCTGCATATAGATCCCCCCTCCAAAAGAGAGTTCTTAAGAGAATTTGTAAATGACTGTTCCGAACATGAATTTATGGAGGTCTCAATCAGTAAAAGAAGCATATCCCATTCTCTAATTGGTCCTCTTACTGAGCTGTTTCCTTTCTTAAGATTCCCACAGGCTGCAGCACACACATTCTCAGGAAACGCTAGCCATCCAAGCCTGCTGGCTCCTGGGAATTGTGCCTCCTTGACATTCTGGTCTCTGCTGACTTCTCTTATTATTGTCTTCTCACCCATGCTTTTATTTTATAGTCAGTATTTTAAGTATTTTGTACTGGGTTTTCTTGGGACATTTTACCTACATTATTGCCAGGGAGAAAAAGGAGAACATTGGCTCTTACTTTGAAGAAACAATGTTAAATTTGCACAAAAGTTGTAAAAATAATACAAAGAACATTCCCCAACTCCTTCAGATAAATTGTCAAGCATGATGTCCATGAACTATCTACCTCTGCATATCTTCACGTTTCCTGTCAAAATAACAATTCTAGAAAAATATATCATCAAAATTAAGAAATTAACACTGACTTTCTAATCTCTGTACTTGTTTTAGCTTTGTTCTGTCTTAATGACCTCCATAAAGAAAAAAAAAGACACAATTCAAAGGGATGTGTTTATCTTGTCAGCAAAAGGCTCTAATGAGTCAGCTAAAGCATGGCTGACCCCAGACATCAGTGAAGCGATGAGTCAGCACAAAATGGCTGTCATGGGGTGTCTGGGTATCCCCAAAGTAAACTGAGATGTCATCTGTTATATAACTATGTTTGGCAGAGTTTCATACTGTGTGATTCTGTATAAACATGGGCTTGAAGTCAGAGCTTCATGGTCTGTTGGTAGGCCTGTGTCTGTGGCTTTGTGCATGCTGGCAACTACCAGCCTACCAAGATTTCCTTGGGAATGAATAAAATATATCTTATCAGTCTGTGGTTCCTTGAATTCTCTTCAACCTCTCAGCTTCCTGTGACCCTTCTTTTCTGACATCATCAGAACAGGGACCTCACAGTCTTTCCATTCTCCTTCAATCTAAAAATAGTTCTCTGCCTTGCCTTACCTTGCCTTGCCTTGCCTTGCTTTGCCTTGCCTGGTCTGGCCTGGCCTGGCCTGGCCTGGCCTGGCCTGGCCTTGCCCATTACAACCTGGACAAGGCCAAAAATTTAAAGGCTACATTAAAATGTACTTCTCAGTTTGGATTTATCCTATATCTCTTTGTGATTTTTTTGCCTCTATAGATTCAACTGTTCATCACTGTAGCCAGAAGTCATGAATAACTCAAATGAATGCACCTGAATGTGTTCTAATATAACAGAGGCAGTCAGCTGACTCTATGGTACACTGACCTCAGATCTATAGTCTATGAGAGCTATGAGTTTCTCTTTATCTTCTGCAGAATGTTCCAGAACATTGAGCATCACTATGCATTAACATTAGCATTCCAGGGAATAGGTCTTGTCTATTCCATCCAGCTCAGGAGTTACTATATTACTCAAGTCTAGGAGTCATTTCCTTGTCCTCAGTTCTTAACATTAATTGGACATTTCAAGGTGCTTTTTAGCATACTAATTCATTTGGTTGAGTAAAGTATTTTTCAGAGAAGGAACATGAATACACAAAATCACAAATGGAAAGAAGCCAGCTCTCCCATTACACTGTAAAAACCATTCCATTTTAGCCTCTTAACTACTGTAAGGCTTCTTTTTTCCTATCCACTGTATCAGCTTGCATCTTTTCCTTCCTGCCTGAAAACCATTACTTTTAGAACATGTGGGAAATAATTAAATGGGTATGTAAGTATCTAAAACTATGGAAAACATCACACTTACGCATCCATTTTCTAGTATAAGAAAGAATATCTTCACGTTGGTTTTGTTTGAATCATTTAGAAGTCTAGACTGAGTCAAGCCACGGGATGCTGAGACCCTATCACCATAGTGATGCTGCATCTGCAGATCCTAAAGTGAATTTAACCAATGATCTTCTAAGACTGACAAGCAACAGTTCCCAAGACAACCCCCTTAAACAGGCTTTCCTGTGTCTACATCAGTTGCTCCTTGAATTCCAGGAGCAGCTGCAGGCTGGCAAGGGGAAGAGCCAAAAGGGAGAGCCTAGGAAGAAATGAGCCAAGAAGGAAAAGATTACACTCAAAGGACAGCTCACTCTGCAGCCTATGCATTCCACCCCACTACCTGCACTTTCCTGCTCAGTTCAATGTCACTAACTTAAATGTATAGAACTTTGTCAAAATACCCTGCTATCCTGTTTTCTGTATTGAGCACCTACCTTTAATTTACAGAAAGTTAAAAAAGTCAATGTCATAAACAGCTTCCTGTGAAATTCCAAAGGATGATGATAACACACTCAGGAAGCCACTGCCAATGTGAGGCCACTCTAACTCACCTTCATAACCTTCAAAGCAAGGCATGTGAAGAAATTTAAGGTAGGAGGAATCCATGTTACTCTTACAGAGGATAGTAGAACTTCTTTATTGGCCCTAAATAGTATAACAATCAGGATGGGGAACAAGCTTTTGACAATGTTTCAAGAACATTTAAGATTCAGCCTATACAGAGAATACTTTGTATCATTTGGGAGCTGTCTTAGTTACTTTTCTAATGGTGTGATGAATCACCATAATCAGAGAAAATTTGAGAGGAAATAGTTCACTGGACTCACAGTTTCATATAATAGTTCATCATCAAAAGCAATGAGGGCAGGAACTCAGGCAGGGCAGGAACCTAGAAGCAGGAACTGAAGCAGAAACCACAGAGACGTGCTGTTTACTAACTTGCTAAACTACTTTTCTTACGAAGCCCAGCCCACCTACTTGCATAAAGATGGCATCACCCACAGTGACCTTGGCTCTCATACAGCAATTATAAGTCATGAAAATGCCTGAGGACATGCCCACAGGCCAGACTGATGACAGCAGGTCCTCAGTTGAGTCTCCCTCGTCTACATGACTCTACTTTATGTCAAGTTGACCAAGACTAATCATCACATCAAATCTATCCACACTACCCTGGGGTCCCCTGTCAGTTGAGTTCATACAGAAGTGTCATGTAGAAGTGAGAAGTTTAGAATGAGATGGCCCAGACAGACCCAGTATCACAAAGTGGGACCAAGAAGAGTTCTCTACAACTGGGAGATATAGCCCTAATAACCAGCTTATGCTCTATTCAAGGTGATCTTTTTTTTTTTCCACAAGAACAGGAGGGAACTCTTCTCAGCCTGAAGACCTTAACTTCTATTGAAAAGTTTAGGGAAATTTGCATAGTTGCAGAATCAATACAACTTTTAAAAATGTTACCAACAAAACAAATTTAAATCTCCAAAAACAGTAAGGTCAGGATTTATTTTTGGATAAAATGAATCTTTCTTTTTATGATGTGCCCAAGCACTGGTACAAAGTAAACATAATAACAGTAAACACACACACACACACACACACACACACACACACACACACGGACACGGACACGGACACGGACACGGACACGGACACGGACACGGACATGTCTGGCAGGACTCCTGTGTCCCCTTTGTATCTCAGTCATTGAGAAGTTTCTTGTGTCTGTTCTCCATACCCTGGCAGATGTTCTCACTACAGCATACTTTATCCTGGATGTTTAGAAAGCGTTAGATGCTTCACAAATGAAAATCAGAATGGGAGCTTCCAGGGCAGTTCTTGCTGAGCAGGATCTCTTGAGCGTAAACATGTATGGGCTAAAAAGCTGACACTCTGTTCTACACAGGTAAGAAGAAAACAGAAAGAATGGGCCAGAAGAACAAAAATTCAGCAAATTCCTGTACAAAATTAAAATCTACTCCCAGTTTCCTGAATATGCAAATTATTTGTGATCTGAATCTAACAGGAAAACTCATTTTTATTAAAAAAAAAAAAAAAAACGTGGATCTGCTGTGTATCTTCTAACTGCTGACAAAATTAACCTGTATAAATCCTGCCAAGATTAAAGACAAGTAAACAAACAGAAAAATCAAGCGAACAACCAAAATATGTAGACTAATACAGTTATTTTATTATAATCAAAAAGAAATATTCTTTTGAACAATTGAAACATCTTTTGAACAAGAGGAAGCATATATATTGAACATTATTTTCTATAGGAAACACAATATTTTTGTTGTGGTAAAGTATATATAGTACAGAAATATGTCACTTTGGCAGAGGGTCTTAAGTATATTTTACATTATTATGCAGCCCAGAATTGACTTTTAATTTCTTTACCATATTACTACAAATTACAAAGAGTTAGCACTGATGGGGCAAAGGGGGCCATGTAACTAAGAGAAGAGAATGGATTTAAGTAAAAAAGTTTTTTTGAAAAAAAGGAAAATGATTAAAACACAATGTAAGTTTTAATAAATTCATATTTAAAATCTTATTAGAGACTATAAAAAGAAAACTTTTAGAAACACATTCAGCACTGGGAAGGAGAAATTTAAGGAAGTCTCCCAAACAGAAATGGAAAGATGTGAGAAACAGAACAACGGAGCAAGCACAGAAACAAAGACAGTTGACTGGTCTAAGCACATCAGGGCAGTCGTGTCCCCATCAGATGTTTGGTTCCTAATGGTAATGTAACTTGCAACTAGCCAATCAAAATGATGTATGAAATTTGTATTCAATGAACGGGTGGAGGGAGGAAAACAAGAATCCATATACTTTGTCCTACGGGGTGGGAGGGGGCGGAATTAAGTTACCCTGAAAGTAGAAGTTTAAGAGGAGTTACTAGCGCCTGGGAAGTGGAGAAGCTGTAGTGGCAGGATGGGAGAAAGCAAGGCAGAAGGAATGAACAGGAATTGTGTACACTGCGTGTGTGTGTGCAAACACCACACTGAGTTCTATTAATTTGTAGGGTTAATAGGTGTCGATGATGCAAAGTGAGATTTCTTTCCAAATGTAAGAACACATATTCTGTTCTTTCTGGTTCTGTTTAAGGAAGTATCTAGACCCAGTGGCTACTGTCCCTCCAACCTCATCACTCTAATAAAGGACATTATCTTGAGAAGAAGCCTAAAGATAGCCGGGGACAGCATCTCACAAATGCCTGGTGCCTGACTATTGATCTTTTGATATCCCTAAAGAACAGTTCACAGTAAAAGTGTAACATACATGAACCTAATATATTAAAAAACAGAGTGTCACCAATAAGAAGAAAAATGGAGGTAGAGAAAATACAATATGAAAATATTATCCTGGGAAAGCCAATAAGCATCAGACTAGCCAGTTAATCATATAATTACTGTCTATGAACCTTCTCAATTAAAATACTTCATGAGTACATTTCCAATACTTGAAGGGACAGGCTCTCTCTGGCTCCATTTCTTTCAAGGCATAGATAAACATTAAAAGTAACTCAGTCCATGCCATGAATCTTACACAATCAATTCTGACCCCAAAATCTGGGAGGGGAAATGAGAAGGAGTGTATTTTAAACAAGAAACCTTTGCATCGCTCATATTGTTTTAAGTAGCAAGTCAATTTTAAGAAAAATACCAGTTCATTTTATTTAGCTTTATTATCTTCCATGATGAAATATTTGCCCAAAGCAGAAAATTCCAATACTAGAGAATAAAAGTCACCACAAGCAATGAGCCATTACGACTAAACCAGAAGATCAGAGCATGGTAATTCATGGAGATACACAGCCCAGACCTTTGCTGAAAGTCCCAGCTTATTCCTAATGATCCATTCTAAGCTGCGGGCTGTTACACTTAACAATGAAACTTCGCAGACATCTCCATTAGAGCAAGAAGCAAACCGTGTGACTCTATGTGTCATCCCCGATACTTGGCATGACTCTTCAGGACGTTTAAATTGTAGGGGCAATGGAACAGGAATAAAAGGAACAAACCTTAGAACAAAAGAATCTTTCTCTTCAGGGTGGAACTGCAAATATGGCTACAGCCATTAAAAGTCACGTTTACAAAGAATTTTGAATGTCATAGAGAACTATTTCTATATGGTTATACAAAAATCAAGATATAAAAACCAAATCAATAATATACATTTGGCACATTTGTCTGTTTGATTGTTTGTTTGTTTGTTTGTTTGTTTGTTTGTTTGTTTTTGAAACAGGGTCTCACTATTTACTGGCCTGGAATTCACTATGTAGGCCAGGCTGGCCTCCAACTCACAGAGATTTTTGCCTATGTCTACTTCCACACCTGGCCTTTTGAAAGTGAGAATACACTTACCCACCCACGTTTTCTGAATACTAGCAGTCTCTTGATGCTGGGCTATGGGTAAGCATTTGTTTCTTCCATTTTACTTTGTTTTGGGTTTTGGTGATAAAAATTTAAGAACACTCTGGGCTACAGCAATGGCTCAGAGGTTAAGAGCACTAGCTGCTCTTCCACAATCCACAGGTTCTGTTCCAGGCACCCGCTTGATGGCTCATAACCAGTTGAAACTACATTTCCAGGGCATCTGACACTCTTCTATGGCTTTAACAGGCACTAGGCATGCACATAATACAGAGACATACATTCAGGCAAAATACCCATAAATACCCATACACATAAAATAATTTTTAAAAAGAAGAATTGAAGAACACATATTATTACTTAAAATGAAAATCAAGATTTGTAAGCTGGGTTGGCTGACAAATGAACCATGGTGTCTCCCCTAGACTTGGGGGGCATGTTTGTGTGTGCTTGAGTACGTGTGGGACAATGGACCATGCCAGAAAACTTGATAAGGTAGACTGGGTCTGAGACAGTAGGTGCATCCCGGCTCCCTGCCAGATTCCTGGCCTAAAACATGTGACCTCACTCTCCACATCAGTTACATACCCCAGAACAGAGCTCTCCGTGCTAATGAGGTGCCTAGAGGCCCTGAGAGTTTAGCCAATAAGCTTCCCTTCAGAGACATTTCTCCCTACAAAAGATATTTAATTTCTGGTATACCCTGAGAAGTTGGAAGGCATCCATTTTCCATGATGAACAGTTGATAAACAGTATGGATAAACATGAACTGTCTCATTTATCAAATACCACCATAGAAACTTGGCCTACAGAGCCACCGTCTAAGTCTCTGGTAGAAGACCTCTCTGTGCGCCCAGCCAACCGCAGCTACCTTCACCAATGAGCCAAGACAGTGTTTCCATTTTCCTTGGCCCCAGGCTAATCGCTGTCCTCGGCCTGAGGGACCCCAACAGTCCCAGCCTCATCCTGGGCCACAGACCTCCCATCCTTCATTCCCTACTTCTCTGTGTGGTTTTCTAGCTGTGACTAGATGACCAGAAGTAAAGGAACTCCAACTTTATCCCCTCACATCTTAGACTTCATTTTTCCACCGCTGAGACAGTGTCTCTTTGCTTCCCTAAAACACAGCACCCGACATAGGCAGTGCAGGGAGATGCAGTCAGGAACTTCAAAAGTTTTGCCTTCCCAGTAGCCATGCCCAGCTGGAGGGCTGGAACGCAGACCCACAAGCATGTGCATACAAAACTATTCTGTCTTAAGAACGATGTTTCAAACGATGGGGGACTTTAAAGCTCACTAACTGAAAGCTTTTAGGAAAGGATTTAGAAGACCCGCAGACACACCCATCGTCACACCTTCAAATTAAAAATTTTAAACAAAACTTCCAGGGAGTGTGGAGATGATGGTTCGGTGGGTAAAGTAAGTTTCACACAAGCGTGAGGAGCTGAAATCTCCACATGGAGCTGGAAGTGGTAACTATATCTGTAATCCCAGTGATACAATTGGGGAAATGGAGGGAGAAACAAGAAAATCCCAGAAAGCCCCCAAGTCAGCTAAGCCAGCTAGTCAGGGGAACATAGCAACAAAGGCAGAAGTCTCAAAGTAGAGTATGAGGACCAACCCAGTCTGTCCTCTGAACTTCACAAGACATGACAAAGCTCTATCTATCTATCTATCTATCTATCTATCTATCTATCTATCTATCTATTATCTATCTATCTCTATATTTCTCTCACATACACATGCACACAGATATCACACACACACACACACACACACACACACACACACACAACACAGTCACAGAAACAGCAAAATAAGGAAACCATGCTACACGTGCACATGATGGTTTGTTGGTTTATATCTGTGTGTGTACAGTGTATGTATATAAGTGTATGGATATTTGCTTTATTTATCTTACTGTGCTTTACTTTCTAAAAACATCAAGGATGCTTACCAGCATAAATTTAGGTCTAACAACGGAAACTGAGGTTTAAGAGAAGGAAGTGAATCAGCTGATACAAAGGCTAAAGGTAGGTAGAAAAGATACGGTGAAACCAGAGGAAGGTTGGAGCCCAGCCCATGCCCAGGGTATTATTTTCATTGCAAGCTTAACTAAGTGGTGACTAACACATGATACTTGGTACAGAGGAGACAAGAAGAAGGCAGGTACTTGAGAGACACTCAACTTCTGCAGCTTCTGAAATCCAAGGAGGATTCTCCCATGGGCTCTCAGAAGGAGGACAATCTGTAACATAAAAGGTCCCTACAGATGAACCATGAAAATAACCTCATATAAAGCATCAGGAAAACATGCGCGTCATGCCAAGTACCCAGTCAGTTTAAAGCCGTGACATTCTGTGCCCTCTCACGCACCATTGATTTGTTTTATAACATTTACTATTGATTTACAACTTATTGCTTTAAATCTGTCTTCATGCTAATAGCTTAAGCACAAACCCAATAAAGGCAGAGGTTTTTCTGTCTTGTTTACTTCTCTGTATTTCCAGTGCTTAGAAGAATATATATTTATTCAGGATTAGGTAGATGGCTCAGTCAGCCAAAAGTCTATGGCATAAGCATAAGGACCTGAGTTCCAAACCCCAGCACCCATGTAAAAAGCTGTGCACCGCAGCACTCCTCTGTAATGCAGCTTGGGGATCGGGGAGAGATCAGTGGATCCCTGGAGCTCAGTGGCCAATCAGTATAGCTGAATATCTGAGGTATGGGTTCAGTAAGACACCCTGTCTCAAAAAATAAGGAGGAACACTACAGAGATAGACACTCAGAGTCAACCTCTGACCTTCACAAAGACATGCACATACCTGGAAACACAAGCAAAGATGTACCCAAAGAGACACACACACTAGACACGTCCGCATATAATCAGACAATGAATTCGTGGATTGTCATCAGCCTTATTATTATTATAAACATGTCTTTAGTTTGGCAGGATTCCTAGAACTCTTCTGTAATTATACAGAATTGTTCAAGGCAAACCAGAAGATAAAGTTAAGACATTATTTATCAGAAGCAATTCTTTAAAAAAAAAAAAATCGAAGTGTGGTGGACAAGGAATGCAGCTCTAAGTCAGGCAGGGAATCAATGCCCTAACATCCAAAGCAACCAATTAGCTCAATGCTCTGGGCCATCCTTCACAAACAGATCCAATCATTCTGATGAGGCAGCAGATCTGTGCTTCATTCTCTAAAAAAAGCTGCCACGGAACAGGCATGTGATGTCCCCATGAAGTTCACAGCTATATAATAATACCATGTAACAGAATCAGTCATCAAGTCATCCTGCTTGCTCATAGAAAAGAATTCCATGGAGCATAGAGGAGAAATTCCCCCTAGCCCCTCGGGGGATGCAGAAGAGAATGCCATTTGTCTGATTATTGAATACCACTGATATTGGAGTGGTATTATTCCTCGTCTTCAACAAGAGAGAGGACCTACCCAAGAAATCTCCCTGTTTTATTTTTACCAAATAGTATTCAGATCCTAAAAGCCCACTCACACCAATCAGATCTCACACTGACAACTAATGACAATACAAATGCAAACTAATGTCACATGCACAATGCTACCTGTGTGTGTTGGAAGCTGTGGTGCCCAGCATACAACCCCCTCTGAACTGAAGAACTGATGTCCTTCCCACTGACAGTCCTACCTGCAGCTCTCCTCTGCCAGCCGCTTTGGGATTCACCTCTGCTGAAAATTACCTAAACCAGATTAAGCTCTCCTTCCTGAATAAGAACACACAGAAAGAAAAAAAGAAAGAAAGAAAGAAAGAAAGAAAGAAAGAAAGAAAGAAAGAAAGAAAGAAAGAAAGAAGACACAGAACGCCTGGTTAAATTTGAATTTCAGACTAGCAACAGATTATTTTAAAGTCCATATATTCCTGGCATAGGGTATAAATGTGTATAAAGACACAGACACACAGACACAGACACAGACACAGACACAGACACAGACACAGACACACACACACACACACACACACACACACACACATGCACACAGACACAAATCATTCACTGTCTATCTGAGATTCAAATTTAACAGAATCTCATTGTGCATTTTCACTTACAGAATCTTAGTCCCAAACAACCTGACATCAATAACTGCTGTACTGAGCTGGGTAAAAAGGCAGACTGTGCCCCTAATGTGAGACGACCCTGAGAGAGGAGTCTCATTTCTGAGATCCCCGTGGAGTCACCTGGAGATTTTCCCTGAGACTGTATCATAGCCCACTTTATCTTCTGACCAATTAATTCAAAAGAGCATCCTTTGAATACCAATCTTCCCTAGAAAGATAAACTGGGACAGAAAAGGTAAATAATGGGGTGTTTTGCTTTGTTTGTTTTGCTTGTTTTGTTTTGTTTCTCTGTTAAGGGAGTTATGTAGAAAGAAGGAACGCTCTTGCTGACCAGGTCTAGACAGCTCTAGAAAATGCTATTGGGACAGGCATGTGATGTGCAGGCTAGATTTGAACATGCAGAGATGGCCACCCAGGGGAGTACTGCAGAGCTACACGTGTGAGGGTCACTGAATGATCTGGCTTACACTATAAGGTGAATGACAAAGGAAGTCAGGACTTACTAGAGAGAAAGCTTCAGATCAAGTTGTGAAGAAACGTGCACATTAGTGTCTTCTGGTGCCTGAGACACTTGTCCATCTAACACACTTTGGGTTGTAGCTTGGAAGAAAATGTCTAGCCACTTGTCACTCTGTGGTAGGAAACAATCTGAAGACAAGGTTTATAGTGAGGCTCATAGCCCAGTGTTATGCTGGCTCAGTCTTTCTTCCTTTAGGTGCACAGGAGGTTGAGTGTTGGAGTGATGTGTTTGTATACTGTATAAAGATTATCCTTGTAATATTCAAATGCTAATTTCTGTGCCTGACAGAGATCTAATTACAGACTAGACTTTAGTATTGTCATTATTATGAAGCATGTACTGCCTTAGCATTTTGTAAACACTGCTCTCCGTCACCTTCTGATTAGTCAAATAAAGAGCTGAATGGCCAATAGCTGGGATAGAGAGTTAAGGCAGGGCTTCCTGACTGAAAGAAAGGGGCTTAGGTGAGAAACAGAGGTAGAGGAATCTCCAGCCAGACAAGGATGAAGAAGCAGGTACCAGGATGAGGCTAAGGTGGACAGAACGGGCCATGTGACAAGATATAGGCCAGGCCTGTATTGTTGGGTTAGAATAACTGAGAATCTGCCCATCTGTAGTGCCCAAAGCTTATAATAAATATAATAAGTCTCTGTTTCCTTAGTTGGGAGCTGTGTCAGTCCCCAAGAAAGCTCTTGTTTCAAATGAACCTCTAACTGAGGCCTCCGACACATATACAGCAGAGGACTGCCTGGTCTCGCCTCAATAAGAAAAGCTACATCTAACCCTTAAGAGACTTGAGGCCCCAGGAAATGCAGAGGCCTGTTGGGGTGTGGGGGAGTATGGAGTATGAGGACATCCTCTTGGAGCCAGGGGAGGAGGAATGGCATGAGGAACTGTCAAAGGGAGGACCAGGAGGGGGTAATGACTAGACTGTGAAAAGAGATTAAATATAAATAAATAAATAAATAAATAAATAAATAAATAAATAAATAAATAAATGAGCCTCTACAACCTGTGGCAATGGGAGCTAGAGAGGTGTCTTATTTTAAATATAGACACAAACAATCCATTCAACCTTATGATTTATCAATTGTCGGTTAAAAATAATGTTTTTCCATGGGTCGTTCAAGTAACTGGCTCCAGGAAGATGTTCTACAGAGATCCTATAGAGCCAACACTTTTTGGAGTGAGCCATTAGCCCAGAGGGACCTTCTTGTCCCCACTGAAGTGTAGCGTTTAAGGGAGTGAAAGGCTTGTTTCATCCTTGTTAACGTCCTCTCCTGGGCCCAGAAACCAACCCCAATGCCCAGCCATGACACTGCTCTTTCAAGGCACCTTAAACTTCCATCCTTAGTCCATTCCAGTTCAAGGCTTATTTCATGGATTCCTGAGGTTAATGTGTCCTTTGTGTCATGGTTGCCCTAGCAACACTTGGTAACTAGATTCAAAGTTGTATTTAAAGATACCAGGTTAGAAGATGAAACGGATCAGGAAACTCATAATCAAACGGTATTGGTGCAACATCTCTTGGGCCCTCTGTGTTCTCATCTGCACACACCCACGTGGGAATCAGCCCCTGCTCAGCAAGACGCTCCTTCAGTTGATTGCTGAAGTTAAACCTTCCTCTAGAGTGATAGTTATCCAAATCAAAATGGAGTGGCTTGTGCCAGACTCCAAGGAAGGAAATGAGGGAAAGAGGAAGAAGGAAGGACTAAAGGAGGAAGAGGAAGAAGAAGAAGAAGAAGAAGAGGAGGAGGAGGAGGAGGAGGAGGAGGAGGAAGGGGAGGAGGAAGAAGGGGAGGAGGAAGAAGGGGAGGAGGAGGAGGAGAAGGAGGAGGAGGAGGAGGAGGAGGAGGAGGAGGAGGATGAGGAGGAGGAGGAGGGGAAGGAGGAGGAGGAGGAAGAAAAGAGAGAGAAGTTGTAGTTGTCCTCCTCATGGAGAAGGGATCTTATTTGCAGAGTCCTGATACTAACAGTTAGAAAACACTTAGCCAGATGTATACCTTGAGTCCCAACTTTACATGAAAACATAAATGTGTCCATCTTTAGATAGGTGCCTGTTCCTGATCCTTGTGAGGAAGTTTTCTGAAAGAAACTTGTATAATCCTATTTTTGCGTTTTAAAAACATCCATTTCTTTTAACTTCTTTGAATTCAAGTTTAAATTGATATAAAATAAATATATACATATAAAAGCATACCATGACACTGCTCCTGAATAAATTTTTTAAACTTTAGAAGATCACTGTCCATATATTATTTGGTCTGTCAGTAGTAACAGACATAAACAACTAAGAAAAAAACTGAATTTTCATCATGTAATCCTAAACTTAAATATGAAATAAATAAATATTAAATATGAAAATTCTGCTCATCAACGCCCAGGTTCCTTCACTACCTGCTGAATGCCCCAAGCATTGCTCCCTCGCCATCTATTCATCCTTTCCCTTCACTGTCTCTGTTGAATCAAATATCCATTGTTCTGAATTTTTATTGCTCCTATCGTAAGTTGTCATAAATATGATATTTATTGTTTAATAGTTCCAGAGGTCAAGAATCTAAGGCAAATCTCGCAGAACTAATCCAAAGTGTCAGCCGGGTTGTGTTAGTTTCTAGAAGCTGAGTGCTTGCTTCCCTGCCTCCCTCCATCCCTAGGAACCTCTCAGAGGTCTTGGTTTGTGCTCCAGAGCTGCTGTCTTCAGTGCAGTGACACAGCATTTCCCTAACTATCTTCCATCATCGAATCTATTTCTGAACACATCCCAAAGGTTCTCCACTGTGATTAAATTGGGCCTATACCAGTAATCCAAGACAATTTCCTTGTGGCAGGATCTTTTGCTTAATCATGGATGCAAAGTCTCACTGCCAAGGACATAGAACCACAGACCCAGGTTTCAAAGGCTGGGAGTGTGTTCCAAATAGTCTAACAAATAGTGTTCCCCATCCTGGTGTGAATAATGAAACAGATTCAGACACATCTAAAGAATTATAAATTGGTGTAAACATATCAGATAAAAAACCAACACATGAGAACCACACCAAACTTCTTCCACATGACTTTTTCCTATGGAATGATATGAGTCATAGGACTGGAATATTTTCACTTCTTTCAGGACCATGCAATTCCTCCTCAGCCTCCCATACTAGTGAAGGCAGTGTCTACTAATTTAACAACCTAAGAATTCTTCGAGAAAACTACAACTATGCATAATTGATAAGACAGACTGATGCCTACAGAACATTTTTAAAGATGGAAAATCAGAGCACTCTTGAACTAGGCACATGGACTAAGTAGGTAACTGTCTCGTGTGCAGGACAGTTCTTCAGAATGTTGGGGCAGTTCTAATTTCCAACCCTGAGATATGGAAGCCACTTACTTGTGTGTGAAGTAAGTTTGTGTTGTAGGCTTCTCAACCTCATGTTTATATCCTCATCAAGCTGGAGTGGTAAAGGCATACCTTCAGCAGGTGGAAACAAAGAATGCCTTTTTCTTGTCTACTCACAGGATGCTGGGATGAAGGTGGTCTCCCACCTGGTACATCATGAGGGTCCTAGAAAAC
Organism: Rhabdomys pumilio; assembly: GCA_030674055.1. NCBI lineage: Eukaryota > Metazoa > Chordata > Mammalia > Rodentia > Muridae > Rhabdomys > Rhabdomys pumilio. The sequence goes on along the minus strand of JANHMN010000016.1, from coordinate 42,245,625 downwards.
TGAATGGTGTTCAGTAGGAAAAGTCATAAGACATCTATTTTTCAATTCCCTGGTGAGCTCATATCCAGCATCACCTGCCTTTTTAAAATTCCTTAGGAAGTTTATATGCAAATTTTATTCTATATGCAGGATTTGCACTTAAATAAAATCAAGATTTATTGATTTTTTTTCTTCTTTCATGAAAACTCTCTCCATAATTTAACATTCGGTTTTCTAAAAGACTTAAGGGAGGAAAAAAACTTGGACACTTTGAGATTTTAAAACTAAGGCTGCAAGTAATCATTTGTGCTCTACGTGTGACACCCCCTATGGACACCACAGCCTCTTCAAGGACTAACAGGAGACTATTATCAGCCATGAAGGTGAGTGGGTCTCAGAGAAGAGCTGAGAAGAAGAAAGTGAGAGTCTGTCAAAGTAAAGACTACGCATAGCTGAAAAGCATGACTACACCACTCTGAAAACCTCAGTGCCTTAGTGGGCCCTGACATGCTCTTGCCACTCAATAAATGTTTGCTGAGAAATGACATTCCTTGGTTTTCATTAGAAAAACCTTTACCATAGTCAAGAGCTAACTACTTTTCCCAAACGTATGTTCGGAGATGAGATGATAATATCCATTGCAAGAAAGGGCCCACGGCAGAGGGAAAGCTGTACAGAATACATGTGGTGTGAACATAGAGGGAAAATAATACTGAGTGTAGGAAGGGATGAGGCAGGAGCATGGAAGAGAGCAAGAAATAGAGGAGGCAAGACTATGGGGGACAGAGGGAGTGGGAAGAAGATTAATCAGAACTAAGGATCTATGAAAAGCCTTATGGATGGAAACTCATTATTTCATAAGCTAATTATAAGATGTAGCTATTTTCAAGATGTTTTAACAGCGGTACCCTGCATGGATGGATAATCCCATTCCCAGATGTCATGGGTTATTAAACAAAAATTCAGTGCAAGGCATGAGACACCTCCCTATGAGTTGTTGGTCTAGATCGAAGGTCTCAGAAGCTTCTAAAACAGTACAGACCATTGCCATTGCTCTTCCTTGCCACAGTTACTAGACAGTAAGAGCCTATTGCTGAAAGCACCATACACTTTGGTTGCAGGACTCAAGCTGCAACTGGCTTAGAAATTTGAGTATGTAACCTGAATGTATGTGCTAATTGAAAAGCCCTAAGATCTAAATCCACTGTTCTTGAATATGGACATCTGCCAGTCATACTTTTTATTCATAAGATGCCAGTCTTAAAACTGTGGACATAGTGATATTTCAATTTATTCATAACAACTCATTTTTTCAGAAATGAATCTAGAAAACTATATCTTTGTCCGGTAAATAACACCAAATAGTCTTATGTTTTCTACTTTGCTTCATAATTTCTCTTCTAAGTCTTCTAGCACACTACATAGTAATTCTTTCTATCTGCTTCCTCTAAGACAACAGTTCCCAATCTGTGGTTCTAGACCCCTTTGGCAAACCTCTAGCTCCAAAAATATTTACATTATGATTCATAGCAGTAGTAAAACTACATTTCTGAAGTAGCAACAAAAGTAGTTTTATGGTTGAGGGTCACCACAGCATAAGGGTCTGTGTGTATTAAAGGGTTACAGCATTAGGAAGGTTGAGAAACCGCTGCCCTAAGAGCTTTGTGGCTTTAAAAAAAAAACACAAGTGTTCAGGACACAGAAATAATTCAATAAATGTTGATAAATAAATATGGTCATAGCAATGTCTTTTATATACAGGGGTGCGCTCATGCCCAAAATGAACCCTGAATAAGCATTTATAGTCTCTTAGAAATATAATATGTAAGTGTACACAAATTAGTGTTATATAAGGCATGATGCAATAAATGTGAATGGTTGAGAGAATAAGAATAATAGGATTCCCAAGATGTGACTGCCCTCTTTCTGGGGACAATTGATGGGAGGATTCCTGGAAGATGCAGAATTCAACAGCTGAAGAGAGTAGGGACATTCCTTCTAAACAAGAGAAACTTCAGAAGCCAAAGAAAACCAAGAAAAAGCAGAGGTGTTCTGGAGACAAAGCAACTAAAGAGATGACTTGGAACTAGGGTAGAAAATAAGGATTTGGAAAAGACCATTGCAATAGCTGTTTCCAAAGGATTTTTTTCAATACTTGGATATTTCTGTGTGTCTGGGTAAATGTTTGTGCATATAAGTGCAGGTATCTATAGAACCCAGAAGAGGGCCTCAGAATTCCCTAGAACTGGAGTTCCAAATGGTTGTGAGTCGCCTGTAGTGGGTGCTGGGAGCCTTCACTCTTCACCTATGCCATCTCATCAGCTCCAGAACAGCTGTTTTCTAACATTCACCATCTTCTTCTTCCTGGGTAATGGAGACCTCAACTCCCATGTATGGTCAGTGGGAAGCTTACCTTGTTGGACATACTATCTCCTCCAAACCACTGTAAGCAGGAAAGGGCGCTTCCCCCTTGCCTCCATCCTGGGTCTGGTACCCACTTGTGCAGACTGAGCTGGGTGAGGTGGTCCATATTTGTAATCCTAGGGCATAGGAGGTAAAGGCAAGAGAAGAATTCAAGACCAGCTGCAGATATATAGAGTTCTAGAGAAGCTTATGTGATAGGAACACTTATCTGAAACCAAAACCAACCAAAACCAAACAAACAAAAAAATTCTTGTGCAGACTGGATTCTTAGCAGCCATACAAGATGAAGACAAAACACATACCATAAGGATAATGTTGTTCCCTTGGGATTTCTTGAAGCCACAAATCAGTCCTGGGCTGCTGGGGTTTTTTATCTTGTTTCACAATGGAAGTGAATGATACCTGTACTGTCAAAGACTCTGGTCTATAGATGTTAAGGTTATGTGAAACCAAAGCTAAGTCTAACTGGTTTATTTCTAATATATTAAAAAAGAGACACGTACACAGCAAGTCAAAAGACCTTATTTTCTTCCCTTGAGTTGTTGAGTTAACTTTTCCACTCATCACTTTCTTGACTTTCCTGAACTCAAATGACACAGCTCTGCTCCATTTAAGCAATGTTTACCACAGACTAGCCCCTGAGAAATCATCTTCAACAGCATCATCGAAAGCAATTTTCCAGCATCTGATTTTGGTGTAAATCATTAAGAGTTTTGCTTTGGCATACTGCAATTACAGCTAGGCAGTACTGCAGCATGGAGTTAATCAAGATGTAGTAAACAGGTCAGCTTCAAAGGACTTTTTTCAGCTTCAGAGGGAGATGGTATCCAGGACAGGGGAAGGAAGGATACTGAACTAGCCTACAAGAAAAAGAGATACCCACCTTGAGCAGGTATAATAAACACCTGACCGTATGAACCTGAAGCTGGAGAGATAGCCCAGCCTTTAAGAAAGCAGCAGACTGCTCTTCCAAAAGACCTGAGTTCAGGTCCTAAATCAGATAGCTCACAAGTGCCTGTAACTCTTGCTCCAAGGAACCCAGTGTCCTCTTTCTACCCTTCACGGGCACTGCATGCACGTGCACTAACTCGCACGCAGACACACAAGTAAATACATAATTTAAAATAAACATGAATCTTTAAAAAATAATGTGTACCTGGTTTAAAGGGGGCAACTATGCAGGAGGAAAAAATGAAATTCTTACATTTATCATTTATCCAGGCAAATGTGTAGGCTTCTGACTAAGCACAGGAGAGACAGTTTTGTGGTGGGAACTCCATGAAGCGTGGGAAAAGAATTTGAGACTCCACCCAAGCAAGTTGGAAAAGGGTGGAGCTACCAAGCGTGAGAGGCATGGTGATGGCAGTTAGCCAATGGGGTGATTAGAGATTCCCCCTGATTGGTCATTTGCTCTCTCCTTCCTTGGGGACTTCAGAAGTTCCATCCTTTGTAAGTGACTCTCTTTGGAATCTCTTATTAAAAAGTCATGAGTGTGGGGTGAGGAGAGAAGCAGCTGCAGTCTCCCTCGGGCATCAATCCACTTGAGTATATGGCTGTTTTGGGCTATGCTGAAAACCCCAGTTCAACCTGCTCTTCTTGTTAGTCTCTTTCTGGAGACATGCTCAGGAAAAATATCTGAAATGCTACGCTTAAATTATAGCTAAGTATTTTCTCAGATGCCATTTGCTTCTAATCACTGAAAGGAAAAGAATTAGTCCTACAGAATACCTTTTAACTCAAAATACTCGGTGAGTTGTTGCTTTTACAGGGTTCAAGGTCCAGAAGGTTCTGGGCATGTTTGTTGGTGAAAGATAAGAAGGAAGGGAGAATGAAGCCTGTATAAGCCATGACAGAAGCCAAGGGAACACAAGGTAAACTCAGAGAAGAGCAGTCTGATGAGAACAAGTGTCTGTTATTGAGAAGGGGAGGGGGGCCTAGACAGAAAGGCAGGTTAGTACATATCTGTTGTGTGGAGACTAGGAGTGCTGTGTGTAGAAGTGTTATGATCCAATGGGAAGTCAATGGAAGTATCCATGCAAGACAATTGTACATGGCCTGGAGAGATGGTACAACAGTTAAGCATACCTACTGCTCCTGAAAATGACTCAGATTAAGTTCCCAACATGCATGTCAAGTGGCCCACCACCACCCAACTCCAGTTTCAAGGGGATTTGATGGCCTCTCAGGGCCTCTATGGGCATCTTCATGCAAAAGATGTATGTAAACTCAGGCAGACACAGACCTACAAGTAAGAAAATATTTTTAAGATAATTACACACCTTCAGAGCTGGCTTTATGGAAACTAGTGTGATTTCAGTGTTTACCGGCTATCTGAAAATGGGAGATGTTGACACTAAGGAAGATGCCCTCGGGGAAAGTATATGAAGTGATCAATACCTAATTCATTCTCTCTATCTATCTGTCTCTATCTCTATCTCTATCTCTATCTCTATCTCTATCTCTATCTCTATCTCTATCTCTATCTCTATCTCTGTCTCTGTCTCTCCCTGTCACAGGTACACACACACACACACACACACACACACACACACACACACACACTTGTTTCTCTATACCCAAAGCTATTTCCTTTCCTTTTGGAATTGAATCGTGCCAGCCTCTACTCCTGCATAGCTGCCTGTGAAAGACCTGACCATTAGGAAAAACCATGTACATAACACTTAAGGGACCCAGGTCCTTCTGCAGCAGCTGTCCAGCATCATCACAAAACAAATATGTGTGACTGTAGACAGAATGCAATAACCCTCCCTACAGCTGTTGGATAAATTGCCTATTAGCAGTCCCCAAACCATAATTCATGTCAGATGATGTAGATTCAACTCTTCTGACTGACGAGAGAAATCTTATCATTAAGTGAAGTTCTATACTAAATTCCTGAGCATGTTCTTGTTATTCCCTAAAGCTGTTCCTCCCTGCAGCTTCCCCCCAAGAACTTTGCGAGAACTGGCAGAATCAAAGATAAGCAAAAAGTTCGTGGTCCCTGTACACTGCTCCTCTGAGGAATGGCCCCTCGGGTCCTTGAGATCTATATTTTAGCATCACAATTTAAATGCAGATTTTTAAACTCCCATGTGGAGCAGTCAGGAAGGAGTTTCTGACTTGATTAAAATACTGATACATAAATTTTATACTTAACACTTTTCTTCTACAGCATGGGAAGGTAGTGACGGGGTGTTTTTAATGAACTTCCAAGTCATGCTTGGAGTCTCAAATTTAATTTTATAGAAGAACTGTCTAAATCTTAAAAGAACAGACTTTTGTCACATTTGTATGACATTTTAACTATGTTTATTACTGGTCAATACCGACAGGCTGATGGGACATAAGACCACGTGGTTTTCTGTGGGTGAAAAAGGCAGTCAGGCCTATGAAGATCCTAAAGGTTTTGATCCTCGATCTCATTGTCTAAAACAAGAACCACCATGATGAGATAGGCTGTAACTGCAAGATCTGAATTGCAGAGACAGAAGACACTGTGGCCTTAACCTAGTCCTGACTGTACATAGGTGTGACTGACAAACCCCAACCTGGTCTCCATAAAGAATCTCATCCAGGCACCTTCTAGACTTCAAAACAAATCATCCCTGGCTCTCCCACGAGCCATCACCACAAGCCACTGTGAGTCCAGAGGCTGTGAGTGTTGGCAAACAGCAATGGGTAGCTGGGTACACAAGCAAATGTGGAGACAGCAAACAGTTTGATGGGTTAAAAATAATGCTGAGGGCATGGGGTAAGTAAGCAGCAGTGGGCAGTCCTTCCAGTTACACACAGACTTCAGTCTAAGGAAAAGAAACACGGTGGAATGCAGGCGGGAGCCTGAGGATGTTCGGTTGCGGGGAGGGGGGTCAATAAGAAATCAAAGCGGGATTTGCACTATACCCGGCTTAAATGCTATCTAAGCTTTAGCAACGTGTCCTCCTCAAAACACTGAGGCAATATCCTCCTATTAGCCACCTTCAGAGGTCAGCTTCTTTCCCTCCCTTTCTCAATTAAAGCCCTAATAGATATGAATGTAACCTCTGTATTTGGCATAAACAATTCTAACAAACACAGTTTAAACTAATGAGTTTGTTCACTATGACTAGACAAATCTAAGAGGCAAGGAGGATGGGTGACATCTGTGTACCCCACAGCTTCCAGAAGAAAATCCAAAAGGACCTGAGACTCATGAAGACCACCCAGTCTGACTTCTAGGGAAGTCGGAGGTTATTCTTTATTATGAACAGATGGGTCTTAGGAGTTCAACAAGAGGCAATGTCAACCACAGGTAGCAGCCAAGCAAAGGCAAAGGCAAGTGACATTCTAGAGAGTTCACTGAAGATATTCTGAGAAATTCTACGTGATAGTGTTTGGGATTCAGTTGATAAGACAGATTCCTGAAGTCCTTCACTTCTGTTAGATTTTTAGGCTTAAGAGTTTCTTTTATTTACTGCTTATATGTACTTCGCAATGGTCATCTTTAAAGTGATGAATTGTCAATAAAATCTATTCTGTGGGAGAAGACAGATATTCTTGGCATGTTATCACTATTATGGGCTGGTAGAAAATGAATGTGTTGGTTATAATGAATGACTCAGGTAAGACAGTGACACAAATACCAACCAGTCACTGAAAGAAAAGGGCACTCTTATTTTAAATCCAACCAGAAAACAGTTCAAGCATGCTGAGAGTGTTTTAAGCCACAAAGTTCTATGATGTTGTTTATAAAATATACTTTTAAAAGTATATATATATATATATATATATATATATATATATATATACTAAATATAAATATACTTATTTATATAAACAAATTCCTTAGGAAGAAAAATAAGCACTCTTAATTTTATATACTAAATATAAATTTATATATTATTTCATATATTTAGTATATTTATATATTTATTATAAATATATAAATTTATATATTATTTTATAAAATATATTATAACATACATAATATATTATAATGTATATTTATGTAATTAATAATATATTATATAATTAAATAATTTATATAATAATATATATTTATATATATACATATATGTGTGAGTGTGTGTGTGTGTGTGTGTATATATATATATATATATATATATATATATATATATATATATATATATCCTGCTAGTATTCTCTTTTTTTAACTTTATTTTAAAATAGGCCTTATACCAGACCGGCGAGTCATCACAATAGTTGCAAGCAAAAAAGTGTGCACAAAAGGGTAGACTGTGGGACACTGTGACACACGACAGCTTCCACAAGGAGATTTTTTTTCTCTGTTGCAGTGTTATAAGGGTGGAGAGTGGGTATGAGGGGAGGAGGAGATGAGTGGGATTGGAGAGCATGATGCAAAATTCACAAAGAACCAATAAAATTATTTTAAATATTTTAAACTATCATAAATTTAAATTAATTTAAAATTAATTCATTAGTTTAAATTAAATTTAAATTAATTGTTAAATTTATGATAATTTCATACAGGTGTACAATGGAACATAATCATATACACCTCTATTTCTTCCCTTCAACTCCCCATGGGCTCCCCACATGCACCCCTCTCTTAACTTCATGACCTCTTCCTTTTATTTCTTAATACATAGAGGTCAGGGAGATAACTCAGCTGTAAAGAGTGCTTGTTTTTCTTCCAAAGGACTTGAGTTTAGCTCCCAGGAACCACACTGGACAGCTCACATCTGCCTATAACTCTAGCTCCAGGGAATTTGAGATTTGCTCTAGCATTCATGGTATATACACACATATGATATACATTCACACACACACACACACACACACACACACACACACACAAATGAAAAAATAAAAAATAATAATTCTCTAAAATAACACACTAATTCTAATTAGTGTTGGCCATATATGGCTGAGCTATCCATTAGAGCTTGGGCAACTTACCAATGACCACACTCTCAAAGAATGATTCTCCCTCCCCAGCAGCCACAGACTACCAACAGCTCTTCAGTTTGGGGACCTTAGCTGCTGTGAGCTCGTGAGCACAGTGGCCATGTTGTGTGCAGGAGCTATTGTGCACCATTCCTCACAATTATCTCTCTTTTTTAAAAATCAGCTCCTTAGGTTAGTATATAAAGTAACGAGTTTTATCATGGCGTCTTCACACATAAATGTCACTTATATGTTGTTCCCATCTGTTCTCCTCCCCCACTGCCCTCCCGTGCTGCCTTCCCTGACTGATTACCTCTCTTCTAGTCACCCTCACCTCCTGCTTTCCCATTCCATAAACTTCATTGCTTTCTGTTTCTCACTCCCTTACGATCTGTTCTTTTCCTCTCATGATCCCTTTTTGAGTTCATGACTTACCAGCACACATGCACGTAAATACAGCTTTATGTCTGGTCTCAACTTATGAGGAAAAAAAAAAAAAGACTGGTCTCCATCTTTCTTTTGCTTAACATACTGATTCCCAGTTGCATCCATTTTCTTGCAAATGCCAGGATTTCATTTTTCTTTATGGCTAT
>JANHMN010000016.1:42192116-42236325 GCA_030674055.1 Rhabdomys pumilio | reverse complement strand
GGGAGGGGAGGGGAGGGGAGAGAAAAGATCCTAGCATCCAAGAGTCTGAGAATAGCTGCACTAAGATGTCATAAAATCCAGGGTTCGGTTTCAAATATTCTTCCCATCTCTATCTGCTTCAGTTTCCTTTACAAACATACTAGTTCTCTGATAGGCTGAGAATCCACACAGCTTAACTAAGTCCTAAAGTCTCTCTGTCTCTGTCTCTATTTCTGTCTGACATTCTCTGTCTCCCTCTGTCTCTTTTTCTCTCTGTCTTTCTCTCTCTCTGTCTGTCTCTCTCTGTCTCTGTCTCTCTATCTCTCTCTCTCACGCACACGCTGTGTGTGTGTGTGTGTGTGTGTGTGTGTGTGTGTGTGTGTGTGAATCCTCTCTCTTCTCCAATCACTGAGGGTTCAATTCAGATCATAAGATACAAATGACATGGTGAAGCCACTTCATCAGAAGGGCACAGTTATCTGACATAATTTTTTTCTGACATAATTTCTATTTTAGTCCATTTTAGATGCTGCCTGTCCTGTTTGTGAGAACAAAATTCAATTTAGAAATAATTTAAGTATCCAATATTCTATGCCCTTGCTCAATTTAAGTTATTACAATTTTCACAGACAATTTTGTATGAATGTTTTTTTAATTTAGGATGGTATTAACTTTGTCAAGCAATCAAAGAAAGAATAATAGCCTAGAAATTAATATGATATTTTAAAAGAAAAAAAAACATTTTTAAGCCATTTGTGTTGTTTCCGTTGTTAGAATGGGTTCTTTCTTCTCTTATAAGAAAAACAAATGACCAATTAAGAAACAATTTAAAAGCACAGAAAAGCCAATTTTTGAAAAATATACTTATAATAAAACTGTCTCCAGAGTAATCCTTCATTAATTCTTTAATATCTCCCTTCAATAGACTCTGAATGCACAAATGAGCAACCTTCATATCATATCCATGCAAACCACTTTTAAAACATCTTATTATAAGTTATTTTCATTTGGAGTGTGTATGAATGTGCTCACATGTGTACATGCAGAGGCCAAAGATCAATATCAGGTTTCCTCTACTGTCCTCTACTATGTGTCACCTTACTTCTTGAGATAGAATCTCACTGAACCTGGAGCTCATTGATTCATCTAAACTGCCCGGCCAATAAGTTCCATGGATCCTCCTATCTCTAACCTTCCCAGTGCTGAGATTACAGACCATGTCCCACTATGGCCAGATGTTACCATGTCCCACTATGGCCAGATGTTACCATGTCCCACTATGGCCAGATGTTACCATTTACCACTATGGCCAGATGTTACCATTTACCACTATGGCCAGATGTTATGATGTACCACTATGGCCAGATGTTACCATGTACCACTATAGCCAGATGTTTTGACATGGATGCTAGAGATCCAAACTCAAGTTGTTATTCCTGCACACCAAGCGCTTCACTCATTGAACCATCTCCCCAGTACCCTACCTGCCTCTCCAAAATATTCTCACCTCTGCCAATTCATTATCTATAGCTCAACCATACCTGTGTGCTTCTTCTGTCCAACTTGCCAGTTTTTCTGCCATAGGGCTTTTACATTCATCTGTTACTTCTTCCAGGAAAAACTTCCCTCCGTTCTCTGAAGTAACTGGTCCTTCTCCTCTTATGGTTCTTGACTTAAAAATGATTTTCTCAGAGATACCTTCCCTGACCACCCACCACTCAATCTAAAATAATGTTTCCCCCAGCCCTGTCTTAAAACCCTATCACCCTCTTTTTCTCTTTTGTTTCGTTTTTCTTTTTCCTTCCTTCCTTCCTTCCTTCCTTCCTTCCTTCCTTCCTTCCTTGTTTATTCATTTCTTTTCTCTGTCCTCTCTTCTTTTGTACCATCATCACTAACATAATAGTAAGGTCCTTGTTTGCTGCTGTTTCCAGATCCACAATTGTATCTGGTTCTCCACAACTGTTTGTGGGTGAATGAGTGGATAGATAGATGGATGACCTCATTGTTTCACACTAATACATGTCAGTGAAAACCATTTTTTGATCCCACTATATTCTATCATACAAGGATAATATGACTGTCCAAAATATTCCACATTAAGCGGTCAGGAAAGAAAGAAAGAAACTGGTCTACATATAAAATTATAAAACAAAGAAAAAGTACCACTGTGGGGTTCTGGAAGGCCTGAATTATTCTAGGGTTGGTAAAGATTCCAAGTATATATATATTTTTTGAGGTAATGCTCCCTGACCAAGTCCACAAAATTAGACTTGAAAAAGAAACTCTGACAACCCTATGGATCACCTGACGAGTCCACAAGCACAGTTAGGTAGAAGTATGGACTATGATCTGCACACACAAGACTCATGGTTTTGGGAAGGGCTATAAACTCCACCATACGGTTGGTGTTCTCAGCATGCAGCTCAGAAAATCCTCCTTATCTCAGCATTACTTCCATCAGAGTAATGTTTATAAAACTCATATTTAAACAACATTAAACTAATTCAGTCTCCCCAGGGGCTCCAAGTCACTAAACACCCCTAAACAGTACGTGCCAGCTCCTACTTGATCTCAAAATAACTTTGACGTTAGGTGCCATCAACACCAAGGTTTAGGCCATGACCAAACACCTCAGAATGTAGCTTCATACCTGCACAGGCTACTGCTTCTGCTCCTAGAGCCTTCTCCTAGAGAAGACGTGCTGTACTTTCAATCCAGAGTTGGTTTTTCTCTTTGACGTCCAACAGGCTCCTCCAAAAGAGCTGAAAAGACCTCTTGCCTCTCTATTAATAATTTCTTGAAACTCGGACTTTTTTTCACTCTAGTCTTGCCACTAAAGTAGAAAACAACATCATTTTTTATTCATTCTTTACCTCATTTGACCTGAAATTAAGGTGTCTCCTGGTTCCACTTCTCTCAGCAATACATAAATAGCCAATGCTGTTTTGAAAATTACTAAGAGCCAAAAGAGCGCTGTGGTAGAATTTTTATATTTGTTTTCATTAGTTTTCTTCTTTGAAAATTTCATATATGGGTATAGTGCATTCTGGTTACTTTCAGTGCTACCCTCTCATACATTTCTCTCTCCTACCCAATCAACACCCTCTTCCAACCTTCTTTGTCACATGTAAGTCATTTTGTTTTGTCTAGTTAACCAGGACCAATTGTGTGATCATGGGTTGTGAACTATGCATTGGATTCTGGTGATACACAGGAGAAGACAATGACTCTATTTCCCCAAAAATTCACTAGTATCTAATGTCTCATCAGGGTGAGGTATCGTCCTGAGTGGATCCTTGATCTATGATTAACTAATAACAAGCCCCCCTTTGTACAGACCATGCAGGCAGCCATATCTTCTGTGAGATCATGATTGCATTTGCTATGCTGTGTCCAGAAGATAGCATTTCACAACCTTTCTGTCTATCTTATAGCTCTTGTATTCTTTCTACATTCTCTTCCACAATGTTCTCTGGGCTTCAGAAGAGGAGGTATAAGTGTCCTTATAGGGCTGAACACTCAACCATTAATTATTCCCACACTCTAAGCAGTCATGAGTTTCTGTATTTACTTCAGTTCATTGCAAAGAGAAGCTTCTCTGGAGAAGACTAAGTGCAGCAATCATCTATATGTATAAACATAAATATTTAGAAGTCAGTTTGGTGCCATGTCTGCTAAAATAAATATAGTAAGTACTCCTCTGACAGGCCAAAAAAAAGACCTTTTTAGCCCTGGGGTTTTGATTGGGTTTTGATTAGTGCCAGGCCTAAATTCCCTTCTATGGAGCAGGCTTCAAATTTAATCAGAGAATGACTGGTTGCCACCATAACAGTCATGCCACTGTTGCCCATGTCGGAGTATCTTACTAAGCAAGTCATTATTGTGGTTCAGAGATTTCACAGCTGGGTAAAATTAGGAATGTCTGTTCTTATCTAGCTGCCTTCAAATCATCTCTGTGATTGAGATATAGATAGATAGATGTAGATGTAGATGTAGATGTAGATGTAGATGTAGATGTAGATGTAGATGTAGATATAGATATAGATATAGATATAGATATAGATATAGATATAGATATAGATATAGATATAGATATATCATACATACACACATACCAGCCTGCCTGGAGAAAGTTTCCAGCTCAGTTCCAGCTTGATTTCTCTGTATCTTACAGCTAATGCATGTGATGTCTTCAGCAAAAGGGTCTTAACAACAAGTTCTGATGACAACCTCGAGGAGTAGCAAGAGCCTGCGTTGTTTTGAGGTTGTTGGTGGGGATCCTTCTCCAACAGCTATGCTTTGATAGTGTTGTCCTCCTTTCCCTGTAGATCTCTGGGTGGAGTGTGAATGATAAGCAGCATCACAGAATCCCGGAAGAGATCCTCCCTTGGAGTTGTCATCCACATACTACATCCCTGCTGCTTTTAATCTTTCTAGTTTTTAACCTGCAGATTCCCTTAAACTTCTGGGGAAATGTGTAATGATATTTAATTTTAATTTTGTGGATACAATGGATTTTGCTGATTGGAGACAGGGGCTTCTTGATGCAGTGCCTTAATCCTCTTTAAGAACAGCTCCTGGGGCTCTCTGCAGCTGTAAATTATAAAAACTAAAGCAGGATTTAAAAAAATACTCATGTGCTGTGCATAATTATCTGAGTTTAAACAGTAACAAGAATGGATCTTTGGGATAACCGAGGTGTCCTTAGTATTAGTCTTGACTGTTGTTTACTATGTATCAATGGTATCATATTCTAACAATACAAATCACTCCAAAGAGAAAAAAATTGCCCCTATGTATCTCTTCTTGAACCTGAAATTAGACTAGACAGATGAGGGGGAAAAAAAGCATGATGGATAACTATTCCCCTGGTTCTTCTTTTACTTGTTGTCATAGAAACTGCTGTTTCCTTTTATGCTTACGCTCATATGACTCATACAAGTAGTTGCTACTTCCGGGAGTGCCCAACCCATTGACAATGAAATATGATGGTACTCTTTATAAATGTATTCACTCTCATCCCAAGCTCTGTTGAGGTACAGCCTGCCCATGGGCTACATATTGCACACAGCATCTTGACTAAGCCATAAATTCTATGAGAAAAGGACCATGTTTGTTCTTACTGCAGTAAGAACACAGGGCAACAGATGGTCTAGTGTGCTTGAGAATGCCTCATTTAGGCATGTCTCAGTTCTACACCCATGTAAAACTCACCAGGCACAGGAAAACTGCGATAACTGTTCTTACTCCCGAAATCCTGGTTCCGTGAACTACTTTTTGAACCAAAGAGCAGCCAAAGAAGTAGCATTCACAGCATTGCAAGAATCAATATGCGAGGATTCAATATGTGATGTGTGAAAACTCAATACATGATAGAGCAATCACATGACCAGATAGTTCAGGTTTGAATTCAAGCTCATCACTTGACAGCTATGTGACCTTGGATTACTTGACCTATATTTGTCACCTGATCTAAAAGATGAGAAGAAAACCATACCAACTACAAAGGTTTTATAGTCGTTTGAGTGAGAATAGCCCATAGGCTCATAGGTCAAATGTTTGGTTCCAACTTGGTGAATTGTTTAGGAAGTATTAGAATTGTGGTCTTATTGGAGGAAGTGTGTCACTGGAGGTGGGCTTTAAGATTTCAAAAATTTCCCCCGCCCCTCCCCTCCTGCTTGTAGATCAAATGTAAGCTCTCAGCTACTGCCCCAGTGCCATGCCTACCTACTTCCTGCCACGAGGTCATGGACTCATCCTCTGAAACTGTAAGCAAGCCCCCAATTAAATGCTTTCTTTTATAAGTCAACTTGTCGTAGTTTCTCTTCATGGCAAGAGAACATAACTGAGACCAAGAAATTTGAAAATCAAGTCAATTAATGTTTGCAAAACACTGTGCAAGTAACCAACAAATACATACTTTAAAAACTTACAATAGGTGACATACTACATGGCACACAGTAGATGTCAACTTTTATTTAAGTTATTAAGAATAGGACTAGCGCTATATCAAATTCTAAACTATAAGAAATGGTTCTCCAATTTCTCTTACTTGGTGAACCAAGTTCACCAAGCACACCACGTTCTCCCTTCCTGCATAGACTCATACTAACTCGACCACTGTGGTTTTAGCATTCTGGCTGCTCTCTCTAAAAGGACTACAAGTGTCTTCACTTAAACCAAGCTTCACTTTCAACCATCTCGCTTGTCCTCTTACGTAAAGTTACCCTATCGACTCGTAGACGGACAGTAGTGTCCATTCTTCCTAGACGAACTCCTTGAACTTCTACTCAAGATGAGAAATAAGTTCCCCGGATGCACCCCCTTTTGCCTCGTTAATATTCACTTCATATCCACAACAATCTTTGCCCTGTTTGGAACTGGGTTGTTGGCAGCAGATAGATTCATTTATGCTGAAATGCCTCCCTCTCTACCTCATTTTTTACACCCAGGGATTTAATTTTCAAAGGGAACTCTCAGAAACTTTGTGTCTTTTAATCTAGGGAAACTAATCTCTAATGATTGGGACTTAGGGCTATGTGGGAGGGAGGAGAGAATTTGGGAGCAGGGTCGTTTCAATGGCATTTCACAAATCATCAGGAAGATGCCTGTCTGGTGTACGGAAAGTTCATTCTGCTGAATGTTCTTTCCACAAACATTCTTTGAGATACAAATTCATCACTGGTTATTTAATGTGTTCTGATGATGATTGTATTGGAAAGCTGTTAACAAATGGAGACTTACTTCTGGGCCATGAAAGGAAGTGCAAGGAAAGCAAGTTCAAGGAGATTGTCTGGGAAGAATTGACCCTACTGCCCACCACCTACTCAGTAGGGTAACTCTACGTAAGAGGACAAGGTCTCAAGACAAGTTGCTGAAGGCACAGCTCAGATTGAGAGAAGACATTTCTATTCCTCTAACTTCACCTTTACCTCAGAAAGGTGACTAAACTACTAATCCGGGAAACTGTAAAATGGCCAAAGACGAATTCATTATTTACCTTTTATTGCTGATCTTCCTCCAACCACAATAGTCTGAATTTGGGCAATCAATTCCGATTAAGCCCACTTTTGTAACCCTTTTTAAAAAGATTATTTATTTTATGTGTATGTGCCTCTCTCTCTCTCTCTCTCTCTCTCTCTCTCTCTCTCTCTCTCTCTCTGTTTGTGTGTATGTGTGTGTGTGTGTCTATGTGTATGAGACAGAGAGAGAGTGTGTGAGAAATTGAGTGTGTGTGTGTATGCTGATACGTATATGCCACATGTATGCAGATACCAGAAGTTGCCAAAAGAGGACATCAGATCCCCTAGAACTCCAGTCTCAGGAGGTTGTAAGCCACCTCACATGTGGGCTAGGAACCAAACCTGAGTGAGTCGTCTACAAGAACAGCAAGTTCTTAGCCACTGAGTCATACCTCCAGTTCCTCTCTTATCTTCTTCGGTCTGTTTTTCGGTAGAATATCCCATATTTCCAACTCTTCTGTCTCATTAAAATTTACATATCCAATGTTTGACTCCTTCAGAACCTTACTATAAGGCAAAACTAATAAAAACAAGCATGTAAGATGTGCTAAGAGGTGATGATGGACGTTAGATGATAGCTCCCTTAATTTGTTCCTTTAGAGTCTTAGCCTGAAAGCAGATTTCAAGCCTAGTAAGAGTGTAACAGAGCAGTGGTTCTCACCCTTCCTAATGCTACAACCCTTTAATACAGTCCCGCATGTTGTAGTGACCCCAACCATAAAGTTATTTTGTTGCTACTTCATAACTGTAATTTTGCTACTGTTATGAGTTTCAATATATCTATCCGATATGCAACCCCCAAAGGGGTTCACTAATACAGAGGAAATCAGTATATGTATCATATCCACCAAAAAATTCTAAGTCTTCCCACTGGTAATCAGAAGAGGTAGAAATTAATACTAATAGTTGTTCAACCTTTCCATGGCAAGATTTTTATAAAGTACTATTTTATTTTGCATTTGATTACTACTTAAAGATTAACCACCTTTAATTTGGAACTTTAATTTTAGTTTTTAGAAAAAGAAAAGAAAAGAAATTGCTTGAAAATGAAGGTTGGCTGGGTGTTGTAGCACATGGTTCTAACTTTATAACTCAGGAAATAAAGTTTGAGGCTAGCCTAGTCTACTAACGAGTTTCAGCCTCGTCTAGCTACATAGTGAGGCTCTTTTTCTCTGTGTTAAACAAACAAGATATCTCAAGGTCACACATCCAACAGCTCTTGTTTTAAAACTAATACAAACAATAATGGATCCAGAAATACCAAGACCTCCATCTACTTCTTAATAAATCTGTACTAACAATAAATTACCCACAGTCTTCACTACAGACAACCGAGAGTTCAAGCTCTGAAGTTTAAGGTTATAAAATGAACCTCACCAATATCACTGGTAACACCAATCAACAATGAATGGACTTTACTTAGAATACGCCTACAGTATACAACTCAGCTCCTGGGTCAAAAGACAGGCCAGCTTTCTGGTAACATGAAAAGCTAAGATGGTACCCAGAACACTGCAGACAGTTCTTCCCAGAAGATGTCATCTGAGAGTTTTGAATGATTCCTGCAGCAATGCATCTTCTCTTCCCAGTCACTGGAGAAGCTGACATGTCTATCTGTTCCTCTCCATGGAGGCTGAAGTTCCCTTAAAAGGCCAGAATTCTTTAGAAGTTTCTAGGAAGTAATGCATTAAGCCAATATGTATCATGGACTAGAAGAGAGAGCATAGTACATACATATGATGACCTAGCTCATAAACCTAGTATGTGAAGTAGTACATTCTCAAACTGATGTACCAGCACGGTTCCAGTATGGAATTATATATAACATTTGTGAGTGAATTGTGCCCCAAAATCCATACGTTCTGAATCCCTGATAGCAGAAGGAAGAAAACCCCTATCTTTAGGATCTCACTATGTAGACCCAGCTGACCCAGAACTTGAGATGTAGATCAGGTTGGCCTAAAATTCAAAAGCTAAGACTAAAGGCATATTCCACCTCACCTGGCTCAAGGGTGCTTGTATTTAGTTGAGACAGATGGGGCAGAGAGGGCACTAGTCTGTAATAAGCGTCTCCCTGTGGAGATCCAGTGATGTGCAGACATAGAGGAAAGACTTTGTAAAACATCAAGCAAAAGCCATCTGTACACCAAAGAAAGCAACTCCAGAGCAATTAAACATGCCCACTCCTCAATCTCGGACTTCTTGCCTGAGAGACTAACTCCTGTTGTTTAAATTATCTAATCGATACGATTTGATTTTTGGGAGCCCTAACAAAGCAACACCACAGGGACACACTTACATTCAGAGGCGACAATTGCATTTACTTTACTTCTAAATAAAGTCTATTGATTTCAGGGTAATATTTCAGTGCCCAGGATTACCAGCTCACAGTAAACTCTCTCTATAAACTCGTAGCCATGTTTGCAGTCTCCCACAGAGGGTATAAGAGACAGATTGAAATGAAGAGAGGGATGGGGCCTCCATGTGGTATGTAGGGACCACCAAATGTTAGTAGTGGGAATCTCCTGGTGCTTTGTATCTTGATAAATACTTGAAAGACAGATTGGCTCTCATAGACAGAAAATGAGCCTTAAACTGCATTTACTAAGAGCAGGAAGTAAAATGTGTCAGTTTTATCTTTGATCAGAAATTTTCATTGGGAAGAATGATAAGGCGGTTTTAAATCCAAAAATCAGGTTGTTATGTTAAAAATGTCCAGCTGTGTGGGCTTTGTTTTCAACTGTCACTGATACTGTTTGCAGTCAGTTCTGCCATTGAGGTCTGTACCTCTGAAGGCAAGTACCGACCACATCCTCCAAGAGCCCCTCTCAAGATGTAACGACCACCAGTCCAAGATGTAAATGGTAAATATTTTAGAATCAACAACCAGACCAATTACTTCTAAGCCCAAAGGCTGCACAAGAAAACCAGGAAGAACTCCTGCTTCGTCGTGAAAGCAAATCACTTTAAGTTAATTCAGAGCCATAATTGCTCATCTTAATTTTGGCAATAATTATCTTTCTAAAATATTTCATAAGACCTCTTTATAAAACTCTCCTTTATGGAAACTTTTCTAACAAAGGAAGAAAATATTATAGATAACGTCAGGGGAAACAGTGCAAGGGGTTTAGAAAATTGCAAAGGGCATTCCCTGCCTGCTGAACCAAACAGGGTCTTCTCTATAGAGCTCAGAAAGGCTTGAGGCATAGCCGTGAGATTGAACAAATCACCATGTTTCTGTAATTGCATTTATTCTTTATTAGACTGCTACCTATGCCTGTTATTGTATTCGACTCCGTGTCTAATTAAGATAAAAGAATTAAGGCTGAGACTCTGCCTCCTAGGAAGTTACTATGCAGAAGAGAGCTTGGGGTGGTGGGAACAACCCCTTGCTCTTCCCCAGCCTCCACCCAAGAGTATATACTGAAAGCAAGAAAAAGCTCACAAAACGTTTCCTAAGAAATGTAGCTGGACACAGAGTAATGGGAAAGGCAAACTACTCTGTCAAGTATGCATACACAGAATATGTCAGTTTGTTATCAGCCAGACGACAGCTCCTTTGGAGATGGCCTAACAGGTCTTTGGGTTCAGCTAACCTACATCTAAAGACAATTGTCTGCATTGTGAGATAGGACCACCCTAAAAGGCAGGACCATATGATTAATCATCCAAACCAGGATTATAAATTATTCCCAGAGCCATCGACATAAACCAGAACTGTCCCTAGTTCAGGTGACCTCCACATGGGAGATTGACTTATTAACTGACTATTTAAGAAAGGGCTATTGTTTTTGTGGTGATGTAATCAGACCAAGCTGTGATAGAGCAGAAAGCATGCATTACAGAGCTCGCCAAGCACCCAGCAGAACCTCAAAACCTACCTATAACATTATTGAGTCTCCACATCAAATGTGTGGGTTTAGCTCAGGGTCACTCAAGCACAGCTCTCAAATCTAGACAACTGTCGGTAACAGTTTCCCTTGGAGCTTTGCTCTTCTCTGCTCATACAGGTACCAGTGGTGAAAGAGAAGGGTTTGTATTAGCATCTAACATGATCACTCAGCCATTCTCGTTTTGGTGGAGACACTGAGCTATTTAAACATCCTCCAATACTACAATACTACAATAATTCTGTAGCCTTCCCAGTATAACCCTATGTTATGAGGCAAGGAATGTATTCTGAGAAATGTGACCAGCATCATAGGGTACTCCTACATGAATTGACATGGCTTGGCCATTGTATGATAGACTAAAATGTCCTTATCCAGCACATGACTGTCTCATTCTGCTGAGCCTGTGATGATTTGTTCCATCATTCTTTAAAGGGATCTGACAGCATTCATTTGCCTCTCCCAGGGCTTAGTGCTTAACACCACAGGCATATAAATAGCTCCATCAATTATTCCCAGAGCCTACCCTCAGCTCTGGAGCATCGACCCCAGGGGGTTCAGTCAACGGAGAAGGCTACAGTGTAACTTTATACTTCACTGTCTTAACAGACAAGAGAAGGATTAGAATTTTAGTTTTCCTTTGATTATTATAGGATTTCTTTTCATCTAGATGCTTTGTGAAAAGAAAAAAACACCCTCTCCTGTCCTAAGTGAATGCTTATACTGCAGATGACAGTCAAGAGTTCTTCCCGGGTAGTATTAAAGTATTAGAGTTTATCTCTTTGAGAGAGGGCTGACTCAGCATCAGCCTGGTGAGCTTCTTTTATATTGCAAACTGGCCAATATTACTGTATAAAAAAACGGGTCTGCTGACATGATACAAATTACTATAAAATCTTTAGAGCTAACACTCATTTCACCACTGCCAAGCATCAAGTGCTCTGGTCATGCCACTCCTATTAGCATCTGTCGAGGGAGGTGGTAGCCTTTCTCTTATTCTTGCCTTAAATTCTTAGTGATCAGCACACTTCTCCCTCCCTGGTTACTACCCTGGATCTTGTATCAGAGCTACAGCAATAGATGTCTATCTGGGCTACCAGTCCTCAGTCTCACTGGTCCCCAACCAGTTCCACCTACCCCACTACCGGCTTCACTCTAAAGCAAGCTGCATAGGACATGACATCACCCTGGGTTAAATCATTAGTAGGGGGTTCTTACTTTTTGGAAGTTAATCCTAAAATTTACCCCAGTTGTTTGGCTCTGCCAAAATCTGACATGAGTCCAGCTTACCACTATTATCTCCTGCTGTTCCCAGGCTAGACCTCTTCTCTGCCCTATTTTACCACTCCACTCCATAAAGTTTACAACACTCACACTCAGGGTTCAGACCAGCCACTTCTCAGGTAACCCAGCCTTTCCCCTATGCCCCTCCCAATGGGAGGCCATTGCCTAGGTCAGAGATCAAAGTCATGGCCCTGTAGATGAAGTGGGCACCAGCCAGAGAATGCAGGTACCCTTGCAAGGAATGCAAGCAGGAAAGGGTTGGTAAACAGAATCTTTCATACAACCTCAAGGAAACACTCTTTAGGATTGGTTTCACCCTGGGGACATTCACTTCAAATGTCTGAACTTCAAGGCTATAAAATAACTCTGTGTTTTTCCTTCCAGATCGAGCCGAAGTCCAACCCACCTCTCTCACGCTGTGCTCCCTAGCAGCTCATCCCTTAGAGAACTCTTTCTCTCTACTTGTTCTGCATTCATCACTTCTACTGATGATCTGGCCTGGGGATGCTCGATCCCTAGTTATTAATACGGTTTTAATGCGGGTATTCTAGCCCTCAACAAGATTTAAAGCCTCTAAAAGGAGGTTGTGTGTAAACCTTACAGCACATTTCCACCACAGCACCTGCCAAGCTGTTCCAAATATCTTTCTACCCAAAAGCTGTAATGGCTTTCCTTTAATGGCATCCTGTCAAATTAAGTGGAAACATTCTGGCATAACACTCTGGGCCTCCCATGATTGGAGCCAAACATTTACCTTTCCTTCCCACCTTCTCATATCGCCATCTCCCCAAATCCATCCTGAACTTCCCATCTTCCATGTTGCCTTTCCACTTACTTCCACTCATCACAGCACCGATAGACATACGCCAGCCACATGCCGCTCACTACTCAGCTCTTTCTTGAACTGTGGCCAGTTCCCACCGAGATGTGCTGTGCATGCAAAGTCAAAATGTATTTGAAGACCTAATTTGTGAGGAGGGGGCACATAAAATATTGTGAGTAGTTGGTTGGGAACGCTGAGGGTTCCTCCAGGCTGTGGGTAGTTAGGCATGGCTGCTGTGGTTCCACGGTTCCTCACGGTGCAGCCCCAATGACACAAGAAAGTCCATAGGATTTTACTGGCTTTAATGTCATGGCAGATGGTGGATGGATCTGGATGCATACCCCCTGAAACCCAGGGCAGACCTGAGTTAAATAGGGAGGGAGAAAGGGGGAGGGGCTGGGGAAGAATGCTTAATTGGCTCCACCCTCTGGCCTTCAGGTACTGCATTAGTACGTAAATCTCTCTAGAGCCTGAGGCCTGTTCCTAGTGACCGTTGGCCATAGACCTCTCTGTGGGAGTGGTTGTTGGAGGGCTGAAGCTAAATGAAAAGAACCAGGGCCTGGGAGCAGAGCTGAACTCCTGCTTTCCAATAAGGTTCCAGAGTTCCAAGCTCATGCTCAACCAAGCACCCAGCTGCTTCTCACAGCCCACTGCCCCACAAAATATTTCAATGGTCTCGTTATAGTCATAATATTTGGATTATCTGAGGATACATAGAATACACTATGAGAATTAATTTCATTATGTTTTTGGCTTTTTGATATGGCTGCTAGAAAATTATGAATTGTATAATAAGTTCATAGGTTGTTATAAGTTATCAACCTATATATAATAGGTTAGTAGTATTTCTACTGGATATAGCAACGAGGGGTTCTTTCCCCACCACATCTCTTAGACCTACCCTGACCAAGCACAAAGGCCAATTGACATCCTACTTGCACAGGTCCTTCTCTGATTCATGATCCTCTGACCAAGTGTGAGTCTTCCTTGCCAGCCATTCCCACATCACTCATAACACCAATCAAGCCATGTGCTGCTGAGTGTCAATGGGCATCAGTGGGCTTTCTGCTTGCATAGTTTTCATCAATGAAGGCAGTTCACCAAGCTCAACCATAGCTGTCTATGTTAGGCTCCATGGAGAGCAGGTTAATGGTTCCCCGAGATGCCCACATCACAATCCCCAGACCTGTGATCTGTTTCCTTACATGACAAGAAGGGATTAAAGTTGCCAATCAACAGTCCTTTGGATAAGAAGATTATCCTGGATCATGCAGGTGAGCCCAAAGTAATCCAAAGAGAATTTCCTGCTTTGAACATCTGTGCGCACCCTTCAGAATTCATGTTCAAACTTTATCCTCAAGGGAATAGTACTAAGAGGTGGGAAAGTGATTAAGCTATGCCCCCTCCTTCATGGATGAGATTCATAACTTACAAAAGATCTGGATAGACCCTTTCTGCCACATCCTTAGTCCCTTCTGAAGGATGAAGCAGCAACTATCATTTTGACAGAGTCATCCTTGCCAGACACCAAACTTACTAGTGCCTTGACTGCAGGCTTCTCAGCCTCAAGAAGTAGAGCCATAGCTTTCAGGGGTCAGCTGATTCTGCAGTCTCTGTACTATAGGAAAAGGTTCTTGGTGTGGAAGAGGGAGGCAGAAAAAGCATAAAATGAGGTGAGGGGTAGAAGCTGCAGTCAGAGAGACAATGTCACTGACACTGGAGATGAAAGGACCATCACACAACAAAGGAAGTGGTCTTCAGAAGCTGCAAAGGGCAGGGAACTTCCCTTAGCACTTCCAGAGACCTGCACAGCCCTGCTGACAGCTTGGCTCGATAGACCAGTATAATCCTTTGTAGTTTTCTGACCTCTGAAAGTATGCAGTAATAATTCGGTGTTGTTTTGAGCTGTGCAACTTTGAACATTTTGTTGTAGCACAACATTCCAGTACAGCGTAGCATAGATCAGCTAACATGATCCACACACAGCACCCCAGAGCACTTCCTACTTTAGCTCTATTTCACGGGTGAGCAGATTGAGCCTCAGGAAAGTGACTCAAGGTCTTACCACACACGCAGCTAGTAATTGGTGAGGCCAAACATCAGACCGGAGACGCTGGGATGCTAAAGCCTATGCAAGTAATCCTTCCAAACCTGTCTGGATGTGAGTGAAGAAAGGCTCACAAGAGTATCATAGTTAAAGAAGTAGGAGAAACAGCATCATTACCTGTCAGTGAGCCAACTCATGGGAAAGAAATTACTGAACTTATAAAGTACTGAAGGTACAGGCTGCATTCCACCTTCCCAATCCAGAGCAAAGAAACTAGGCAGCAAGTGAGAGCTTCAGAGTTGTCTCTCTGGTGCCCACATATTTTTTATCTTTGCAGGCCACGGGAACCAGGGAAGAGGAAGATAAGAGTGGGGCTTCTCTCTGTACACTCTGACTCTTTTGCTTATGTAGTCTCCCCAGATAAGGCAGCAGATCATCTAAAGAAAATGGGGTGTTTGTTCCTTCTGCATATCACTGCAGAGTTAGATTTTATCTAACACAAGGCTTCCCTGTGTCCTTCGCCCAGTCAATCAATCCTGTGCAGCAGTGAAAAGTCCTTCCCTTGAAAAACTACTGTAATGTAATATTTTTACAGTTTATTTATGGGGATTCATTAATTATAATTTATCTCCCCTGTCTCTATAACACTAGGGATAATGGTCCATCTTACTTCACATTAGTCCCTAGTGAACCTAGTGAGTCAATGATCATTGATTATTGTCTTTCCTAAACACTCCATCCTATACACACATGTGGGGGTGGGGAGGGGAGAGGGGAGAAGAGGAGAGAATGCCAGAGAGAAAAGGAGAACGTGGCAGGGGTGGGGAGAGGGGAGGATGAATGATTAGAAATATGTGAATATCTTACTGGCAAACCCGTCAGCTCCGCCTCCAAGTCTGTGTCCTAAGCTGAGTCCTTACCCTTCCTTATTGCTGTCACCAACACTGCTGCCCAACCCTTTGTGCTTTTGTATTGGGGAGGTGTGAACACGTGTGGTGTTCTACTCTGTTATCTGCACATACATGGAAAAAATATGTGCAGGGATTGTGGGTAGAGCAGAGTGGGAAAACATGAGCTTAGCATGCTGGAAGCCCTGGGTGGAATATTCATCCAACACCACCAAAAAAGATATACATATACATACACACACACACACACACACACACACACACACACACACACACATACACACACATATACACATACATATACACACACACACATATATATACACACACACACACACGCACACACACACACACACACACACACATACACACACACACATACACACACATATACACACACACACACACACACGAGCGCGCACGCGCGCACACACACACACACACACACACACACACACACACACATATATATATATATATATATATACATATATATATATATATGTATATATATATATATATGGACATTTTCCCTATATTATTTACTCCTCTGTATACTTAGAGGGAAAATTGAATTATGTAAACTGATTTTGGCTAAGTAGAATGTGATCATCCTATACAGATATGCCTCAGTATGTCTGAATGAGCAAACCATAGCTCTCTTTCCTCGTGAGAAATAAAGGTAGATTCACTCAGATATGATATAGAAGAGGAAACCAATCTTTGGGAGGTTTCACCTTCCAAAGTCTAAATGCTATTTTTTTTTAATTTCTCCTAGTTGTGGAAGTTAATCAGAATACATACTTTGGCAGCCAGCGAATCAATATGCAATATACTGTCTATCAGAATCATTTTTAATGAAAAATAAAATTTCCCTTCTATCTTGCAAAGCATAAAATGTTTGTTAAGAAGCAGTTTATGTAGAACTTACAGGTGGGAATATGAAACCCTAAAAAACAATCAGCTCCATTTATTGTTGTTGTTGTTGTTGCAGTTGTTGTTAATGAGATAACTTGAGCCCTTTATTGTGTGTATCTATTTCTATTGCTCTCCATTGTCGCCTTGAGATGGGGTCAGTCACTGAACTGGAAGCTCACTGGCTCAGAAAATCAACCAGCAAGCTCTCAGGTTCTGCTTGAATCCCTGCCCCCCAATATTGGAATTATAAGTACACAAAGCCAGGCCCGGCTTTTTATGTGAGGGCTTATGATTCAAGTTCGGGTGATCACGTTTGCAAAGTTGAGACCACACCTCCCGAGTGGTGGTGATCACTGACATTATATATATTTTTACTGTTTAAAATATGAGGAGTTGCCAAGCAGCAAATGTCACTGATTTGAGTATGCATGGTTTTAGTCTGTGGACATCCCTGGACACCTCAATTCTAACCCCACCATTTTACAGACTAATGCTGTTCATACCAGAGGAAAAGCTATCTAAAGAAAGAAACTATCTGCCACAGCAAAGACTGAAGCAGAAAAGCAACAACCCTGGTAAGTGCTCAAGTATGCAGAAGGCAAAGGGTAAGGGCTGCAGAGCACACTTCCCTCCCCACCCCCACTCCCCTGTCTCAGCATCCTAACAAGTGAGCTGGAAACAAATTACCTATCAGAAGTAGAGTGGAATGATGGTCGCCAGAGTCTGGGAAGCACAGGCACAGATATAGATGAACAGAGGTTTGCTATGGGGAATAAAAATAAGGACAAGAAAAATAAGTTCTGGCATTCTATAGCAAAGTAGGAGATTGTAGTTAATAATTTATCATATATTTCAAAGTGGCTACATTTCATTTGAACATGTTCGACACAAAGAAATGCTAAGTGTTTGAGATGATGGATACGGTGATTGCTCCTTCTGAATCATTGCGCCTTATATACATGTTCTAATGTATCGCAAGGCGCCCATCAATACATATCGCTATTGTCTACCAATTAAAAGTAAAAAGAAATTAAAAAGAAGCAGGTAGACTAGAGAATGTGTCTGAGGGTGAGGGTCACCAAGGGGTCACTACTCTGGTTTCTGTCTTTTTACTGTAAGATAGAAAGCAACCTTGCAAACAGGAGCAAGCAAGTTTAGAGACAATGCAGTTTGAATCTGTTGGCTGCCATGAACTGAGGGCAAGATCTGAGGAGGAACAGAGCCCAGGAGTCATTAGACAGTGCAGGTCCTGTTTTGTGAGGGAGAAGCCATCGTCTCGTGAAAATCTGAGTTTAGGAACTTTATTTACCTCTGTCGTCCATCCCATAGCATGCACTCTTGTTCCACTTCTAGAAACAAATGATCAAAGTTATTTGGACTGGTATTAGGAAGAACTTTTAAAAGATTGTGTGATAACACACACACACACACACACACACACACACACACACACACACATCCCTCAGAGAATAGATTCAGAGATATAAACCTCCCGATGGCAAGTAGAAAACCCTACCATAACCAATGCACCTTGGAGTCTGGAAACCCAAATGGAGCAGGCAAGAGAATGAGGAAAGGACAGACATGTGTACAGAAAAGCTGGGACCAGGGTGGCTGTGCACACTCTGATGGAGTGACACCAACTACTACAAGAACCAGGAACCATCCAGCACAGGTGGAGAAGAAAGTCTTAGCAGGAAGTGTCTGTATCCAAGCAGTCTCAGGATGGAAGCATCCAGGAGGAGGAAGTGGCAGTTGCTAGTTTTTGCATAAACTGACCACTTGTACTTGGCCTGAAGGAAGGGCTGCCTTTCATAGCTGGCCTGAGATAAAAGTTTACCAACTTCCCACGGGTCTGAGACCTTGGTCCTTGACAAGGCTGTGCCCACGTCAACAATACACATTCGTTCACTTGAGATTTCATCCACCCTTTACTCAAGACTTCCTCAGCTCCTCACAACAACCATAATCAAAAAAAAAAAATTCAAAATCATGCACACTCCAAAATCTAAAAGGATCTGAACTCTGAAATGACGGCAGGGCACACTAGACTGTAGATTTTTGGATTAGGCATGACAAACTGGTAAAGACTATTCCGACATCCAAAACCCAAAACCCTCCCAAATCTGTAACACTCTGGTCCCCAGCACTCTGGGTGATACTCAATCTATTTTTACACTTGTCTTCAAATTTCATACACTGTGAATCTAGAGAATATATTTAGTTGTCTTGGAGACACCTACCTAGCCGCCTGTTGATTGTAAGACAGATTTCTTCTTTGTAATATACACATGCTGGTCAAATGATTTAACAAAAGTTTCTTGTCATGTTTCCTAGTTCATGTGTATGTGAATCTGTCAATCCCAGCAGCCTCCCAAGAGAGAGAAAGAAACAGGGAACATAAACTAGGAAATGTTAGGGTTCGTGATGTTAATTTCATCTCCCTGCGAGTCTCCCTTTAACCTCAGATAGTGCTTAATTGGAGATTAGTATATGGCTGGAGATGAACCGAGACAGAACATTATCTGCCTGTGTTTCTCAAGCCAAATCTCTTTCCTCAAGGACAGTTCATTTCTCAATTAAACTCCTGTAGCTCTCTTGCATAAGGCACCCCCTATGTCCTAGGACTGGCTATGAGCAAAGACCTTGAATGAATGTTCAGCTTCATTTATGGAAATTGAGCATGCCTGCCCTTTAGCTTTTTTTTTCATTGAGTCCTATATACAATATTCTAAAAATTTTTTGGTTGGATCTATCTTAAGGTTTTTTTTAATTTATGCAGAATCACAAAACTTTAAAAGTATTTTATAAATCACTGAAATCGTCTGCTTTGTCCTTTGTCAAATAGCTGTTAAGTCATTTCCAGCTCATTTGGTACCTTCAACCACAAATCCTGTTTCTCTTTCAGACAGGATTATCATTGCATGTTGAGACATTTGTTATTATTCCTTGAAATGTTTGCATAACCATTCCTTATGAACCCACAACAGCATAGGACAAGATTCAGCACCTTCTGAGCATCTCATGCTACCAATGGGGAAGATGTTGCAGTCTCCCTGAGCTCTTCTGCAGTACTACACACCAGTCCCTTCAACAGTGTTTCTGGGCCTTTGGTCCCCTGCCATTCCTTTATTGATGTGAACTTTTCAATCAATTCTTGCTCTGATTTTGCAGGGTATATCAGTATAGAAAGTCCTTCAGCATTATTGGTTAAATAGTCTTAATTGAACTCTCCAAATTGCCTAGTTCCCAATTCTTTTAGTAAATGCTGTTTGGCAAACACAGACTTTCTGAACCATTTCTGGACTTTAATTTACTTTATGATATTTTAGAGTTGGGCAAACTTCAACATGATATCAGATTCTCTTTCTTCTTTTTGTTTTTCAGTGTGTGATAATTTTTTTTTCAAAACTCAGAAATTTTGAAGGAACAATGAACTTCACATGCCTTTGTCCTAGATTCATTATTTATTATGTTATTACCATTAACTGACTTATTTCTGTATATACACCTATATGCATACAAAACTGAGGCTAACAGTTTAACTCAAGGGTAGATAACTTGCCTACTATACACAAGGGCCTAAGTTCAAAAGAAAATTTTAACTTTAGATTATACTCACTTACTTATTGGGAAAGGAGAAAAATGCCATAGCATAGTTGTAGAAGTCAGAGGCCAATGTATGAGACTTGGTTCTCTCCTCTCACCATGAGGACCCTGGGGATCAAACTCAGGTTCTCTGGTTTGGTGGCAATCACCTTTATCCACCGAGCCATTACAGTAGCCCATTAAAATGTTTCTAAACAAAAGTACAAGAGTAATAATAGTTCATCACAAAATATTTCAGCGTATATCTCCTAAAAGATATCTAGTGTCCCGGTCACATTCAAGAAAGTAGCAAAAGTCTACTATTATAATTTAAATCCACTCTGCCTCCCATTTTCTATACCTACTCAGTCATTACAGAGTTAACAATTCCCTTAATGTCTATGAGCTTCTTTTATTGATAAAATGGGATCAATAAACCTGCCATGACAAATAGTTGTTAAATTATAAATGCCATCCATTCATTAGGCAAATATAGAGGACCTGCTACGTAAGCCAGAAGCTGGTGCAGGCACAGAGAAGTGAGTGAAAAAAAGGCGTAGTATACCTACTCTGATCAGGCAGTATTAATGACAAGCTTAGGCTAACAGTACAAACCTTGTGACTATTGTAATTCAGGCCAGCAGTAGGATGGTGAGACAAAAAAGTCTGAGAAAAGATATATGTATTCTTGCAATGTTTTAACCTAAAATGTGACCATACATATTATTGATCTTTTGATGTCAGAACAAAGCCTCTTTTTGAGCATAAATCTGCTGAGCAGATACATAGGCTACTCCCAAGATGCACCATCTCAGACTCCTGGTTTCCACTTAGGTAGAGTGTAAAGGTTCCTGTATGTAATATTTACAGTGGCAGCTGGGTTACAAAAAATGACATCAAGCACGTACCATCCCAGTACATGAGAGGCCAAGACAGAAGGGCTGAACATTCCATGCCATCATGAGATATATGCATATCTATATATCAACATCAAATACATACACTCTGCAGATATTGAATGGCACTTCTGTATTTCTTTTCTATATATTTTGAAATTTTTATTGATGTTTTTTATTTAACAAGCATTGATTAGTGTTTTGTCTGCATGTATGTCTTGTGTGAAGGTGTCAGATTCCCTGGAACTGGAGTTACAGATAGTTGTGAGCTGCCATGTGGGTGCTGGGGATTGAACCCTGGTCCTCTAGAAATACAGCCAATGTTGTAACTGCTGAGCTATCTCTCCAGCCCTCTTTACTATATTTTTAAACAGAATAATATTGTTAGCACTATTATTCAGAGTTATTCCAATAGAATTTTTGAAGAAACGTAAAAGGAGCTGAACCACTTGTTTCTGTGGGGCACATTGGAGCAGTCACAAGTTGAGTGGCAGCACAGAAGAAAGGACTGGCAAGAACTGATGTACTTATATCTGCAACTGTGGGCTCCAAACATGCAGTACAGGCTTGCCCAAAGAATGGGTTCAAGTACAAAACAGGCTGCACGTGAGAAGCACAAGATAAAGAAAAAAATCCAATTGACTGGTGAGACTATCATCATTCCTTATATCCCAAGGGCATGCTTTCTCAGCTACTTCACCTCCCTTGGGGCAAAAGATTAGAGAAACCTTCCCTGAAGAGCCCAGAACAGCAATTAGTGTGCTTACACTGGGTGGAGAGACTCCTGAAAAAGAGATCAGATAGTAGTCATCCAATCAGCTTTCAGTCCAGGACCTCATCTGAGTATATAAAATAGACAACTGTCTTAATTTGTATTTTATTGCTATGAGAGACACCATGAACATGGCAACTCCTATAAAGGAAAGCATTTCATTGAGGCTGGCTTACAATTCATAGGTTTAGTCCTTTGTCATCATGATGGGAAGCATGGCAGCATGAAGGCAGACATGGTGGTGCTGAAGAGATAGCTGAGAGTTCTACATCTAGATACACAGGCAGCAGGAAGTGACAGTGACACACTGGCCAGGCTTGAGCTTCTGAGACCTCAAAGCTCACCCCCTAGTGACACTCCTTCAACAAAACCACACCTACTCTAGGAAGGCCACACCTCCTAATAGCATCATTCCCCATGGGCCTATGGGGGCCATTTTTATTCAAACCACCACAGCAACTTTATGTAATTGTATATGAAAAGAAAGACTTCAACACCAAGGGGTAACTGTTTGAAACCCATAGCACCTTCCCCTCAGAATTTTTTGTAAAAATGTAAATAACAGTTGGATAACATTCAGAAAAATTGCAGTCATCGTTCCGATAGGGCATCGATGATGTGTCTGTAAAGAACATGGTGGTGTTTTAATGAACCACCCAGCAGGAGCTGGTAAAAATTAAAAGTAGGATAACCTGGACAAAATGTTTCAGGGAAATCTCCTAATAGAAAATGAAAAAGAAAAAATAAAGAACAGAAAATTGGAGACTAATAGAGAGGCCAGCCAGTACCTGACCACTGAAATTCTCCAACAGAGCAGGGAACTAGACCAGTGGGAAATATGCTAGAAATAATATTTAAAGAAGGTTGGTTCAGTTGAGTCTCAACATTCCAAATGCCTATCAGAAGCACAGTAAGATTTATTTAAACCTTTATATCACGTAATCCTGGAGTTAGGGACCAGCAGCTGCGAAGAGAATGGGATCACGTTCATCAGAAAAGCCAGAGCCCTTCCTTTTCTGCAGCTACTGGGTACAGGTGAGCACAATGGAATGCTAGCACAACTCTCTCTCGGGGTTGGCTGCAAGTCTGGTGCGTTGGTTGGTTGGTTGGTTGGTTGGTTGGTTGGTTGGTTGGTTGGTTGGTTAGTTGGTTGGTGGATTTTGCAGTGCTTGGAGATCAAACTCAGTGTTTTATATATGCTAAGCAAGTGCTCTACCAATATGCTTATTATATCCCAGCCCCAGAAAAGTATTTTCTGTCTGTATTTCACACACACACACAAAAACACACACAGATAACTGGACATACTCAAAAACTATGAAAATAACATATAAAACTATGCATAGGCTAAAAGTTATTTTCAGTAGAAAACTTTTAAGGATGTTACAGGGGATATTTAATTCGGCGTTTTCTTGAGCCAATTATCTAAGTAGCAGCGACTCTGCTTAGCTCTGCTGCCATGTTCTGGGGCCAGAGGCCATATGCACGCCACATCTAGAAATGGCCAGCCAGACACACCAGCCCTGCCACCCACAAGACACTAGCGTGGGAGGTGGCTCTGCCAATCTTCATCCTCCTACATCTCTGCCCTCCCCTTCGCCTTGCTCCTCCTCTTCCTTTTCCTCTTCCTCTCCTTACTCCTCCCACCTTAGCTCCTTCTACATAAAGAAGCCTCTAGAATGCGTAGATTAGTAAGTTAAGGGAGAAAACCAAGAAAGGGTTTTGAATTCAAAATGTACACATTATTATACAATGTATTTTTCTTCTTAAACCATCGGTGGAAAGAAGTCCTGGGACAGCAGCAGGTAGCCCTGGTTTCTAGAGCAGGTAGCCCACAGCAACTCAGAAAACAGTGACTAGGAAGAAGGCATAGGGATGACATGATGTAAAATATGCAGCATTCTTTTCTGGATGGTTGACCCATTTAGGAGAAAAAAAAACCATGTCTAACAATTCATGTATAGAATGCTAAAAGACAAAAAAACTAGCTCACTATTCATAATGAGAAAAATCAAAATTATACCACAAAAAAAATGCCTAATCCGAGAGGAGCATTTGCTTCACCTATACATCAGACTTATAACCTCATCATAATGTCGACCATATCCCCTGAGTTAGCCATGGACTATAATGTAACTGTAAAGAGTAGGGTGGGGAGTGTGTGATGGGATGGGCGGGGGCATCCTCACACACTGTGACAGGAAGTCAGTGCCTGCTGACTAAAATCAATCACAAAACAGCATCAAAGGTTTGTTGCTCAGATACATGGAGAAAAATATCAATAGAATCAGGTAAACATCATTAAAAGTGTCTGCCTCTAGGAGCCACCGACAACAGTGCCCAGCACATTGTGTATTAATCAGAATTATTTCAGGTGCCGGTGACAGAAACTCCAAGTAGTGCAAGCAGGGAAGTGAATGTATTTGTTTATACAGCTTAACAAAGCATGAATCACACTGGCTGGATCGAGATTTTCAAATAATGTCCATCCAGTGTCTGCAAGAAACTGACTCTCATTCTCCAGCCCTCGGCCATGTTTTCATTCCCTGTGACTTGGCTGAGTTTCCAAGGCAGCTTTCCTGTACAGGAATAGAGATTGCCCTCTACAGCTCCAGGTTTATGAGCCCTTAGCATCCAGGCTTTAAGGGTGAGACAAAGCTTCGGTCCTGGCGGTCCCACCCCACATGCCTGGCTATACTGATGTTATACTTTTGGTATAACATGACTCTTGGTCACACTGCACCAGTTGCTTTTTCCATTGCCTTTATAAATTAATAAAATGCTTGACAGATGCAACATGAGGACGGAAAAACTTGTTTGGCTTCTGGTTTCCAAAAGCATTGGTGTCCAGCCTGGCAGGGAAGGCAGAACCACTGGTCCACCTCTGCCCAAGGTGAAAGGAGCAGATCAGAAGGCAGAAAAATCAGGACAGAACCAGAATAATACAACCTTCAAATACCTACCCCTAGCTACCTACTTCCTCGATCTATGCTCCACAAGCCTCCAAAACAGCACCACCTGCTGGACAGAAAGTGTATAAATATACCCGCCCATGGGGCAAGTTAAACATTCTAACCATAACAATTGTGTTTCCATCCTTAAAGCTGTCTCCTTGGCTCAGGGAATATGAGGCTATGACTAGTCAGTCCTAGCCCACAACCATCTGTAACTCCACTTTCAGAGGATCCAATGCCCTCTTCTGGCCTCCAGGACAGTCAAGCTTGCGAATGATTCACACACTGCAGGCAACACACCCAGACAAATAAAAAATAAAATAAAATATAAATAAATATATAATTTTAAAATTCTTTATTACGTGAGATGAAAATTTTAAATTGGCAGATTTGGGCATAACATATTCTCTAGAATGCAGGTAATTCTTGTCAAATCAGATGAAAGCCCTGTCTCCAAGAAGCAAGGATTTGGGGACTGGCAAAATGACTCAGCAGATAAAGGCACTTGACATAGCTTGATGGCCTGAGCTTGATTCCAAAAACCCATGTGATGGAAGGACATAATCAAGTCTCTCAAGTTGTTCTCTGATCTCCACAAGGGACACCTGAAACATGAACATCCATATAGGCTGCCTTCAGAGGTCAGAGTTCCCAAGTATCAGCTAGTCCCCAGGCCTCCAGTGTGCAGCCTGCTCTGGAGATTATGGGCCTCCCATCTTTCCATAACAATATGAACCAATTTCTTGATAGAAAAATAATAGATAGATGTTTTTATGTGTGTCTTTATGATGGAAAGATGAATGGTAGTTAATACAGGTAGATGATAGATAGATAGATAGATAGATAGATAGAAGATAGATAGATAGATAGATAGATAGATAGAAGATAGATTATTCATTGAATAATGGTAGATAATACAGATAGATAGATAGATAGATAGATAGATAGATAGATAGATAAATAGATAGATGAAGATAGATAGAAGGTAGATTATTCATTGATAGGTTCATTGCTATGATATGTAAATAATAATAATCATTGTGAGTTAAAGGACAGGGTAGAATAGTGGTTGGTGGGGGTTAACCAAAATAAAGCTGTATGAAAAACTCATACATAACCTAATTTTTAAAATATTTTTAAAGCAGTTTGAATATAGGTACCTCAAATGGGTTAACGATGATTCCTCCAGAAAAGATGAGTTAATGAGTAAAAATCTCCATAACGGGGTGGTAAAACCCTGTTACTAAAAACACACCACACTTTGGTTGAAGGACATAAAGAATTCAAGATGGGACTCATTTGAACACTTTCTCCCTGGTGTTTAGCTTCCATAGTGCCAGAAGATGTGGTGAAGGCTGTTGGGAATGAAAAGTCATCCGTGGTGTTACTCAGTGAAACCCAAATGCTACAACATCAGCTTGCCTGTCAAGACGTGCCCAATGGTGCAGTAGTGACATCACTGTTGGGAAGGGCGGGTGTCACAGTTTTCTTATTAAATGGACAAATGGACATCCTATCAAACTACCTTCTAGGCAAGGTTAAGAGTACTGACTGTTCTTCCAGAGGTCCTGAGTTCAATTCCCAGCAGCCACATGGTGGCTTACAATCATCTGTAATGGGATCCGATGCCCTCTTCTGGTGTGTCTGAAGGCAGCTGCAGTGTACTCACATATATTAAATAAATAAATTTAAAAAAAAAAAACCTACCTTCTAAATAATGTTTCTACCCACAGATTAGTGTTGTTCTCAACCTGAGCCAGAGAAACTTCTCTTTGCATTGGGCAGAAAATAACTCAG
Organism: Rhabdomys pumilio; assembly: GCA_030674055.1. NCBI lineage: Eukaryota > Metazoa > Chordata > Mammalia > Rodentia > Muridae > Rhabdomys > Rhabdomys pumilio. The sequence continues at coordinate 42,209,447 of JANHMN010000016.1, read as the reverse complement.
ATTCATAACTAGTCGAAGTACTGAGTCTAGATGACTGGTGAGTACTCAGCCCTAAGTATGACTTTAATACCCACTCCCCCAAGGCTCCCGGAACAGCATGGAGAAGGAAGGGGAAGAATGTAAGAGCTGGAAGATGGGGGAGGGGCAGTATAAAGTACAGTCTTCTCTTTATTACACAGTTTCTGTATTCAGGAACATAAAGCCCTCTCTGGTCACCTGCATCAGACCTGCATGAGATCAAGCGAACAAGGTCAGTCGCTATTCCCACAGGCAGTGCTAGCTGAATCCAAAGGTTATAAAAAGAAAAGAAGAGGCTGCAGAGGGGAGTCTCCAGGGAAACAGAAGAGGGAGGCTGGGTTTCGTGTGTTCAAGGTGTGTCACATACATGTGTGAAATTCTCCAAGAATAAATAAAAGATTTTTTTGTCAGCTGATTCCCACTACCTTGAGGGGACAGACACCAAAGCTCAGAAATTCTCAGTAAGAAATGCTATGAATGGGTAAAGGCATGAGTCACGCCAAGCTAGTAAATAAGCATTCATCCATGAAGTGTAATAATGTAATTTTCATTTTTTTCAAACATAGAAGATAAAGTCTGTTTATAGACTTCACCAGACCATAAAAATGGACAGAAGTAAACTAAGAGGTGACTCACGGTAACTAAAGGACTATAAATAGCAGATAACAGCTGGTAGCTTGTGAAAGCTGATGTCACTGGCGAGGTCCCCAGCTGTGGCTAAGAGCTACATGGTGACACCTGAGGGCACTTGCCTTCCTTTCAGGATTCTCACTCAGTGAACAATGTCACCATCTTCAACAAACTCTCACATGTCCTCGCTTTCCCATGACCTATAACACAGTCACTGTTGGGGCTTCCTTTGTTTAGAAAATGGAATTCTTTCAGTAAACTTTGCTCAGCATCTTTCCAAGGGAAAGAACAGGTATTAGTGTTTGAGTGCCATGGAGACAGATTTTGCTTGACCCTTTAGACAATACCTAGCCTAGTCCAAGTAAAATATTCTTAAAACTTAACCAACCCAGGAGCTGGAGGATTGGCTCTGCAAATGAGAGCACTTGTCATTCTTGCAGAAGACTGGGGTTTGATGTGAGCCACCATGTGGGTGTAGCTAAGGAGATAAGCAACCCTCCTTGCTGTCCATAGATAACAATTATAATTTAATACTATACACAGACTGATTTTTAATAAGGCACACATTTTTCTCTAAGAATGGCTATTTCTTAGATTTTAAACTATGGGCTCATTTGTCCCTTCACTCTGTTACCCCAGTCTATATTGAAAAGTGTTGACAGACCAGTGGCCTGCCACCTCAACAGAGCAAGTCTATCATAAAGCTTTCCAAAGGAAGCAGACAGAGAACAGCGTGCATTTCAGACAACACTGAAGTGAAATCTATTTCTTTCTAAGACAGTATAAATCAGAAGCTGAGACAATGATAAAGCATATCACAAAAGCAAGTACAGCTACACCGTCAGAACCAAAAGTCGTTTTCCTCTGCTAAGCAAGAATACCAAGGGTCCACTCCAAATTCAGTTTCAGTGTTTACAAAACCTCACAGCAATGAAATGGCCAAAGCAGATAGATAAAATTATATATCCCAAAGTTAACAGGATGATACCGTGGTAAAAATGAAGCATGATTAAACAGAACATTAAGCAAAAGGGTAAGCTAAGAGTCTCAAAAACGATGAAAATGGATAATATTCAGTGAAAGAATGTTCTAAGGAAACAGCATGAAAATAAGGCCTTATAAAGTACAATAAATCCAAGTATGGTAAAATGAGGTATACCTGTAATTTTAAAAAGCAAATAAAATTCAAATTAGAAGAATACCAGGGGGAAAACACAGTTAGAAGTAGTTTGAGAAATTCAAAAGTCCCATAACTCATACCCCATTAAAATGTAAATAGAGTCTCTCACAGTACGGTGACTAATGATCGTTCCCTCCAAACTGAAGGTTCCAGTTACAATTTTGTGGAGTTTATTATCCCTGAAAATTATCCATCACTATTGATATTTCACTTTCTGTAACTTCAGTTGCCTGCAGTCAAACATGGAATGGTGACTAAAATGAGAGAGGCCCCCACAGGCCCAAATATTTGAATAATTGGTCCCCAGTTGCTGGCACTATTTTGGAAGGATTAGATTTGTAGAAGAAAGTATATCACTCGGGACAGGCTTTGAAGTTTCAAAAGCCCACACCAGGCCAGTCTCTCTCTCTCTCTCTCTCTCTCTCTCTTTCTCTCTCTCTCTCTCCTCTCCTCTCCTCTCCCTCTCTCTCCTTTGTTACTTGTAGGCCATATATAAGCTTTCTGCTACTGCTCCAGTGTCTCATGCCTACCTGCTGCCATGTTCCTCATGGACTCTAACCCTCTAAAACTGTAAGCCCCAATAAACTCTTTTCCTCTGTAAGTTGCCTTGGTCATGGTGTCTCACCACAGCAAAAGGAAAGTTAACTGAGTCACGTTGTCAGAAAGTATTAACATCCCAGAAACAAACAATTGGCAAGTTTAAATGGTACGCCATGAGATGATTCCCACTACATGGCCTCCTAGATAGAAGTCATCCTTCTGCTCAGTGTATCCATTGTGAACACGCTGCCATTCTGTTCATTATCTAGGAGTTGGCTCAGTTATCAGATTGCCACGTGTGTGCTCGCTCCTCCTTATGAATGACTCCCAAAGTCTAAGTGCAGAGATACCGGCTGTCAATCGAGGTCTGTCAAGGAGAAAGCTCAAGGAATTTAAGTGCAGAGTGAAACTCATTGACTCTCTAAGGAAAGAAAGGAAATGCCAAGATTGCTGGGATCTGGACAAAATGCAGTGTGCACAGCTTCGACATCATCTTCAGTTTCTGCACCCCCACCTCAAGGACTTGGGGCATGGCTCTTAGGAATAAGTGAGGCTCAACATGACCATTTCAGTAAACACTTGCATGTGGTTCTCAGGGTGACTTAAAGTAAGGTTTTCAGACCAGATTCCTCTTAGTCAGTAAATACCAAAACATGCTCATTATACACAGTACATACCACAAAGACAATCATCTTCTTGACAGAATGATTGAGAGTCAAAATCGAGAGCGACCTGTGTAAAACTCGTAGCTCCTTGAGGACTGGTTCCCAGCGTGAGACACAGAGCCTGAGAGTAATTAGCCACTGAACAGAGAGAAATCTCCAGCCTTCTGGAAAGTGCGTGCTAACAGTGTCATTAGGATGCCCCTTTTCCTCTCAAAACATACTGATGATTTAATTATTTCTCAGCACACATCCCAGCATATGACTTATCTCAGCCTATGGACTGCAAGGCACTTGGAGCTTTTGGGACCCAGATGACAATGGTGACAACAGAATGAATGGAAGTGGTTCAAAGTCAGACTCTGCAGTAGCCATGAGCCAGACACACAGCAATGTACTTTTCAGCATTTTTGCAGTAGGGTCTGTGGGCTTCCTTTCTCACACTCTGGGTTTCATGGTCAGACTGATTTCTGGGCCAGATCTCAAACCTAACAAGGCAGAAGACTGATGTGTGACCCCAGAATCTGCACTTTGGCTAAGTAAACCTCCTCTACCTCTCTCTCCTGCCAAGGTGTTGGTATACTTCTAACACTAAAGATACAGTGACATGGAAGCAAAGGAAATGAGGAAGAAACTGAAATCAGTCAACCAAAACATCTAGTCCAAGCAGAAGCCAAGAACATAAGCCAAGACAAAGGGCAAATCCAGCAGCCACAGTGGGGATATGAAGCTATAGGCTTAAGTCTATTTCCTGGACTCAGAACTTCCCTGGAGGAGCTAGTCCCCTCTTTCCTACAGCCATGCCTCTGTAGCTATTAAAAGCATGGTAGTCTGACAGGTTACAGGCCCTTGATAATTAGACTGTAAATCTTCTTTCAACTGTTTTTTTTTTTTAAAGAAAAATCAAGGACACTAAATTGCAGGCATCTTGAAGCTGTGAGACAGCTCTCTTAATCTTGAAAACACACAGCAAGGAAACAGAATCTGCATCAGAGGGAGGGAGAGACCTTGGGAGGTAGAGATGGGAGTCACCAGCCTGACAGAATACAGTTGCACATCGCCAGAACAATGTGTGCTGAGTGGGCTTAAAGCTTCAGGGACAATGAGAACTTTCCTTTCTCACAGAAAGCCTACTCAAAAGATCACAGGGACACACACACACACACACACACACACACACACACACACGCGCGCGCGCGCGCGCGCGCGCGCGCGCACACACACACACATTCTTCAGTGTGTCTTCCCCATGCCTCTGCCTGCTTACAGAGAACTCTGCTCACAGTCTCCATCTCATCAGGATTGTGCAGAGGCCGCTGTTTTTCTCACCCTGTCTATGACAGGCAAGCAAATCCTCTCATTGTGTATTAGGAGCCAGGAAGTTCTATGTTGCCAGATGCTTGGCCTAAGCTGTGTTCTCCCAGCCAGAATTATTGACAGAAGATACTGGGAAATTGGTCAGCCTTATTCCTTTATCTTTGTCTTACTTGGTCCAGAGCTATGGAAAGGAAATCAAAACATCCTATACCCTCCTCTGAAATGCCAACATTGGGTTTCTGTGCTCAACTTAAGAAAAAGACAGCATGGCCCTCTGGTTAGAGAGATCAGGAACTCCTCATAACCCATGACTAAGGCTGTGAGGGAGAAGAACTTCACAGCGTGACTGCTTAAATCCATTTTAGAGTGGTTGCCACTGGGAATACACACACAAGCAAAACAAAACGCGTACCCACTTTGTGGGTGGAGTTCTGGCATATACAGGTAACAACACTGGCTGAAAGCACCACTGATCTGGTCCTTGAAGCTTCAGCTTTGAATGGACTGAGTATAAGTACCCTGCTGGTCATTTCAGTTTTGAGTAGACTGACTATAAGTACCCTGCTGGCCATTTCTGCAGTGTCTATGTTTGTACATCTCCTCTCACTGCTCATCTGGAAGAAACCTGGTAATCCTTCATGATTTAAATCTTATTTCATAACTCTGATTTTTTCAGACACAAATAAATACTTCTTTTTTGTTGTTGTTAATTTTTGTCTTACTTTTTTAAGTTAGGCTATGTGGGGTAGGAGTGTGTACACATGAGTGCTGTGCCCATAGAGGCCAGGAGAGGGGGTGAGAGCCCCTGGAGCTGAAGTTCAGGTGGCTGTGAGCCATCTGACATGGCTGCTGGAAATCAAACTCCAGCTCTTAGAAGAGCAGTACATGTTTTTAACCTCTGCTAGATCTCCAGCCCAAAGGTTAAAATACACACACACACACACACACACACACACACACACACACATTCTTTCATCCTACACCTCAACCACAATTTCCCCTTAGTCCCTCCCCCCAGAAGCTCTCCTCTACCCATTTCAGTAAAGGGCAGACCTCCCACTGATATCAAACAACCATGGCATACCATAAAAGACTAGACGCCTCCCCTTGTATTGAGGCTTAACCCAGTCCAAGAAAAAGGTCCCTAAATCAGGCAAAAGAGTCAGAGAGCCCCTGTTCCCACTGCTAAGAAAAACAAACTAAACAACTGTAACACATCTGCAGAGGACCTGAGTCAGTCCCATACAAGCTCCCTGGTTGTTGGTTCAGTCTCTGTGAGCCCCTATGAGGCCAGGTTAGTTGATTCTTTGGGTTTTCTTGTGCTGTCCTTAACCCTCTGGCACCTACAATCCTTCCCCATTTCTTCCACAAGATTCCCTGAGCTTCTACATACTGCTTTAGGCAACTTGAGCACATAACTTTTTCATCCCTCAATTTCTATCCTTATTTTTCCATGTCTTTTCCTTTCTGTCACTCTCTACCGCGTTAGACTACAAACTCTGAACAGCATATGTGGCTCCCTCGTCATCTTTATAATCCCCGCACCTCTTAAGTGAGTGCTGGACATACAGTAATGCACCAAATGTGAGGGGGACTGAGAGATGCAAGAACGAAAGAGACAGAATTGTAGGGATACAAAGACAGAAGGCAGAAAGGGAGACATTGGAGCAAAGACATACAAAGAGAGATGGAGGTTGGGGAGAGAAGGCCTTGGGGGGCAGACTAAGAAAAACAAGAAAGTAAAAGGACAGACTTAGAGAGGTGTCAATGATGGTAAAGAGGGCTGGGAATGTTGACAGGACAAAGGACAGCACAACCAGACACAGTGGCAAATGGAAATTATTGAGAAGCTGAAGCATGGGCTCTGGAAGACTGTCTAGAATCCATAACCCACAGTCTTACTGCTAGTTGCAGTACAAGAGGGAGGGAAATACAAGAGGAAGCTTCAACTGTGTCATGAACACACAGTGCATTGGTTATTAATAGCATTTCCTGGTCCTTCTCGTCTTGATGTTTAAATAAAGGAGAGATGAGCGTGAGCAGATTCGCTTTTAATTGTGATCCCTAAATCACACTGTTTACTTGCTGGTTGTGGGGCTTTTAGAGATAATTTAAGCCTTAACGTTTGCATCATGAGGCACTTTTTTTTTTTCTGTAAGCACGCCATAAATCTGCAAGATGAGCTGTGATTCATTCCTGTAGGTGTTAGTATGTGATTATGTAAGCCCTGCCAATAATGGAAAAAAAATTTTTACTAGAAATGTGGCAGAGAATAAATACAGGCAGAAATAGCTATGGAAGTCTTGCTTCTCCGCATTGTAATAAAAGGAGCTGTAGGTAGAGAAGTCCTTTATACCAGTAATTTATAGCATTGTTTCAGGTGATCATCCGTCTAATAATTGCGGACCAAATAGGGAAGCAATAAAACAAAACACACCCATCTAAACGAAAATAACTAATCAGAGGTTCTCCTCTCCACACTGTTTTCTCACAATGAGTTGGGTTATGCTTCCACAAAGACACAGCCCTGCGAGCAAGGAGGCCCACGCCTCACAGAAGCAGGCCAGCATCTGCCAGCATGGATATGTATATTTCCAGCATAGTATGCAGGAAAGTCCTTGTGCCTGAGATGTAAGTGATCCTTTGTTTAGCGTTTAGCACTGTAGCACATGCAAATGGGCTTCATGCTCCTTTGCAGGTCTTTGCTGGAATTCTCTGGAAGGCTCTGTACAGTTTCTAGCACTCAGCCACTACTCCAGTCATCGTGAATTTTATAGAACTGAGAACAGATTGATCTCAGAATGAGAGGAGACTGATTTAAATTGAACCTTCCCCTTGCTGACACTGAGTGTGTCCTATGTACTAAAAACGCTTGGTTTGTTCATTAGTTAATATATATATATACATATATACATACAGATATATGTATATATGTATATATATGTATATATATATATACAGATATATGTATATATGTATATATGTGTATGTGTGTATATGTATATATGTATATATGTATATATGTATATATGTATATATGTATATACATGTATATATCGGATATGATACAACTTAAAGGAGAAGGATATTTTTTGGTTCATGGTTTGAGTAGACAGTCTGTCCCAGCAGAACAACACATTGAGTTCATGGAGGCTCATGGCTGTGTCAGCAGGGACATGAAGTTTACTTGTGTTTCTGAAACTCTAGAGGGATATTTTTACATGCAAGGCCCAAAGGCTGACCAAATTAATGATTGAAAAACAAAGTCCAAATGATATATTTCTTAGGTTAGCATTATGAACTAACTCTAGGACATCTAGTAACCCCTAAACATGCATCCAGGTATGTTTGTATCTCATAGATGCAAATTTTAATGCTTGGATTAGATACTCTGTGGCCCCAAATGAATCCCTGCTATAGAATAATCTTGGCCTAAGTGATGCTTTTCTCAAAAAAAATTTAAAAAATCAGTGTAGAAAATGTTTTTTCATATGATTAAAGTATGTAGAAAAATCTTTGCACCTGGGGCAAGTATCACCTTTCATAAAACCCAAGAACTAATGATGAAAAATAGAAAAGAGAACTGAGAAAGAAAAAATACATTATACCCAGAGGCACAAGACAACAGTGTGCCCAACCAGACAAACAAGTTCTAATGATTAAAACACAGCACATGCTTGCCATCCCGCCTGGGCTCGAAATATATTAGAAATGAATGTCATTGCAATTAATAACCTTCCCCCTCCTGCCGTATTCATTGGGAGAAAAATAAACAGAAGTTCAGTAATTGCAAAACTCAGAAAGCAGAGTGTTGTTAGTTCTGCAATAAATTCCAAGGAAAAAAAATGTGTTTCTCTCTTAATGAAACTACCAGCAGCCAAAAGATAATATAAGGGAAATTTTGTGGCAATTCTAGGATATTGTTTCATAACACCGCCCCCAGAAGTCTGACTTCAGCCTTCTGGTGTCAGGGGCTCCAAAGAAAGCACATCTTCAGAGACACACAGCCAGCTCCACTAAAAGCTCGCCATTCCTTTCCATGGGCTTTAAATGATTAAAACAGTCCTAATAGAGAAAGGAAAAGATTGCTGATCTGCTGACTTTAGAGGAACCAGCCTCTTCCAATGACTTACGCATTCCCTAAGACAAATTAAGCCACAGACCAAAATAGGAGGCAGAGGTAGAAAAGTACTGAGGTAGATGTTCTTTCTGACATCTTCGATCTAAAGAAGAAAATAATCAACGTGAGGGAGGGAATCAAGCAACTCTAAGGGGATACATTGTTGTTTACTTTGGAACTTTTGTTTCATTTTGTACTGCGTTTTCTGTGGCAACTCTCTGTCTGTACATATCTAGTCACTTTCACCCACTCGTTGCTCTCCCTTTCTTCCTTATCGGCTCCTCATTTCTTTTTCCCCAGTCCCCTCCCCCCATTTTTATTTTTTTCTTTCATTGTTTGCTTGTTTTAATTTTCTGCCTTTTGTGAAGCACAGAGTTTAATTCGTGTTGCATGCATGAACATTGATGGAGGGTTATTAAACAGAGTGTGCGAAACTTACCAGTGCCTACTACCCTGAAGAAAATGAGTCTCTGTTCCCAGGCCATTAACCTCCAAAGTTCCTCAGGGGCGGTAGCTCTTGTGAACCCCTTTCCTCATCTATGATGGAATGTTGATTGCACGTTATGCTTAATACCTTTATGGAAACAAGTCAGAGGTTCAAGTTTAAAATGACAGAAACCTTTATATTAGAGAGTCAAAACAAAACATAACGAAACAAAACTCTATCTTCTTCAAAACTAGAAGTGTCATTTTGGCTACTACTGGGTGTGTGTGTGTGTGTGTGTGTGTGTGTGTGTGTGTGTGTGTGTTGGTTTGTTCTTTACATTTTTTGTCTTTTAAAGAGCAATGGTCAGATATAGAAAGAGAAGAAGAAATTCCATGATTGAGAAAAGAGTGTTAAAGTCCAGTAAGTTGTGAAAGTTACTAGAACAGAAAGGAGAGAGTAGATGAATTCTGTCTTTTAAAAGGGGGGAAGTCTATACATATAGTTAGAAAGAACAGCACAGATTTTCAGAACCTGCGGTCCATGGGTAGGAGGTCAGACTGTGTGCTCAGTACAGCAGTGAATCACTGAAGGGTTTGCAGCAAGGACATCATCTGTGCAATTTCTATTTCAGGATAATCAACTTTGCCTGGAGCCAAAGCTCAGTGGTAAAGCACTTGCCTGACATGCACAAAGATCTGAAGTAGATCCTCGGTTCCACAGAAGAAAGGGGAGACTGGGAGAGGGGAGACTAGCCCCATCTTATAATACTGCATTAACGAATTCATGCGGAAAGATGAAACCCATTCTGACCTTCATACATTAAGTGGCAGCAGTGGGCTAGGAGAGACAAGCAATTATAACACAGTTAATAAAGAAACAGAGTTTTTTGATGAACTAGAAATGTGAAAGAGTAAGCAGAAGCAAGGTTTACTCTTTGGATTCTTGAATTAACCAGCAGGATAGAGGGCCATTTGCTGAGAGTAAGCTTTATTTATAGGAGACGTTCCACATACATTTAAATGTGTACATCTTGCTGTACGTATGAAACGTTCAGTGCAGGTATCAATCAGGCAATTGGGTTGATGCTGGAGGCATACGTATGCGAGGCATCCTTTACTGTTACATAGGTATTAAAATCTATGGTGCAGTCGAGGTCCACATAGGAGTCACTATGAAGGAAAAAGAGTCTAGAAATAATCATTAGAGGACCAGCTAAGGGAAGGAAGCCACTGAAGAAGGATGGAAACCAGGGAAGTAAGGAGCCCTGCCAGAGGAGCACGCTCCAAGAAGGAAGAGTGGCCATGGATACTGGATGGTAGCAAAAATGAAAATCAAATCAGACTAGTACCTTAACTTTTTTTTTTTTTTGGTTTTTGGTTTTGTTTTTTTGTTTTTGTTTTTTTTGTTGTTGTTGTTGTTTTTGTTTTGGTTTTGGTTTTGGTTTTGGTTTTGGGGTTTTTTTGGGGTTTTTTTGTTTTTTTTGTTTTGTTTTGTTTTGTTTTGTTTTGTTTTGTTTTTGTTTTTTCAAGATGGGGTTTCTCTGTGTAGCCCTGGCTGTCCTAGAACTCACTCTGTAGACCAGGCTGGCCTTGAACTCAGAAATCGCCTGCCTCTGCCTCCCAGGTGCTGGGATTAAAGGCGTGCGCCACCACCACTCAGCTCTACCTTAACTTTAATGGCAGTAATTTCAGTAATGACGAAAGGCATCTGATTATTTCAACTTAATAAAGGAAAAGGGGGCATGGGATGGGGGTTTTCTAGGGAGGGGAATTGGGGAAAGGGGATGGCATCTGAAATGTAAATAAAATATCCAATAAAAAAAAGGAAAAAAATAAGGAAATGAAGATAAAGAAGCCAGATTCATGCTAATAGTATGAGTAAAACCTCTAGTCAACTGTGGGTTGGTGGGAGTTAAGGTTTTAGGGAACCGAAACTTCTTCACAGATTTCCAGCTACGTGGGAGGTTGTCACACCAACTTCTGTTGTTCAGGGCTCCAGTTGAACATTTTAAGAATTAACAAAAGTGTTTTTATCTATTCAGTGGTCACCAAAACTGGACTCAGAGCCTCTTTTACAAAGGATAATGACAAGTGTGCCTAGAGATGAGTCAGTGACATAGTGCAGGAGGCCCTGGGTTCAGTTCTCAGCCCCACACAAGGTAAAGCATCCACATCAAAATTCTTGTCACTCTGAATCACCATGATACTCTGCTTTTCATTATGTGTAGTCAACATCTAATAGGCAGGCACAGCGATTTCGGAACTGATAATAAAACAGGAAAGTACAGTAATGGATCGTAAACTCTTCAACATTGCTTCTTTGCTTATACTTAGAGAACTCTTGAGTAAGATTAGTATCACTGATATTTAGACTCTTTTTTTTTTTTTTGGAAAGTGAGCTAGCAACTTGTATAGGGTATTCTGCGCTAGAATGGCAGACCTTTGAAAAACTGAAAAACTGGCTCCCCTCAACTCCTTCCTCCAGCTTCAAACATTCTACGCTATGTTCTAGAAACTTCAGCATTCCCTGATGCTTTAACTGCATTGCTCGACGTGTGATGGGCAGTTTTTACTTACGTTATATTCATTCTTTGTTTCACAGCTACACAGTGGTACAAGTGTGTTTAAAACCATTCTCATTGCCTCAGAAGTACACTAAATTTAATTAAGTGCTGTCCCCATGTAGCACTACTCACAGCGCTAACAGAGGACACCTACTTTCTGTGCCTAGCAAGTTGACTCATGCACATGGACAAGCAATGTAACTATGTCAGGTTATCCAGCTGCCCCACTGGGAAGACTTGAAGACACAAGCTGATTTCAGAAATGTCAATGTATCAGAACCTGCATCTTGTAATTAAGTAAATATGTAGTATTCTTTTGATGTGGTGTAATAAACAATGGGCCTTCATTAATATTCATGATCATTTAAAACACATGGCTCAGGGCTGGATAGACAGCTCTGCAGTTAAGAGCACTGGCTGCTCTTCCACAGGATCCGGGTTCAATCCCTACCATCCACATGGTGATTCACAGCTGTCTGTCACTCTAGTTTCTAGGAGCTCTGGTGTCCTCTTGTCTCTTCAGGCACTAGGCATGCAAGTGGTTCATAAACACATAGGCAGATAGAATATCCATACACATAAATTAAATAATTCTTAAATAAATCAACAAAACATGTGGCTCATTTATACATTTTGTAAATGAGGAAAATGAGAACCTGAGACCAGCCTAAACAACAACAGTTATGCCTAGGTAATCAATACCTCCAAATACTTCTCCATCAATTGTATCATACTCAACAAGAGTCACTCAGAAAAATTAATAAGATTAACTTATATTACTAGTATTTTCTTCATTTACCTTTTTTGCTGCTATTAACTGAACTAACTAGCTATGCTGGTTTTCTAAGAAATGTAGACAAGACTACTGTCTTAGTCAGTGTTCTATTGCTGTGAAGAGACACCATGACCATGACAACTCTTAAACAGGAAGCATTTAATTAGGGCTGGCTTACTGGTTCAGAGGTTTAGTCCATTATCATCGTGGCAGGAAGCATGGTGCTGGAGAGGTAACATCTGAATCCACCGGCAGCAGGAAGCGAGAGACATTTGGTCTGGCTTGAGCATTTGAGACTTCAAAGTCCATCCCCAGTGACACACTTCCTCTAAGGCTGCACCTCCTAATAGCGATACTTCCTAGTGACCAAGTATTCAAATCTATGAGCCAATGGAGACCATTCTTATTCAAACCATCACCACTATTAATCTAACAACCCAAAAATAAAGACAATACATAAAGAACTACAAGATCACCAGAGACAGGACTGGAGGTTAACCCTGTCTTCCTTGTCAGCTCTCTACCCAGTCACCTAAAATAGATGATGCCCCCTTGGCTTTGTCACACTTACATCTCATTGGTCTTTGTCAATTTTAGTATGTAAGTAATTGGCTCTGCTTCTCCAGGTCTCCATTTTTCTGGTGAGGACAACACCATCTGAGGTTTGAACTAAATAAATTTGTATACTTTTCTCCTGATAAGCTCTCCTATATTGATTTAATTTTGGCTCCCAGTGGGGAACCCTGAAAGGATGGAGGTGGGACTTTGCCTCCCCACACTAGCTATCACTGTGGGCACATAGAAGATGGCATAGAGCCAGACAGCACCAGCTACTCCCCGCTGTGGTCCAGAGTTGTCCCTTTGTGTGGAGAACAAACTTCTTGACTGTTGAGTAACAGTAAATTAATAAGGCTCCCAATCAATGCTCTGAACCCAGCAGGAACACCATTTGGACTCTTGTGTGGCAATTCATCCAGGGAACCAGGGGGCTCATAGTATTTGGTCCCTTGGTGCTGGGGAACCCACTCTAAAAGCCTCATTGACTTGCCAAAGACTGTGGTTGTGTTTTTCTCTAATAGATTCTTTAATGAACTGAAGAAGAAACCCATTATTATTGTTCAGACAACTAAACAGAAAACATGAAAGCCTCTATGTGTGGGTTAAAATGTGTTTGCCTTGTTTCTCATTTCCTTCTATTACTTTCAGACCCAAGATTGTTCTAATCTCCAATTTCCCCATCTTTATGGTTTCTTCATTGACTTAATTTCCCGTTCCCTGGTGTTGGTCATGCTCATCTGTGTGGCTTCTCTTAAAATTAGCACCCTCTTGTTGATTTACCCTTTTCTTTCTTTCATTGGTGTTTTTTGTCCATTTGTATCACAAACATTTACCAAACCCTTACTATAGCCCAAGTCCTGCTAAGTATATTTATCTTTGTTATTAGCTCACAGGGAACATTGTAATCACTTCAAACAGACACTGTTTTTTATTTAAGAACAAACAGAAAATTCAGTTCTATTCTCAGAACTCCGCTCAGTTGCTTAGTTCCCCTCAGGGCACTTTAAGGATGGAGTCTGGATATATTTCTCTATGTCCTCATCCCTGCTGCTCCTGGGAAACATCAACAGTCGGAGGATTGTGAGTTTGAACATTTGTCGTACGTGGTCCAAATTCTCTACCGTCTATTAGGTGTGGGTTTGAAAACAGGTTTTGTTGTTTTGGTTTTTTGAAGTCTTCCAAGTCTGCGTTTTGTCATTGAGTTAATGAGAGAACCACACTTATCTCAACGAGTTATGTAAAGGATCTGACTGGTTATTGATTATTGTAAATAAAGTCAGATATTGACTGCCACATTGGCAGTCAATAAATACAAATTCTCCAATGTATGTCTCCCTTTTTAGGTGTGTTTGTTTTATTTTGTGTGTAGAAGTGTTTTGTCTGTATATATGTATTTTTGCTATGTGTATTGGATCCTCTGGAACTAGAACTATTAATGGTTGTAAGTCACCATGTGCATGATGAGGAAATGAATCCAGATCCTCTGAACAAAACGAGTTTTTCTCACTTCGGACCCATCTCTCTATCCCCATCCCTTTTTTCTTCACGTACTTCTTTCAATTACACTCCATTACATATCCATTCGATGCATACTGACTCTGTACCAACTGCAAAGCAGACACTGTGCTGTAGTCTGAGAACATATGGGAAGCAAAAACCACAAGGAGTCTATACACTTAAGCTCCTCAACTCTTGATAAAGAAATATAAAGAGAGTGAGAATCTCCTGTTTTTACAAATGAGACGTATAGTGGTTGCTTAAAAAATATGGACATAAGAAAAGCTTAGAGGTGAGTGGAATCAATGAGAGATTTACATGAAAGCTATTTTTGCCAAATAAGATAACTCTTTTAGTAAGAATCTGTAAAGATGTGTGGTAGTTCTAGGGGGATGTTAATAAAGTATATCTGACACACATCTGGATCATTCTACCTTCTTCTGCTGACCTGGAGGGTGTGTACCACAGGCCTTTCTCATGCACTGTTCCTGGGTCTTCTTGCAAACTGGCTCCCTGTAAGGCACCTAACTCCCTGCTAAGGAAGCTCTCCTTTGTGGCACTGGATGACAAGACTTCCAAGCTGGCTCTCTTCTGACATCAAACTATATTCTCTTCCTTCCTACTCAAATTGCTTCTTTATTGGATCATCTTGTATTTTGTTTCATTGGTGTCAGAATTTCCAGTTTGCAAATGCATTAATTCACATCCTGGGTATACAATAGATTTACTGTGAGGTTGTTTTTTTTTTTTTTCAAATGTCAAATACCTTCTATTCATGTTATCTTATTGAAATATGACAACAATCCTGAGACTATTACTACTCATAAGATTTTGAAGGTTTAAAAAAAAACTTAGAAAGATTAATATGCAGGGAGTGTTTGCAACCACAGATGCTCTTCCTACCACCCAGAGATTGAAGAATCACCACACTCTGCAAACAAACTCACATATTTAATAGTCTATAAAGATAACCTATGGGAGAGATGACTAGTGGTTAAGAGCACTGGTTGCTTTTACAGAGGACCTGGGTTCAGTTTCTAGTACCCACATGTCATCTAACAACCATCTGTAAGTTCAATTCCAGGGAATCTGATGCCCTCTTCTAGATTTCATGGGATCCTACACACACATGACACAAGCATGCAGGCAAAAGACTCATGTGTATAAAATAAAAATAAAGCAATAGTTTTTAAAGTTAAAAACAAAAACAACCTTCACAAATGCCTAAATGGTATTAGACTTGCTTTCTTTTCTTGTTAGGCATTTTTTAGTCTTAAGTATTTGGACAACTTCTAATCTGTAGCAAACAGCTGAGTCTAAAATTTAAAAGGCAATTTCTCAATTGATATATTCCTTTCAATGGACTATTAAGTTACATATTTTCTCAAGCATGGGTAGACTTGTCAAAAGTAATAGAGTCCAATTATTACTGTATCTGTCAGCTCTTTGTGTCTCCTTTGAATGTATTTACTGACAAAGTGTTCCTTCTAACATCAGCACTATACATTTAATATAGCTTTTGAAGAGAATTGTATTTTTCTCTGACTCACATACCTCTAGCAAAGATGCAATTCTCAATTACAAGCACAAAAATAGTCCTATATTTTATCCTATACAAAGCCCATCTATTTCAACACCCATTCTCCTACCCTGCTGTATATCATCAGGATGAGCCAAGTCAGTAAAATTTCTCTGAAAGTCCTCCTACCCCCACAAAAAAATCATATTATAAGGTGATATTTTTCTCTTACATCTTCAATTTGTGCCTCACCTCATAAAAGTAATAATGACTAGTTGTAAAATGGTTTCATTTTACTTTTATTTACATTTATTTTTACACTGAATTTATTCCCACATAATAGATCTGTTTCTTGAGTTTCCTTTTTTGTCTATGTAAAACTTCCACTTCTGGTTTGGGAAGTTGGGTTCATCTCAAACTCTGCAGAGGTAGTTCCTGTATACGTTCATCCAACCACAAGCTCTGTAAGAAGGCAATGTGTCTTGGGTTCTTCATTCACCTGCATGATACACCCAATGCCCAGAGAATCCACATCTAAATCTTCATGTTTACTCTGCATTTTAAAACATTTGGTATTAGACATTTCTTTCACTGCTTTGACCAAATACTGGTAGAAACACCTTAAGGGAAGAAAACATTCACTACTTGGGCCCTAAGTCTCTGAGAGATACCAATCCATCATGGTGGAAAAGGTAGAGTAAGTAGAGGAAGCAGCTTTGTCTGAGTTGCTGGTGTATACAGGAACAGTCCCTCACACTGCAATAGACCAGGAAGCAGAGAAATCTAGACAGAAATCAGGAGTGAGCACAACCTCCAAAGCCCCACCTCAAGTTACCAACTTCCACCAACTAGATCCCACCTCCTGAAGACTATATAGACTTCAAAGGAGCACCACAAGCTGGGGACCAAGCACTCAAAACAGAGCCTGAAGGGACATTCTAGATTTGAGCAAAAAATTTTTGGTCACAAAGCCTATGTTCAATCCTTACCTTTTTGCCTAGGAACGAAATTTCACCATTGAAGTGACAGTATGGGACACAGTTATTGGTGAGTTCTAGGTGCCACCCAAGCCCTGGTTATTAACTATAAGACAAGCATATTTTGTTGATTCATGATAAGCACTAAGAGGTGGCACACAGGAAACATTAGTTTTTGTTGTGCCATCCTAACTGGTTGTCTGAGTATTGATCTGAACTTTTGGGTATGGGGAAACATGTATGGGAAATTCAATACTGGAAATTGTATTTTGTGCTGACTCTCCTCCTGTAGCCGTGAGTGTACACAGTCACTTGTGCTTGCTGCGTGCTCCACACTGATGAAACTGATGAGAGACTCCCTTGAAACAAAACCTCTTAAGTTCAAAATACTTGGACACAGCATGGTGTTATTAGCTTTACACATGGATATGAGACAGGAACAGACAGGCTGTGACCCTACATCATCATGGAGGCCTGAAAACGTTCCCTGACATCATCACTGGAGGCCTGAAGATATTCTCTGACATCATCACTGGAGGCCTGAAGAT
>JANHMN010000016.1:42181635-42192106 GCA_030674055.1 Rhabdomys pumilio | reverse complement strand
GGAGGCCTGAAGATATTCTCTGACATCATCACTGGAGGCCTGAAGATGTTCCCTGACAGAGTTTCCTCTCAGAATCAAGCAGTGTCATCTCTATTCATTGAGTTCACCTAAGAAATATAGACTAGTAAGAGTTACATAGGACTGTAGAACCAAACCAGATAGAGGACAGACAGAGCCTCTGAGCATCTCTGGTTTTCTTTCCTTCATTAGAATTTGACTACAGGTCTGCAGCCCTTCATTCTGCATCCACTTCTTTGCTGGCCTCTTCTTGATAAGCATGTACTAACTCCCTTGAACATGACAACATAATGTCTATTTCTGGAAAAGTAGAAATGGGAGCTTCTCCTAGTTGTTTTCCATAAACCGTTTGAATTTGAGTATACATTTTCTAGCAGAAGTAATCCATAAATTCCATTGTTATTGAGATTCTCAACATATTAATTTTGCTGTTTAATGAGCTAGTTTGCTCTAAAGATATTAAAACTTGCTATTGATCCTCATATGGTACACCGTGTTCACCTTGTCGCCTGCCTATACATGCGTTCGTCCAGAGAATTAACTTATTAAGTCAAAGTCCCAGAAGAGAAAAACATTTAATCCAACTGCTTATAACTTGAAACAAATGTAGTAATTGGTTTGGGCACAGAGCTGGAGCAGCCAGCTATAATATTAATATATAACTTGACAAACTGCATGTGAATTGCTGTTATAATAGACTGCCTATTGCTGCACTGAAATATTGAAATATTAGCAAAATGTGGTCATGTTTTCATGTATTTTAAATCAAACATCTGTTTTGCACTCTTTTAGGAAAGGATTTGTATAATTGATTCCCTTTTTTGTTTTGAATTAGGCTAAACAGATAGCAGAAAGCTCACAGGAGCTGTTCAGACACCTGGGGTAAAAACAAAAAAACAAAAAAAAGAACTATACTTTTTGATGTTCATTGAAAACCATTTCCCAAAAGGATTTTTGAGGGAATTGTTTGAAGAACTGTGGCGATTTAGTTGTTCTAGCAGCGAGGTTTTATTAAAATGAGAGGGAATAGAGGATGTTAGGGAAGAAATGAAATTTAAAGGGAATTTTAAACTAAAGTGCAATTTTCTACTGAAGTTTTGAGATTAAGATTCCATGCAAGTTTTCATAATGACTGAACATCTGATAGACTTTTAATGAACCATACTCTTCCCCTGCCCTGATCACCACAAGCTTTACCCGTTCTACAGTCAGGTTCATGGGTTTCTGAGGGAGACCATCTTGAAACCTCTTTAGGAATATATGCACACTAAAAAACACCCAAGAGTGTTTCTCAGTATTTTGATTCCCTATGCCTAATGAGATTTATGAATAAAACCAATTTTATATTTTATAACCAGGAAAGAAGAAAAAAAACAAAGGCTCTAAGGGAGGGAGGGAGGGAGGGAGGGAGGGAGGGAGGAAGAAGGAAGGAAAATTCCAAATTTATCTAGAGAAGTTGCACACACAGCAGGTTAGGTCAGGGTGGAGCATAGTCCCCACAGCATTCTAACCCTTATATTAACAACAGATTAACCAATCAGGTGAGACGAGTAGAGTAGGCTCCCCGTGGAAAAACAGATACTCTGCCTTCTACTCAACCGTCCATGGATTTTTTTTTAAAATAAGAAATGTATTAGGTCATAAAGAAAATTTCAACTAACCTAAAAGACAGTAAGTCTAAAACCTAACAACCTCAAATCAACCGTGTATTAAAAGTGGGCACAAATAACAGTACTCAGCAAATTCAGAAGTACTTTGTTGAAGTGACCTTCCCTCACATGGTTTGACTGTGTTGTGTGTCCCTGTGTTTTCCGTTGTTAACTCTGTGCCAGTAGAGAGCTAAGTGCCGGCAGGATGTTGGTATTGTCATTTCTATGGCCCATCACCAGTTTTCTCTATGCAAATGCTTGCTGGACCTTCACTTGCCCAAAAGATGATTCTCTGAGATTATCATTTAAAAAACAAGCTGCTGCGTGGTGGCCCTGATCAAACAGCATTCATTGTCAAAAGACAGCCCTAAGAAACGGATAACATGTTGTCTTGCCGCTGATTGGTTCAGACTGAAAGGTGTAGCTTTTTGTGTAATAAAGAAGACTACAAGAACTGGGGCAAGAAGGGAAGGCTGGACTTCCGGGGAAGGCAGAAACTCAGGAACTGTTGCAGAAAAAGCAGAGATTTGGAGGAAACAGAAGCTGGATGGAGCTGGAAGCAGGCAGTGAGAACTATGTAGAGAGATGGGATGGTGGGTAAGTCAGGATAAGTTAGTAGCTAGCTGAGAGACTGCCCTAGAAAAAAGCCAACAGTTTCAAACCATATAGAAGTCTGTGTCTCGATTTGTAAGGGTCCAAAAATCGCTGAAGGAAGACCTCAGACTCAGTATGCAAAACCAAAAAACAAAGAGCATGTATTCTGCAAAAAACGACCAGCATTCGGGAGAGGGGTGAGGGGGGTGAAGAGGGGGGTGGGGGTGGGGGAGGTTCAACAACTATTCTTTGAAATAGTGACCCCAGATAAAAGCACACAGGCCTTCTTATAGGGAACCGGGGAACTCTTTAGAAAGATTGGGTAGTCTAAAATTTCATTGGTGGGTGCTAGGGGGTCACAGGTGATCAGTGGTCTACATTCCTATGTCATGAGCGTTCAATCACGTTATGAAATAGGTCCATCCAATGCAGATGGCCTGTTCTGGCATAAGATATTTCCCCATTTTTGTGGTTATCCCAGGCTGTTCTTTGGGAGAGGGTTTTATGATCTTTTTCTGGATTTTATGGTCTGTTCCTAGAGCTGTTGTCTTATGACCTAGTTTCTGGGACTTATGGTCTATTCCTGAAGTTGGTGCCTTATGGCCTTTTTTGAAATCAGACCTGGTCCTCAAAATGGAGACAAACAGGGTCTTTAAATGGGAACAAATGAGGTTTACATTGTCCTTTCAAATTAAGCCTCAAGCAAGATCGGCAAAAGCCCCACAATAGTATTTAAATTCTCATGAACGATATGGTGAACAAGAGATCAAAACTAACATTTCAACCGAACTAATTAAAAAATAATGAAAATTATTAAATGATTAAAGCAATGTTCCGAGGAAATATAACTATAATTGTTAAACAAAAAGTGGACTGGAAAAATAGTTCAGTTGGTAAAGTGTTTGCCACACAGCCATGTAGAACTGTGTTCGGATCTCCAGCATCCACACACACAAAAATGCAAATAGAGAGAAATTAAAGATAATTACAGAATGATCTAGCTTGCTTTCTGATGCTGTGATAAATACCATGACCGAAATGAACTTGGGAGGAAAGGGTTTGTCTTCCTTAGACCCCTGACCACAGTCAATCTTTGGGGAAAGTCAGGGCAGAAACCATGCAGAGCAGAGGGAGGAACAACAGAGGAGTGCTGCTCCGTGGCTTGCTGTGGCCCGGCGCAATCATCTTGCCAGCAAGAACGCACGAGGGCACCAGGATCCTTCTGCAGCAAGTGTTTATTGCGATGAAAGGAGGAAGAGAGAGAGACCCAAGATGATGCTGCTTTATATACACCCTAGGGTGGCGTGGACATATCTGGTTGGCTGCTTGCTCAAAACCCCGTATGACGCCCTGGGCTGGGCAGTGACTTGGCGCGCTTTCACCACTTGCACATGCGCAATTTACTTGTTTACCCACGGGAGCGCCGGTGCCAGCGCCATGTTGTAATGGCGAATGCTGTCACCGCTCACCTAGGTTCTCTACAGCTTGCTCTCCTTGGCTTGCTCCCCATGGCTAGCTTGCTCAGCCTGCTTTTCTGCACAACAATCACAGAGAATACTCAACTCAAAAATATTAGGATGAAATCTGTACAATCATCATTTTATAGATCAAAATAGTAAAACATTGGCAGTTCCATGTTTTAACCTGTCCGAAATGTTAGATTAAATCAAGATATCCAAAACTGTAATAAACAGTAGTTAATTAGAACATAAGCCTAATGGCAAATCATGAGTGTGTTTTTTTTTCCCCAAAGACCATGATTTTTACTAGATTTACTCCTAAGAATTCCTGGGAATCCTAGCCAATACTATGAATAGTCATAATGATATTTGCTGAATCCGATTGCTGGGAATCTGCTATACACATTATCTTACGGAATTCCTCCAGAAGACCCGTGAAATAAGTAATCTTAATATCTTCAGATTACAATGAAGATTCTCACATTCAGAGACATCAGGTAGCGTCTGTACCATCACAGAATCCAAACTGTACCCAGACACCAGCTCTTCCCTACTATGATAAGAAATAAGTAGGCAACTATTGGGGAGCCAAAGATAAAATTGTATAAAATTTTACATTTGAAAAATAAAGCAACCATACACACCTGACAGGGGGAAAGAAATCAACTGAAAAACATTCTAAAATAATCATAATATTCACTAAGTGGTTACCACAATAATATATCAAAGGCAACGGCATTCCTGTGTACAAAAGCCATACAGATAGATACCAGTGTACACACACACACACACACACACACACACACAACTGTACTCCCAAGTGTACAAGGGAACGAGGAATGGAAGGAAAAAGATCTTTGCTTCTAGAAGGTTTTGTTCAATTCTAGTTTAATCCTTCTGTTCATAAACATTTAATAAATGCACTATATTTTAAGATCACTTCCTAAATAAATGTACACATATACTCACCATAACAGAAAGATAAATTTAATATCTAGTAATTGTCAACTGAAAATTAGCAGTTGCATGTCAGCTGAGATCCATGAAAGAATACTTTAATTAATTCCTTCATAAAATCTTATTTTTAAATAATAAGCCTAAAGATATTGGTTTCATTTAAATCAATCTACAGAATAATTAAGTGTAAAAAGAACTTAAAAAAAAGGCTTGTTGAATCTTGTGAAGTTTTAAGTTTTTCCTTTTGTGTAATTTTATTGGTTAACTCCTCTAGAACACAATTAAGTAGAAATAGTGGGTGGGAATTGTCATGCTAGTCTCCCTTTCAACTTTTAATTAAAAAATTTTTTCTACCACTATCAATCTTGCTGATTGGTACCTGGATGACACAATATATACATCTATAGTATAGATTTTATAGATGTAGAAAATATACCCATCACCTCATTGTTCTTATGGTACTGAACTTCTTAAAAGCTATCAACCCAACTTAACTCTTTATTCCTTCTTTCCTTCCTTTTTCTTTCCTTCTTTCTTCTTTCATGTCACTATTTGAATCCCCATGTCTCCATAGCATCCTTTCCTGTCTATTCTGCTTCTTTTTAATAGTAGAAGATGCCTCAGAAGTTCCATTCACTTAAGCCACTGTAGTGTGTAGTCTTTTTGAATCTACTTACATCATCCTAAGTTAGAACCGCTGCCCAGAAGTTTCCCACAAGACTCTTCCTTATCTCTGTTGTCTTACTGGCATCACCATTGCATATCACATAAGTTTCTCAAAATGATTAAGTCCAAGATAGAACTCTGCATTCTCTCTTTCTACTTAAAGTTTCATACGTTTTTCTCTTCATCAATGGCAACACCAAGCACCCAATTGCTTAAGCCAAAAGCTTACTCTTTCCTTTCTACCATCCTGTATCCAGTGCATTGACTAGCACTTTCGGTTGTGCCTCTAAAATAATTCTTCACTCTGTTCTTTTCCATACTAGAATAAGCCACCATCAGCTCCAGCACAGACCACGTCAGTAGTCTTCTGCTTCATTCAGTAGTACCACCCACCACTCACTCCTGTTCTTTGTACATAGACCAATATATCATTTTAAAGCTCTAATCATATCTTGTTTCTTCTTTATTCATATTAAAGGCTTTAATCACATCAGATAAGTTCCTCTTGTAAGGGAAAGTGTTCTCAAAGACATTTATGTCTTAGGAGCTTTTCCGGGAGTAGGGTATGTCCATATACCACAACATTAAAGAGAAAAAGAATAAAAGAGACAAGGATAAGCAAAGGGCCAGAGATTCTAGTGTGCCTCATTTGAGATCAAAGTTATCACAGTTCACTAGAACGTTGAGTCCCAGTACTGGCTGTATACTGGGAAGCTTTTAAGCAGCCTAATACTTATCACGTACCCCAAACCAGATACATATGAGAATTTCTGGAAAAAACCCAAAGCAGCGTTTGATCTGGGTTCTGGGATTAAATCCAGAGCTTCTCACATGCCAGAAAAGTGCTCTACCACTAAGCTACACTCTAAAGGCAAAGGTTGGAATTTCCAATAAATCATTGAAACAACCTTTGCCTTTAGAGTGTAGGAGTCAGCTAATCACAAGAGCTCCAGATCCCTTCAACAGGGGAAAGGTCTTCTGACATCATCAAGGGATAGTCTAGAGGCTTTCAAGCATGTTGAAGGGATCTGGAGCTCTTGTGATCAGCTGACTCCTACTTCCAGATACTTTACTGCCTTACACCACTTCCTCTACTCAATCTCTCCAAAGTCTTGCTTCCTCAATCAGACTCCAAGCACTGAGAGCCAGTGCATCATCTGAATGAGCTCACATTCTTCTGGGAAACATGAGCTGCTGCTGGACACTCTTCCACCATCATCCCTGAAGCATGGCTCTCCCTTCTCCTTGGCTCAGTATCCCTCTCCTTTAGCAGCTCTCCAGAAATCAAACAGGGCAGGAGAAGGGAACATACAGGTATCGATAACATAACCTCCAGGTTTGTTATATTGATAACACACTCCATGCCCAGTGAAGCACAGAAGAGAGCTAGGTGCACAGAGGGCTATAAAAACTGAAGAGAGAAAACTGGACAACTTAGCTGTAATCCCAGCACTTGGGAGACTGAGGGAAAGATATCTCTGTGGGATATCAAGGGCAGCCTAGCCTTTGAACTAAAAAAACTCAAAGAAAAAAGGAAGATAGAGAAGAAAGGAGGGAAGAGAAGGAGAGAAGGAGGGAGGGAGGGGATGAGGAAGGAAGATAATTTTGAGGAATTAAGGGTTAGTTCTATGCTGAGTATGTATGTGCTTGTGCCAAACTGAGTGGGTGAAAGGTGATGACAAATCTTATCACTGTAGCACTGATTGTAAAAACTAACATTCTATCCTGATTCTGTAAAAGGTAATACCAAGTAATTATTATTAATTACTTAGTTATATATCAAAAAGATGTTTATTCTACTTAATGAATGTACTACATAAATATATATGTACAGTAAATATATATCAGTGAATGTATCAAATTGATTTGTAAATTGCATTTGACTGGGATGCTTATATTAGTCATATGACATATTAGTAATTTGGTGTTAAAATATGGTCACATCTATTAACATCTTAAAGAATTAATAAAATGTATTATTTAGTTAAACATATCTATAATAATTATATTGTATGTATCCAAATATTAAGGATGTTTTATCTAAGAGGGTCAAACCCATTGCTTGTCTTTAATATATCCAACTACTGACAAACTGAGATCGTCTTTATCTGGTAATTCATAACAAAGTCTTAATCATACCTGACCAATAAAGTATGGCATAGTCTAGTAATGAGTAATTAAGTGAAATATTTGCAAGATGCAGTACATTGCTATCTCATGCATAAGATCCATTTTTTCCAGCAGGGGGCTCTCTCACCATTAGAAGTACAGATAGGAACAGTTGGAAATTTTATAGCTCACAATTCATTTGCTCTAACAAAAATATTACTGAGTTTGGCTAACTGCTAAACTGTTATTTTCTGGAGATACAATACAAAGGCCTTTGTCCTCATGGAAATGAGCTCTCGTGATATCTGAGTTTGGCTACCTACACCACAAATAATCATTGTTTTCAAGGTAAAAGCTGTTATTACAAGAACATCCATTTGGGGAGAGGGTGATTTGGGTCGCTGGGAAAGTAAGTACTTTGGAAATAGCTTTGAGTACGCATTACATTTGGCCCTGTGTGCTGTGCTCTGAGGAATGTGTTGATTCATGAAATGAGAAGTGAAAAACGTTTCCACTCTTTCGGTGCCCTCTCCTGAGATCTAGCCAATATCAGATTCTGAAAAGAAGCTGATCTGGGGGTAGAAGATTCCTGAGCTAACAGTTTTCGGATTCTACATCTAGGGTCTACAATTCTAAGAGATACATGAAGTTCAAACAGTGTGCAAACTGCAGCGACTACAAACACCATCTAGTGAAATCGTGCTACAATGAGAAATTCCAGAAAATTGAAATTTTTCAGGTTGTATTTTTTTTTCTTCCAAAGAAAAATTAGTACCCTGTGACTTACAAATTAGCTCCATCTTACAATATAAATGATCTACTTTCATAAATTTTAAAATGTCAGCAAGAAGATTGGCACTGTCTTATAAACCACTAGAACATTAGCTTTTGGATAGAATCGAGAGGTCAACATGGTGGTAAAAGTTCCAGTCTTTCTCCTTTACCCTCTCGGGCAGGTACCATTCGAACGTAAGGGATGTATATGCATTGTGGATCTAGGACACAAGAGCTCATTTCACAGACCAGATACGCAGAGCCTGGGAAGGTTCTAAAGCTTGTCCATAACACAGACAATGAGACACAAGACATTTTCTTGGGCTCAGTTCTTAAAGATATGAAAACCAAAGCATCTTGGAATTAAAACTGAATCTTGGGGAGTCACCAATCCAAACATCTACCCAAAGTAAAGGTCACTTTGTGAGAATAAATTGTAAAAATGAAATTTTATGTCTCAACATGAAAGATTCTTAGGTTCAGAGTTTCAATTAACACACCTGACCTCCACCTGGGACTATGGCTTGAGTGCAGACACACACACACACACACACACACACACACACAAACATGCACACACACAAACAGATACACAACATACACAGACACACAGACACACACAGCCACACTAAAACTTTTTTAATTTTTTTAAAGAAAGCAAAGCTAAGAAGGTAAAGAAAGCTCATTTGTTTATATTATAGCAACAGAAATCAACTCATTAGTTTCAAATGTCAACATCTCCCAAAGGGGAAACGAGGCTCAAGTTAATTGGGTTCAAGTAGATCAATACATACTAAGCAGTTTGGGGCTTTCTTGGAGATTAATCATTACCAGAAGGGAAATACACTTCAAGGTTGAAAAATATAACTAGAAAGGATCTTTGGATTCAAATAATAAAGCATACCAAGAAAACAACCGAGGACTCCTCAGCACGAATCACTTTGATTGATTAAACACGATATAAATGCATTCATGTAAACAGATGGTTTTGTAAAGGGCCGCTGCAGCAATTTCCAAACAATGTTCAGTACCTAAAACTGATTCTAGCTAATTAAGCATCTTCAGTCAGGCTGACCAGATAGGATTGTGTCATTTAAGATACCCTAAGCCATCACTCAAAATAGCCCTGGATTAAAAGCCACAAAGTCATGATTGGCAGATGCTCAGAATTAAACACTAGCCCCCAGCAACACACATTTGATGGTCTTCTGTATCTTCTCAGCAGAGACCAGCTGGATACTCCCCCTACTGTCAGAGCATCAGAGGAGGAACTTAGAGTCAAACATTTAATGTCTTTCAGAAATTTTTTCTTAAAATAGTCAACACTCATGGCAGATTCATCCCGGGCATATTCAGTGTAATGAGCTTTCTTAATACAGAAGCCATTGCAATCTTTCATTCACACTCCATTCACTTTCCTTGAAGGCGTGGGTCCTCCAAACCTTTCCCAAGGGGGAGCTGATTCTCCTCCACTCTGTTGATGAGGAAACTGGGTGCTGAAGAAGGGAATTCACTTGTTCAAGGCCACTTAGCCAAGAGATGACAGAACTGGAACTTAAAACCAGGTCTGCCTTCAGTGTTTAGATGAGGTACTTATTCAGAGAGAGTTTGTTAATCATCAGAAATAGGGCATCTCTACAGTGGAAGAGATAAAGAGTACCCAGGCTGGAAACAACTCTTCCTCTTTAAATTTTAAGTGAACATTGGCCTGGACATGTGCATTTGATTTCTTGGCTATAGTATATATATAATATTATAGTATATATAGTGTTATAGTATTATATATTATAATATATATATTACATATATATTATAAGAACAAAGTGCAAAAAAAATAAGAAGAACAAAGTGCATCTAATTGCAGATAAAATACCATGCAATAAGACTGATAATCTTATCTCAACAATAGTCAATTTGACAATTTCCTTGGACCCCAATCAAATATAGATACCTAGTTTCTAAATACTTCGGGTGGTTTGAATAAAAGTGGCCACCACAGGCTCACATACTTGAATACTTGGTCCCCAGTTGGTAAAACTGTTTGAAAAGGATTAGGAGGTGTGGCCTTATGGCAACTAGTATGTCACTGGTGGCAGGTTTTTAGGTTTCAAAAGATTCATGCAGTTCTCAGTGCTTTCTCTCTCTGTGCCTTGTGGTTGTGTCTCAAGATCTGAGCTTGCAGTGACTGCTCCAGCACCTGCCTCCCTGCCTCCCTGCCTCCCTGCCTCCCTGCCTCCCTGCCTC
>JANHMN010000016.1:42154158-42172279 GCA_030674055.1 Rhabdomys pumilio | reverse complement strand
GAGAGAGAGAGAGAGAGAGAGAGAGAATATGCAACCAGAGTCCTCCATGAGAAGGTGTTGACCAGCTGACAGTAAAGCACCCAGCATCATGGAGTGCAGTTCTTCTCATCACCCCATAGGGATCCTGGGTTACCTCCCAGAACAGGAAGCATGGAAGGCTGCTCAATAGACTGTGGAATGTCATGAAGTCATTGTTTTTAATAACTAAGTAGTATTCCATTGTATAAATGTACCACATTTTCAGTATCCATTTCTCTGTTGAGGAACATCTTTGTAGGCAAATGAATGGAACTTGAAAATATCATCCTAAGTGAGATAACCCAGTCACAAAAGAACACATATGGCATGCACTCACTGATAAGTGGATATTAGCCCCAAAGCTCAGAATACCCAAGATAAAATTCACAGACCACATTATGCTCAAGAAGAAGGAAGACCAAAGTGTGGATGCTTCAGTGCTTCTTAGAAGGGGGAATTAAATACTCACAGGAAGAAATATGAAGACAAAGTGTTGAGCAGAGACTGATGGAAAGGCCATCCAGAGACTGCCCCACCTGGGGAGCCATCCCATATACAGTCGCCAAACCTGGACACTATTGCAGATGCCAGAAAGTGCTTGCTAATGGGAACCTAATATAGCTGTCTCCTGAGAGGCTCTGCCAGAGCCTGACAAATACAGAGGCAGCTGCATGCAACCAACCATTTAACTGAGTGTAGGGTCCCCAGTGGAGGAGTTGGAGAAGGGACTGAAGGAGCTGAGGGGAGGTGCAGCCCCATTCGGGGAGCAACAGTGTCAACCGGCCAGACCCCTCCCACACATACAGAGCTTCTGGGGACTGGACCACCAACCAAAGAGTACACATGGAGGAACCCATGGCTCCAGCCACATATGTGGCAGAGGATGGCCTTGTTGGACATCAGTGGGAGGAGAGGCCCTTGGTCCTGTGGGGGTTCGGTGCCCCAGTATAGGGAAATGCCAGGGCAAGAAGGCCGGAGTGGGTGGGTGGGTGGGGAGCACTGTCTTAGACGCAGGAGGATGGGATAGGGAATTTCCGGAGGGAAGACCTGGAAGGGGGACAACATTTGAAATGTAAAGAAAATATCCAATAAAAGAAAAAAAAGAATTTATGGAATGGACAAGTCTAGTCATAATACTGAATTACAGTATTAATTATCCAGTTACACACATTAGTGTCTATTTGTTTACATTTCCTAGTACCTTATATATCAATTTTTCAAAATATGGTTCCCCTATCACATATGTATTCTTTAGTAAGTAAATTAAAGAAAGACAGTAAAGAACATTGTTGTCAAGAAAGTTATAGATGTATATGGTTTGATGTGTGTACGTTGAATAGAAAGTCTACTTCCCTCCAACTTCAGGTTTGTTTGGGGAAGTCATTCCTGATTCATCTGAGAAGCTTCACCCTGTCTGTATACTGCTGTGTGATCAGGGAATCATGAAGGGAGACGGTTGTTTAAAAATACTCATGGGATATTTCAGCTTCTTTAAAGAGACTTTTAGTTGTGTCAATTCAATGTAACAAACGTTGCCAGCTCCATACATCCGAGACTCTTAGTCCATCTGTTGAAGGTAGTTCTTCAGGGGTCCATTTCAACCACCACTGTCAACTGAATAAAGCAGCTTAACATTTGGCTTCTTAGTTGTTTCCCTTTTAAGTTTAGTAATGCAGATTTAACATTTCAGAGATAACTTATCTCACCCTAGATTTTACTCAAAATTAAGGCACCAGCCAAGGGTAATAGTGGTACCTATGTGATTCCAATCAGGTGTGGGTTAATAACGTGGAAAATAGCTTTCTTTATCTTATATTTTTGTCTAAAGCAATAATACATTTGGACCTGTATTAATTACTTTTATGCTGTTGTGATAAAATACCTGACCATAAGCAACACATAGAAGAGTTTATTCTGGTTTGGAGTTCCAGAAACGGAGTCTGTAATCATAAGGAAAGAAATCATGGCAGCAGGTGTCCAGAGCAGGAAGTTGGATGGTCATGTTTTGAAATAAAGGAAGCCAAACAAACTAGAAGAGTAATGTGGCTGCACACTCTTAAAACTGTCCCCAGTAACATACTTCCTCCAGCAACACTCTGCATCCTAAATGTTCCAGAACCTCCTATAGCAGCACCAACTAGAGCTCAGCTGTTCAAATACCTAAATCAATAGAGCACATTTCCCATCCAAACCACTTCGGCTCCTCATAAAACACAAAGTTACAAAACTACTAGATGATGAAGACACTAAGTCTACATAATAATATACATGACTTAAAAAGAATTTCAGATAAATGGGAAATGGAACATTGCACTCACAGTATGTGAACTTGGTACATGGTCTTGGTGCTATTTCAGCACAGTGGTTGCTCTCACTATGTTGGAAGGGTATTAATAATACTTTATATGTGTATTTTTCTTCTTATAACAGCTCAGCAGCTCCAAATTATCTTCACAACTTGCCTAGACTCTTAACTTACCCACTTCTGTTATCAGAAACAACCCAGTCCCTGATACCACCGAGCCAATGCCTACCTTGACCTTTGCGACTGCTGTCCCATCTGCTGGAGCTTTCTGAATGGGTGAATTCTTTTTTGCCTCACCTTAGATGTTCCCTCTCTGACAACCCTTCTTTGAATAATCTACATAGCTAATGTTGGCCTCCCACAATCAATATTCTTTTAAAAAAAAATCCCTTATGTTTAATTTCTAAATACCTAACAAGAAAATTGGTTATGGAACCTTGATCCATATAAAGAAAAAAAAATGCTGATATACTATTGACTTAAATTCTTGTTGTTTCTGTAACATTTTTTTATAGTCAACTAAATCCACTATGGTTTTCTTTATTATTTCTTTTTTCTCTTATTTAAGATACATTCTTTTGCATATAATCTATTCTGATTATAGTTTCCACTCTCTCACTTCTCTCAGTTCCTCTCTACCTCCACTTCCCTCCAGATATTCTTCCATTTTGTCTCTCATTAGAAAGAACAGGTTTCTAAGAGCTAACAACCAAACATGACCAAATAAAATATAATAAGATGAAGCAAATGCTATCATATTGAAGTTGGATATGGCAATCCAACAGGAAGAAAAGAGCCTCAGGCGCAGGCAAAAGAGTCAGAGAGCCACTTGTTCTTACAGTCAAAAGTACCATAAAAATACTAAGCTAATATCTATAACATGTACGCATGGGACCTGGACCTGATGTCAACCCCATAGGCCTTGTGCTTGATGCTTCTGTCCCTGTGAGTTTATATGCCCCTTGCTTAATTGATTCAGAGAGCCTGTTCTCTTGGTGTCCTCTATCTCCTCTGGCTCTTACAATCATTCCACTTTATCTTCAGCAGGATTCCCTAAGCTCAGAGGGGACAGATTTGATGGAGATGTCCAATTTAGACTCTCTACATAAAGTCTGCTTGATAACCACACTCTCTCAAGCTTCATCATAACACTTAATATGAGCTGAATTATCTCACTAACTTATTTGCTTGTTCTCTGTTTCCTCCCTGAGAGGGGGGTTTGTCTTCATTGTTGTTCTGTTGCTGTGAAGAGACACCATGACCAAGGCAACTTTTATAAAAGAAAGCATTTAACTGATGGCTTTAGAGGGATAGTCATGGTCACCATTTCTGGAAGCACTGGAGCAATAGCTGAGAACTCTAGGCAGCAGGCATGAGTCAGGGGTGGAGAGAAGCTTGGAATGGGCTTTTGAAATCTACTTCCAATAACACACCCCCTCCAACAAGGCCACATCTACTACAAAAGGCCATACCTCTTAATCCTTCCCAAACAGCCTTACTGGGAGTCAAGCATTCAAACATATGAGCCTAGCAGGGCAAGGTAGAGCTAGTTTTACATCAACCTGACAAAAGCTAGAGTCATCAGAAGGAACCTCATTTGGAAAAATCTCTCCATATTCCCACTATAGGCGAGCCTATAGGACATTCTTTTAATTAGTGTTTGATCAGAGAATGTTAGCCCATTGTGGGTGCAGGCAAAAAGAGTCAGAGAGCCACTTGTTCTTACAGTCAGAAGTACCATAAAAATACTAAGCTAATAGCTATAATATGTATGCATGAGACCTGATGTCAACCCTATGGGATGATGGTCCTGGGTTCTATAAAAGAGCATGCTGAGCAAGCCCGGGAAAACAAGCCAATAAACAGCACTCTTCCATTTCCTCTACATCACCTCCTGTCTCCAGATTCCTGCCTTGTTCGAGTTCCTGCTCTGCCTTCCTTCAGTCATCAATGAAGGTGATGAGGAAACATAAGCTAAATAAATTCTTTTCTCCCCGAGTTGTTTTGGTCATGGTGTTTCATCACAGCAATGATAAGCCCAACTAAGAGACAGGCATTCTCATTCAAACCACCATAGAGCTCTTATTCTCCGTCATCACTTCCTTCTTAAATTTTAAAACAATTTTGGGTACCAAATAAAAACATTTGGATTATTTATTCTAAAGCTATATTATGTTGAATACCTAGTAGAATTAGGCCTGTTTCATAGTTTCTTTCTACTCCGTCTTTATAAACATAATATAATGATCACGAAGTACTTCAACTAAATTAGACATGTTCTGCCCTACATATATATAAGACTATAGTTTTGTTTATAACAATCAGGGAGTTATAGATGTATAGAGAATAAACCAACTACAAGTCTGCAATTCTGGGAACATCATAGTTAATATTATATTAGTGTTCTTTTCCACCTACAATGGACTGAAACTGGAAAATGGACCAAATTTCAGAACAGAGTCTGTTCTAGGCTGTTTTGAGACTTCCTTTGCCAATGTAATTAATCTAAATCTCTTCATCTTAGCTTTGGGCAGACTCTTCAGACAAAGACAAAAAGCAGCCACATTCTTCACCAAAATATCACAAGAATGGTCTCTAGGCAGCATACTAGAATTCTTCTCTAAAATCTCTGGATTCAGATCCCCACAGTTCGAATCACCCTCAGCACCACAGTCGTCCATGCCTCTCCTAGCAGAATCCATTAAGTTCCACTTTCTAATCCAAAGTCTCAAAATCCACATTCCTCTAAACAAAAACATGGTCAGGCCTGTTACAGCAATACCGCAGTCCCTGGTACCAATTTCTGTCTTAGTTAGGGCCTTAATGTTGGGAGGAGATCATAACCAGGGCAAGTCTTATAAAGGAAAAC
Source organism: Rhabdomys pumilio (assembly GCA_030674055.1). NCBI lineage: Eukaryota > Metazoa > Chordata > Mammalia > Rodentia > Muridae > Rhabdomys > Rhabdomys pumilio. The sequence goes on along the minus strand of JANHMN010000016.1, from coordinate 42,167,087 downwards.
ATTTCATTGGGGTTAGCTTAAAGTTTCAGAGGTTTAGTAGTTCGTCATTATCATGGCGGGAAGCATGGCAGATTTCAGGCAGACATGGTGCTGGAGGAATCAAGAGTTCTACATCTGTTCCAAAGGCAGTCAGGAGGAGACAGGATTTTTTATACGGGGCGGAGCTTGAGCACATATATGACCTCAAAGCCCTGCCTCCTCAGTGACGCACTTCTTCTAACAAGGCTATATCTCCTCCAATAAGACCATATCTCTTAACAGTACCACGTCCTATGGCGAAGCATTCAAACACATTAAATTAAGGGGGCCAAACCTATTCAAACAACCACAGAACCTCACCAGAGCTCAATCATACCACTATCTGATCTTGGGCTTTCTGGCCTTCAGAACCATGATAAGTAAATGTATTTTTTTTTAATTCTTTATCATGTAGTACTTTATGACATCTTACATGAAAATGCAAGAGATAGATAAAAATTGCTATATTATTCAAGATGGGATACGTTATTTTACTATAGCATACAATGTCTGAAATTTTAGTGGCACCCAATGAAACACTCCTCAGTGAATTCAATGTCTACTACGAGTAACGAGGGAATCTAGAACCTAGGCTGATGTTCACCACTATGTTGGAAAAAAAATACTAGAAAAAACCCACAACAGCAATCAATTGCTTAGGTGTTTCGTTAAATGTTAAATGTTCTGCATCTGTCTTACTTGTCAGAAGTTGCAAGTCTCCACTCAAGCCCTGGATGCCAAAGTGACCTCCCCAAAGAAGAAAGCAGAAGCAAAAACTATTGATAATTAGTTTGCCCTTCTGATCCTTAGATATTGGAGTTATGCATATAGGGTTTTCCCGTATGCAAAATAAATGCATAATTTCTTTTAAGGAAAATAATCCAAGAAGTTTTATGGTATTAGAGTATCAGGCTTGCTGGGGGTTATCGTACAGTGGTAGAGTGCTTCCCTAGAGTATCAGGCTTGCTCGGAGCATAGCTAGGTGATAGAGTGTTCGCTTAGCATGTGCAAGACCCTACATTCAAATCTTCAGGACTACAAAACAAAAGAAACCATACAGGCCAATAGAGCGCAAAGCTGAAAGTCCAGAGTCTCACAGTAGGATTTGTATGCCTTTTGTTGATCTGGAGACACATGACCTGAGTAACAAAGTATCCTTCCCCTTGTACCTAGTACATAGATATGTGTGGGAACGTGATAACCACAATAACCACTCACATTCAGAAAGAGGAAGAATGGAATAGAGACACCAATTATAGTCTACGGCAGTTTTGCAATCTCGCTCAGGCATTGCAAGGAGCCCCTTGGAGGAAGTGATGGCCTTTGATTAGGCCCCAGTTCTAATCCACAGCACCTTCCTCCTCCAGTTCATGGCTTTTGGCAGTTCTTAGCTACATCCTCCTAGAGGGTTCTTTTCTATGATCTAACTTGTCATCTTGAGTAAGTACTGGAGAATACTGGAGAATGTGGTCCTTAGAGGTCAAGCAACTTTTCAAGCTATTTTCTGTACCCAAAGGAAGAAATCCTGAGTCATTTCAAGTCATTTCAAGTCATTTCAATTCCAGAGTTTCCTACAAATATAAATGATATAGGTATTTTGGCCTCTATCAGAACTTCAGTCAGCTATTTCTACAATTGATCCAAGTGACCTCTGTGTGCCTTAACCCCAGCCTCTGTCATTTTCTTCTTCTTTCTTTCAGCCTATTAGGCAGGAAGTACATGTGCTGCTTTGCATTACTGAAACATTTCTCTGAAATACCACTTCAATCTACAACAAGATTCTGTCCACAAGGCTACATCCTAACCAGACTTTCTCTCTCTCTCTCTCTCAGCCCTTTTCCAAGTCTTTAATAACTGAAAGTGAAAACCACTATTTATTCATTCAAGTTGTTCATCTCTCTACATTTTTGGATATCCTATAATTGATTTAATTTTCCAAACATTTTATTTTTAGCTGTGTATAAATGTGTATGTATACGTATACGTATATGATGTATATGTATATATGTGTGTTATACATATATGTGTGTGTATATGTATAACGTGTGTGTGTGTGTGTGTGTGTGTGTGTGTGTGTGTGTGTGTGCGGGAATAAACACATGAGTGCCAGTGCCAGTGAAAAACAGAAGAGGGTACCGGATCCCTTAAGCTGGAGTTACAGGCAGTTAGTTCTAGGTCACCCAGCTTGGATGCTGGGAGACGAACTCCCTGTTCCAAGAGCAGGTCTTAACTGCTGCAGCATCTCTTGGGCTCACTTGCATGTTTATTTGCAAACTGGACAGTTATCTTCTACGCTGATCTTTTTCTGTACTGTTTTGTGTAATTTATTTATCACTATTTACCAACAAGGAGAAATGGGTTTCCATTTCCAGCCTCTCCTGCTACAACCACAAGCATATGGGTTGCATTATCTCTCTCCTGGCTTCCCCATGATCTCATGAGAGTCTTTCCCAATCTTTTGCTCCTGTGAACATGAATCACAACCCTCATGGCTTCTATCTTTCCTTTTCTATGTAACCCGGTTCCTAAATCAAAGTGATTCGTTCCTTGGTTTTATTCACTCCTTTCCCAAACTGGAAATTGTTTCTAAGCTAATCAAGATTGGCTCAGTGCTACTCCAGGAATAAATATCCAAGTTTTGGTGGTTAAAACAACAAATTATCTCATTCATACTACATATTCATCTTAGTATGAGGCAAGCTCTGTGCATATGTTCTTTCAGGACTCCTGGCTGCCTATATGTCATCATTGTCTTGAATGTTGTCCATTGCTACAGCAGAAGGAGAAACTGGGTTCTAAAGCATCTTGAACTAGCCAGCCTAGTGATGACTCATGTCACTTGTACTCACAGTAATAGACCAAAATTAGTTACATGAAATTACTCAACTACAAAGAATTCAGGAAAAACAATTCTCTTGCATACATACAGACAAAAATAATCACATATTGAATATTACAAAGATCTTTCAAAATAGGTAAATTTTTTAAAATGATGAAAATCTTTGGGCTAAACACTGTAAATAGAAAATAAATATGCTATAGGATTGAAATAAGTAGTTTTAGAAGCCTTACTTAAAGGTTAAATCTGCATGTAAATCTCAAAGATTAAAAGGAGACAGCAGACTCCTAAACAGACAGAATCCTACACAGGAAATATGACACATAAAGGCCATAGGCTGGCTTTTCCTGAAGTGACAGAGGGTAAACTATGTGGAAACTTGGGAAGCAACGGTTAAGGGAGTGTCATGGGTTAGGGTTTTCCAGGGAATATCACAGAGGGCCCTGACCTGACGGACAAACAGGACATACACTAGGAAGCGACTGAATGCTTAGAACAAGGAGTAGGTGCTCTGTGTCTGTGTTTTTAAAACAGTGAAAAATCAGAATGGTGAAAATTCACCTGCAACAGGGTGAAAATAATAATGAGGTTAGCTAAAAGACTAGCTCTGTCTGCTTGGGTGATGTAGGGATCAATTATTGAACCCTACAAGAAGCCGACCAATTTCAAAGTATGTTGAGGGTCTTTGAAGTTTGGGTTAGGGAAAGTCGGGAATAGCTGGAGCTATTGTGATGTTCATGTTTCTGGTTTTGATGACTGGGTGGTCAGTGCAGCCATTTATAGAACCATGGAGTATGGTTCTATATTTAGAATCTATAAGACAAGGTCCTATTTTAAATATACTGAGCTTAAGATACTCGAGTGAAAGGCTGACAGTAAGAATTGGTCACATAGGGGAAGTCTGGCTTCGTGATGAAGCAAGAGCTGCCATGTCCTGTAACTCAGATGTCACTGAGGTAGGTTTGTGAGGAACCAAACTTCACCTCACCTTTTTTTTTTTTTTAACTGAAGTTTCCTTCTAGAAAGGTGTGGTTGTTGGGCCTGTAGATTTGTATTCTCAACATCAGAATTAAAGACAGTAACAATGTAACTGCTTTTAACTATTCAGAGGTTTTCTTTGTGATGTGAAGTCTTTATCGATTGCTATGAAATTATAGCAAATGTGTACATACTCACCAAACAGCATTGTTTTGCTGCAATATTTAAAGAAAAAGGGTTAAACAACTTGCTGGTGATGACACAAAACCAGTCAGAGTGTGCCCAGTACTTTAAAAACCTGTGCCTTTCACTCCACCATGCGCTTTCAACTTCTGTACTTGTGGTGCAGAAATAAAGTAACTTGGTTTACTTGTTCGCCGAATAATAAATAATAGCCTATATGCATAATAGTTCCAGTAAGATTTTTTTTTTTTTTTTGCTCAGTGTTCTTGGGTATATCCATACATTTGAATCATAAGGATTGTAAGATAGAATTCATCCAGTGATTGAATTCCAAGATGTTTCAATCAAATCCTAAGAACAGAGCTGGCTTCAGAAAAATAGTTCTGTTAGCTATAAAGCAAATAAAAAGCTAGTGCTTCTTAAACCACACACATTTTTAATGATACTACGCATGTTTGTTAGCTGTCATTTGATGGTCAGGAAAAATTCCTAGTTTTCAATTGCTGTCACACACTGAAGGATTTCCCACCATGGAGCATAAAGATTGTACTAATGTACTAAATTCACATTATTGAGTTGGCAAGATGGCTCAGCCAGGAAGGATGCTTGCAACAAACCCTGATGGTGACCTAAGTTCAGTCACCAGGACACCCACATAGTAGAAGTAAAGAACGCTCCCCACAAACCGTCCGCTGACTCCTACCTGTATGATGTAGCACACTCGTGCCCATATCAATACATCTGTACACACACAATTAATAAATAAACACACCGACACCATTGTCTCAACTATGTGTTGAAGATTTCCTTCTGAGAAAAAAAAATTTCTTTATCTTTTTCTTTTTATTTCCTTCTGGTGGGTGTCCCAAACAAACTGCATGGTTGGGGAAAGGAAGGAGAAAGGCCAGGGATAGTAATGGCAGAGTCAGAGAAAAGAGTAAGGAGAGAGAGCCCGACCCAGCCATAGATGTCTAAGAATAGGAATTTAGCTTGATGCCTAAAAGGCAAACCAAACCAGGAAGTCCTACACGCATGCACTCACAGGAAGCTCTAAGTGTGCTCAGAGGGCTCAAAACAAAAACCAAGAATTGCTGGAGAGATGGCTCAGAGGTTAAGAGCGCTGGCTGCTCTAGCAGAGAATGCCAGTTTGGTTCCCAGAACGGCCCACATGAAGGCTTACAGCTGTCTGTATCTCTAGCTTTCTGAGATTTTATGCTTCTTCTTGCCTCCTCCAGCACCCGCACACATTAATGCACATAAATGTATATATTCTGTCAAAACAGTCATACACATAAAAATAAGGGTTTTTTGTTTGTTTTTGTTTTGTTTTTTTAAGGAGAGAGGTCACATAAAGTTGGGAAGGAAAAATGGTGGTGTGGATGGGAAGGGACTCAGGAGTGGATTTGATCAAAACATATTATATGCATAGATGAAATTCTCAATAAAAATGTTTCGAGAGTGGGTTGGTTTTTTTGTTTGTTTTCCTTTGTTATTAATTTAAAGTGGGAAAATACGACGGAGATAATCTAAACACATTATTATGATTGATTATGATCATGATTATTTATTAGAATCATTAGAAAGTGAGCCCTGGAAACTAATTTTCCCCTCTGTAGTGGAGCAGGAGTGTCCTACACTCATCCAACACCTCCCAAGGTTTAGTCGCTGATTTTCCTGACCTCCAGAATAGTTCACTCAGCCTCTCGGCCCCGCCCATTGGACCACGCCTCTACTCTGCCTTGGCATGCCAGGATAGATGCGCCTGCGCACAAGTGGCCCTCCTGAGGTAAGCAGTCGAGGCGGGGTCCGGAGCAGAGCTTTCTGGTGAGAGGAAGAGGAAAAGGAAGTCGGAGGCGGGCCCTAGCGGGGCGTGAACCGGAAGTGTAAGCGTCTTGCTTCTCTTCAGCTAGGCGGAACCTGCTCTGCTGGGCCCAACGGCCGCAAAAGTACTTTCTCCCGCCTGAACGGTAGCCGCGGCCCACAGTCTCGCCCGCTCGTCGGCCTGAGGCACGTCGTTTCCTCGTCGGGCCTAATCGCCGCTTCTGCCCGGCCCGCCGGCCCACCTCGCTGCAGTGATGTGCGACAAGGAGTTCATGTGGGCCCTGAAAAACGGAGACTTGGATGAGGTGAAGGACTATGTGGCTAAGGTGAGCGGGGATACGCTGAGGTGGGGTGGTCGTGAAGCCCAGGGGGCACCGGGAGCCGGGCCGCCGGGGGAGACTCCTGGATGCCGAAGGGCCTGGATCTGTGTGGCCCTTCGGTGCCAGGTAACCGCTGTGTTGCTGAGGCTGTGGCCTTTCTGACCCCCTCGGGTAACAGGCGCCTCGGTAGTCCCTCTCGATCGTTACAGGCCGGCCCTCTTCTACACCAGTGACTGGAATCTTTGAATGAGGCATTTCTTCATCTTGGCCTTGCCGGTTCCCGAGAAGTAACCTAAGCAGTTAGGATCAGGAACGATTTCTTGAGCGTGCGGCCTGGTGGAGACGGAAAGGATTCAGAGGATTCGTTAACCGTGAAATTAGCTGCCCAAAATAGCCATAGTTAAATTTTCTGAAACTTGGTGTCACTTCACTGTGAAAGTCTTAACTTGGGTGTGGCCTTTTTCCTCTCCTCCACCACACAATGTATGTGTGTGGTGTGTATCATTTGCTTCGAGTGATAAGGTTGCCATTTGGCATCTGGGGTGTTAGGAAATCTGAGTAGTTTTCAGAAAGCCTTTTAACTTTGGGTATTCGATGATTTCATCTGAAGTCCGTGTGTGTGTGTGTGTGTGTGTGTGTGTGTGTATGGTTAAGAAACCCAAATTCAAAGCCATACTCTAATAGAAATAAATCCACTTTGTGAGGTACTTGGAAAGTTCTGAGCTAGCCTACCTTTGGGTCTTAAATTGCACCTTTTGTAACTATAAGGAGAATTCGTATCGTTTTTTAAAATTATTTTCCGAAAGTAGAATTTTGGGACAACTGTGAACATCTTGGTCCTCTTCCAAAAGTGGAGCCTGCGGTCAAGATTTTAATTCTTCAAAGGTGTGAGTGAGCAGTGGTATCCTGCCTCAGAGGCCTGTGTTAGGAAGCAAACAGAAGCAGGTTTGTTTGTTTGTTTGTTTGTTTTTAACTACAGGATTGTACAAGGCTGATAGTTTTTCTCTATTTAATGCCATTATAATTTAGACTTTTCATGTGTATTTGATTTGCTTAGTTGTTTGCAATGGATGTTTAAGGCAGGGTGCGTTCTGAATTGACTTAGCTTCACCACCGCCTCTTCAATGTAGGGTTTTAGAAAAATACATCAACCAGTAGTGGAATACCACACTATTCTCTCAAAGTGAGTGGCTCTTGTTTTTCCAGCCCCTGCTCAAACTTAGGGGATTTAAAATACAAAATATTAATAAGGTCTAGTGAATTTACAGTTACAAAAATAACATGCATGAAATTGTTTCTGTCTTCGCCATGTTGGCTTATGACTTGATGTGGAACCATTCATCCAACCTGGAAATTGGGTAATTGTCCTACATATCTGAGGGTTATCAAGACTACCTTGCTTCACTATCCAGTCTTAGCATAGCTTGAAGTTAGTTGCTGCAGTTTTCTAGCCACTGCCGTATTTTCTTGATTTGGTTTGCCCATTCCTCATCCTGGTCATCTTCAGAAGTCAGCTGAAAGGATCAGTGTTTATTTAAGCATATGTTATTTTCCTCAGTGAACTTCCTTCTCTAACTTGGTGATTGATTCTATATCTTGTGACTCTACATCACTTCCAACTCTACTGGGACATTGTGTTGAGTTGAGGGATTGTTTTGATTTCCTGTTTGAAAGCTATACTCCAGACCCTAACTTGTATTTCTTGCAGTAGATTTGCCCATGTGCGCTTATATCCTATTTGACCAAGTCAGCTTCACCAGTTAACCTCCAAGTCATGGATTCATGTTTGTCCTCTTAACCTAAATATCACCTCTTCCAAAACCAAAAAACAGCACTTCACCTTGAAAGGGAGGGAGTGCATGTAGCTTCTTCACACTGTGAGTTTACATCTGTCCTTCATTAGGCCCTGAGCCTCTGGACAGTAGATGCTATGTTCTTTTAAATTTTAGTATCTCCAGTATAACCCTAGAATACATTAAAAGCATATGTTCTTCGTAAGAACTTCTTCTCTTAGCTATGATTTTAATAAACTTCACTAGTTATAGAAAAGTAATTGCCATTCACTGGCAATTAAGTTTTGAAGGAGTTAAATAGTTGGACAATGTTGCCAACTAGCCCAGCTTGGATTTAAACCAAAGATTGTCTTAATCTAAAGCATATACTTTTTTTTTTTTTTAAAGCTGTATCAGTCTGCTTTGAAGTAGTTATATTTTTCCATTTCCTTGGCTTACTAAGGCTTAAAATCAACCCCTTTAAGAAAATAAAAGGCTTGCTGAAAGAATTTAGTTCTAACTATGAATGAAGACAGTTTAGATATAATTAGCATTAAGACAAATAAATCTGGTAAACCTAAATTCTCACCAAACTGTCTTGTTCATTTTGTGTCTGTAAAATAATTATTTGGTAGCCTGTAGAAATTCTTTTAAATCATAATCTTGTTATTTATGTTTGTAATTGTGATCCTGAACAACAGTCCAGAAAAAGGTAATATTGTATCTGTCTGGCCTTACAGGAAAAAATGGATAACTAAATTACTGAGATTTCTGCTCATAATTATTGCTTTTAAAAAGAATATGTTTTTAATGTTTTATATACTTGGCCATTGTAATGTAATATGCAGGTGTTATTTCATTCTTATCAAGTCAATCCATGAGTGTAATTTGAGACATTTTATAGGTTAAGATTTTACCTAAGGTCTTGAAGCTCTCTAGTGGGTGGTAGGACTGAAGTTTGAACTCACTATAAAGGGCTTTCCAAATTCCTTGCTATGAACCACTTAACATATTCATGGCCCTCATTGCTAAACAATTTCAGATAACAAAGGAGGCATGTTGCTACTGTATATATAAAAATTAAAGACTGAGGCTGGATGATAATGGTCCCTTGACTACTTAGAGAGAAGCCTCCCATAGCCTTTGAAGGGTCCAAGGTTCCTTCTGGGGAGTGCTTGGGCGTTGTGCTGGTGGGTAGCCCTTAAACTCTCCAGCCGCTCCGGTATGTGTATGTGCTCTTGTTTACGTGTCCTTCTGTCTCACTGGCTGTGAAACACTATACATTAGGCCTCTGACTTCCCTTTCTCTGTGGTTTCTCTCCAACCCCATTCTAATTACATCTGCCTTGACACGTTACTAGGCTTGGAAAGCAACAGTTGTGCACCATGTGAAAGGATAGGATCTATCGAATCCAAGAAAGTATCATGTTTAGTCTTTAGAAATTGCAAGCGTACTGGGATCTGTTTTCACTTTTTTTTTTTTAAGTAGCCAATTTTAAAGTGGTCCAGATTCAGTCATCATGTATTTATTGTTTATGTCATTTTGTTTACTTTTTTAAAAATGTTTTTAAACTAGCAGGATGTTTTTCTGTTACAACTTAAGTCACTTGGTTGTTCTTTTTACAGCCTGCCAGGTGCACTGTAAGAAAGCTTGTATCGGCCTGTGGGAAATGGAGGTGTTATCAGTAAACTCAGAAAATTTAGTACAGTATAAATGCTTATCTTTCTATTATAGGTTGACTTTTTTTTTCTCAGATAAAATAACAAAGAATCTTTCAACAAAAATACACAGAAGACAAAAACTACTTTATAATCCTATTATACTAATAATTTTAAGAAGTAAAATTAGGGGCTTAGGGAGATGACCCAGCAGGCAAAACACTTCTTGCCCAAGCTTGAAGACTGGAGTTCATTTCATAGCTCCGGCACCCACGATTCAGAGACAGGATCTCTGGGAAAAGCTGGCTAGCTAAATTAGCTGAATCAGCAAGTTCTGGGTTTGAATAAGAGACTCTGCTTCAATGAGTAAGGTGGAGAATGATCAAGGAAGACACCCATCATCAACTTCTGACCTTCACACACTCATGCACACACATGCAGTAGCACCTGTGTGCATGCATGTTCAGCTACAGGTATAAGTGCACACTGTACAACATACATGGGGCAAAGTCAGATTAATTCAGATACAGGTTCAAAAACACAGCAGTTGGAACTAAAAGGTAAAGACCCCTCCTCCTAGTCTCTGTGACCAAAGTTAGCCATTTTAAAAAGTTTGTGTAGTTAATATCAGAAAAAAAATTAGAAATTTATATACTCATTCATTTCCCCCATTTAAAAGTTCTTTAAACTCTCTGCACTTGCTCTCTTAGTTTATCTTAAAAGAGCTTTATATTGAAAATAATTACTCTGAAATGATGTATGATATTTCATTGTATTGGTATGGTATAAATAATGAATTATATACGGTAAACCTTTTATTTTCAGTTTAGTTTTACAGTTAAACAATATCATAGTGATCATGTTTGTATTTTTACCAACTTTTGAAAATAGATCCGTGTTTTGAGCCTAGAGAGTCTCATGGATTTGGATGCACATGGACAACACATAATAAACAGTCCTAAGTATCACTAAGCACTTTCGGTTTTGCTGGTGGACAGGTAGAAAATTGGTAGGATGCTATTAGTATGTTGCTTTAATTTATATTTCAATAAACATTGAACACTTTAGAATATTATTAGCCGTTTGTAGTCTTTTCATGGTGTTTTTCTATTTCTCTCCTGTTCTGCACTCACCTCTTTGGGTTTGGGTCTTGTTCTTTAATTCAGTCCATCCTGGAACTTGTTTTGTAGCCTAAGCTACAGGGTCCTCCTGCCTTAGTCTTTCTGGCCCTGAAGTTAAGGTGTATCCCCCACAACATCCTATTCCCATTTCTTATTTTTACTTTTTGTTGATTTTTTAAAAAAATGTATAGTTGGCCCATTTACAGATTTGTGTGTGTCCTATAAATTAAGGACTTTTTTTGTCATGTAAATATTTTTCCTGGTGTATTTCTTGATTTTAGCTACTTGTTCTATAAAAGTCTTATGACTTGGTTGTTAGTTCCTTTCTGTTACTTATTTGGAGTAGTTAAATGGAGTGCTTTCTGAATTACTTAATATCGTGCCTGTTATGTTGTCTTAGTTAGGGTTATTATTACTGTGTTGAAACACCATGACCAAAGGCAGCCTGAGGAGGAAAAGGTTTACATATCCCAAGTCACAGCCCATTGAGGGAAGCCAGACAGGGTAGGGACCTAGAAGCTGGCAGGAGCGGATGCAGAGGCAGTCCCATGGAGGAATGCTACTTACTGGCTTGTTCCTTATGGCTTACTCAGCCTGCTTTCTTATAAAAATCTGGAACCACCAGCCCAGGGATGGCACCACCTATGATGGACTGGATTCTCCCCTATCAATTAAGAAAATGCCATATAACTTGATCTTATGGAATCATTTTCTCAATTGAGGTTCCCTCCTCTCAAATGACTTTAGCTTGTGTTAAGCTGACATAAAACCAACTAGTATACATGGTGATGTTCAGTGCTTATTAGCTGTTGTTAATAATTGTGTGTTTATAGGCAAAGCCCCTTAAAAGACACCTAGTTCACCTGAACATTCATGTTCATTTTTGTACTGTTCACAATAGCTAGGGAGAGGAGTCAGCCTAGATATCTATTAACAGATGAATGGATTAAGAAAATGTGCATGTTCAGAATAGAATTTATGCAGTCATAAAAGAGTGAAATCATAACATTTGCATAGAAATAGTGAAACTAAGTCATTATGTTAAGTGAAGTAAGCAAATATTAAAAGGACAAATACTATTTTCTCTCCTATATGAAACATTTAAAATTGTGAGTGGGCCATGAAACCATAGGGGAAATCATGAGAAGAAAGAAATCTGAAGGGATGGGGTCAAAGATAGGGTAATAATGATCCATTTGATATGAATGCAAAGGTCATTGAATAAAGGAAAGGAACCAATGATGGAGTGGAATGCAAAAAAAAAAAAAAAAAACAATTAGAACACAGCATATTGATAAGATATGTCTGAATTTCCACCATGAAGTTCATTACTTTGATACATTTTTAAATTGTTTTAAAATAAGAACAAAAGCAAAAAGTATCATCAAGTTCAACTCTTACATAAGGAAAACTTGGACATTAAGGGCCTTAACCAGGACCTTGCTAGTAGAATTGGGACTTATATTTGATTTTCCTAAATCTGAATTGAGTGTATTCTTTCATCAACTATTGTGTTTTCTAATGAAGTACTTTATTTATACTAGCTACTCCTATGGCGATGTTGCGTTTTTCTGTCCTACTCCATCTGTTTGGTAAATTTCTGCTTTTGTCAATCAGTTTTTTTTTTTTTTGTTTTGTTTTGTTTTGTTTGTTTGTTTTTTTAATTTGCTAGAATGCTAAGTTACTAAAGTAACTTAGTATTATGGATGAGGCTTAATTAATAAGTTAGTTCACGGTTCTGAAGGTTCAGAAGCACGGAGCTGGCACTGACTCAGATGTAGTTAAGGTCCCTGTTGGCTGTGCCGTATCATAGTGCATAAGACTGAAAGTGAAGGAGTGGTGAAGAACCAGCCACCTAACAGTTAACTTAGGCTAAAGAGCCGAAGGAAGTCAGAGGCTTTAATAGTGGTTCTCTGAGAACTACCTAAATTCCTTCCCAGGGGCAACAACTAGTCTTATAGTAGCAACCATACACTTAGCCAAAATATCATCAGCTCTCACTCCCCCATATTGAGAACCAGGCTCCTACCACTGTTTATATTCAAATTTTTGTTCATGTGACTTGTGCAGTTATACTACTGGTTGTTTGTTTGTTTTTGTTTTGGGGGCGTTTTTTTGGTTTGTTTTTGCTGTACTTGTGCTATGGAGTTGGTTGGTTGGTTGGTTGGGTTGGTTGGTTGGTTGGTTGGTTGGTTGGTTGGTTGGTTGGTTGGTTGGTT
>JANHMN010000016.1:42102871-42150896 GCA_030674055.1 Rhabdomys pumilio | reverse complement strand
GTGTGTGTGTGTGTGTGTGTGTGTGTGTGTGTGTGTGTGTGTGTGTGAAATTTTAGTTTTATATCACAAGTAAAATTTTTCTTTAAAAACAACATACTATTTTAGTTACAAAATATATGTTTGACTAATTACTTCTACCATCTAAAGGAGGCACTGGCTATATAAAATTTAAGAATCTTCAATAATTTGAATTATTTAATTGGTTATTTTGAATAAGAACATCCTAAGTTGAAGGAAATGCTTAAGTAGGGAATACAATGAGGGGCTTGACTTCACAGGTTCTTCCACTATAGAAAGTGATTGCTGTGATTATGGTTTAACTAGTAATAAGAAACTATCCTTAAAAATATTTGAAGTATTTTAAGAGGCTACATTATTATATATTGTATTAATTAAGTTTGTGCCTCTTAAGTAATTTATAGTTTGTAGGAGTAACAAATTACTATTTGTTACTTTAAATAAGATTCACATTTTATTTATATGTGAATTAACTTCTTACAAAACAAGGTTACAAAATAGGTTGGAAATATATATCGTACCTTTTTACTTTCTGTTGTTAGTTTTTCTGTATTAGAAAGTTCAGATAAAGTGTCAAAACTTTTTTTTACCTTTTTTAACTACTTCACCTTCAAAAGTAGATTTGATCCCATTGCTGTGCTGAAATTTATAATCTGGAACTGCTCTACACACTGACATCACTAGCACAGTGATATGATTCTATGCAAAATTATATCCTAAGGTAAAAGTTTTAACTAGTGAGGTAGATGGGGTAGGAAAATTAGATGCACACAGGAAAACGATAGGAAATGGTGACCAGGATATTCTTCTCAAAAGGATCTGTTTAAAAACCATTAAACACCCCAATGTTAAGGTGTTCTAAATAGGACAGGAAATACTTAACACTAACTGAATAACTAGGAACATTGGCTCAGCTTCAGCATTGGTAAATTTAATACACTTGCTGTTTGGTTTCTACTAAGTCAGGTGTTCAGTGTTAATTTACACACTGTCCTACAAAATGGTCACACATAGCCTGCTTTTTAGTAGCTTTATTTTAACCTCTGTGGTAGTACAATATGAACTTACACCTTAGATCTTGGCTTCACAAAGTGCACATTTGGGAATCAAAGGAAGAGAACTATTTGTTTCTTTTCATCTGTAGAATGACCTAGAGAAAGTTATCAGCAAGAATCAGGTGGCCATTTAATTTAGAGCGTGTTCCTGTCTGAGATTCTATTATTCAGTGAACCTAGTCTAGTCTAGTGTAGTTTAAGATCCATATAAGATCTGGGACTTAGCGGAGAAACCTATGGCACTTAAATGTATGCCACACAAGATTTGAGTCGTGTCTTTAAACTGTAGGATGTTTCCATTTGTGTTCAAATGGTTTTTACACACATATATGCCACAGATTTCTAATTAGGTTTATATTTCATGTAAGATCAGTTAGGAAAATAGTAGAGGCAAAGCTTGAAGAAGACTGGGAAAATAGACCTAATAAATATTGTCATCCTTTAATGGTGGCTATGTCTTCATCTGCTGGTGAACCGATGTGCTTGCTTCTCGGTACAGTGCTGTTTTCATCAGTTTTCTTGCTTCTCCACATCAAGATACTTGACTAAGCATTTTTAAAGTATAAAGTTAATGTTTCTGCGTTTTTGCTTTAGGTTCTCTTTATCATTTATTAATATCTAGCTTTTCAGTTAGATATGCCTAAAATATATGCTATCATAATCAAAGCCACAATAAACTCAGGTTGAGGCTTGAAAGTAACATGAATCACAGTGGTAGAAGTAAAAGTTGTAGTCTGTAATCCCTGTGGGCCTTTAAAATCCAACAAGATAAGGCACGAGTACCTAAAATTTTAATTCACAGTGAAACAGGTAAACTGTGTAGAGGTAGGCGCTTGATCATCTGTTGACTGGGTCCTTACAACTTACGCTCTTCTTAGGACACAAGCTAATGGCATTCATCTTACATGCTTGCTTTTCCCAAAAAGCAGCTAGTTCTTTGTCTCAATCAGAGCTTTGTTTCTTCTCAAGCAAGTAAAACTGTACTTAATATTTGTTTACTTAAAATCAGGTAAGGTAGTATGTCTTTTTCTGATACCAGGTTTCATCTTTTCTAGCCTTCGCCTACTTTTATAAGTAAAATTTAGAATAATGGTACATTTTTAAGCAATAGTCTTTCTTTGAAAGTAATTCTTTTTTTCCATACTTTATTTGGTGGTGTGTTAAATCTGTTTGTTGACCAGTTTATCAGATGTTAAGTAAGGCTGTGGCCATTGTAACGCTTTGTTTTTCAAGAACTGTTTTCATAGCCATGAATGCAGAAGAACTTTTCCTGCTCTAGGAGGTGAGAAAATAGAGGTAGAGTTGTAGACTGATGTAATTACCGAGAACCTTAGCCCATAAAACTTAAAAGGTAGCTCTAGATGACTTGACTATCAGTGTAGCCTCCAACTAAGGCCCACAAGCTTATTGGTACCCATGTGGTAGGTAGCAACACTGACTAGAAACCTGAAGCTTCTGACCAAAGCTCTTTTCTACCCCTTTTTCACAGAAAATAGGAAGTAAGCAGATAATGAAAATATAAGATTTAAATAACTAGAGAGGGTTCCTAACTTCTCAGAGGTGTGATTCTCAAAGCAGCCTCTTTTCTTGTAATGTGTTTGTCTTGCTTTGAAAGACTGATGTTGATACCAGAATTCGTTAAGTCTTCCCATCCCTTCTGTTTTCCAGAATTGCGTAGAACAGATATGAAGACTTCCCTTTAGTATTTGGTAACATTTGGCAGTGAGTCTATCACAGGGCAGGAAATTTCTGTATGAAATCCTCTGTAGAGTCTGGTACTGGCATTTGTGCCTTTACCCTTTTCTTGTTCATGTTTGATAGTGTGTGATCAGGTGCATTGATCTTCCTGAATCACCCTTTGATTTCTCTCCATGGTATCTTGTTTTCAATTTATTTGATGTCTGCACTGATCTTTATTCCTTTGTCCAATTTGCTTTAAGTTGCTTTTTTTCTAATTATTTTGGTGAATGTAAAAAGGGCATTATCTTAAAGCCTTTCACCTTTCTTATACATTTGATGCTCTAAGCATCTTCTCAGTGTTGCTTTGAAGAGGGCCCATCTAGAGACTGCTTTCTTTTTGTTTACTCATACAGTCTTTGCAGTGATGTCACTTGTCAGCTAAAGTAAGAATTGTAATACAAGTATGAAGGGGTAGAGGAGAAAGTTTTAAAAACATTGCTCTATTTCATTTGTATTGTGCAGTCTCATATTAAGAGTATAACATTGTGATTCAGATGAGTATCTTTTTAAGAAAAGCACCTTACTGGGCACTTCATAAGGGCATTTATTTACTGTATTTCAATACAAGAATCCATATAGATAATACTGATATGAAAATGGAATAATAATAATGATGATGATGATAATGGAAGGAAAACTTTTATCAGTATCTCATCAGTATCCCTTGTTAACTTGTATTTCTGCATTTTTAAATGGACCAAAATGAAAGATGGAACAGCAAATCACCTTTATTACTTACATTTGTTTCTAAACAGTATGTATTAGGTTAAGCTGTATATTTGTTTGTATTTTCAACCATTCTGGAGAAACTTGCTTTAACCAAGCTTGGATAGTCTTAGTTCAAGTATAAACTAATACCTAGACTGGTTAGTGGAGTGCTTGCTCGGCATACACAAAGTCCTAGGTTTTGTCCTCAGTTCCACACAAAGCCAGGTGTGTATGTGCCTATAGTTCCACCATCCTTAGCTGTATAGTGAGTTCAAGGCCAATTTGAGCTGCACGAGACCATCTGATTAATTAATGGATAGGATAAAAAAACAGGTGGACAGACAGACAAATGAGTTAAACCAACACCAGTGGTTCATAAAAATGATACTTAACCTTTATTAAATGTCTTGCTTTATTAAGCACTGTGCAACATATTCTTTATCATTATAGTTGAATTTTAAACAGGTTGGAGGGTACAGACAGTCTTATTCTCTTGTCGTTAAGGAATCTTATCATTAAGAGTAAGTAGTCTCTGGTCTTGTAGTAACATGGAAAAGTTGGAACACTCCCCATTTTCTTCCAGGGGTCTTAAAATATTATGTGCATATCTTTGTATGTGTATATTTTAAGCCCCTGTTTTAATAGATGTCACCCTTAGTTGTCACATGCTCTATTGGAGAACAGATTAAGTTTAGCGCTTTGGTTGGCTTATCCAGTTTAGTCCCCATAGCAGTGCTGTGAAAGCTAGGTACTAGATCTCCACCTTAAATTAGGAAAACTCATACATACAGAACATAACTTGCCTAGTGTTTAGTGTTGATGAAATGTATGTTTTTAACTCATAGTTCATAGTAGGAAGTGGTAAAGAAGAAAAATGTGATCTCTGTTCCCCGAATTTGCATCCTATTGAGAAAGAAGGCATATACATGTAAAAAGTAGCAAAAGCACTTTATACTTCAATGGTTGCTGCAGTTTTATGGGAGGGAAAGCTTACCATAACTGAAAGAATGGTATTGATAAGAGAAATGTTGAGTTTAGATGGACTTAGGGAATCTGTAGAACATATATTACTGAGAAGGAAGGAAAGGACTAGCCTAAGTGAAAAAGGTGGGAATTGAGGGGCTTGAAAACACAGCTTGTAATGGCTATGAAAAGTAAAGGTTTTGACATCTTTATCCTGGTTTTGGTTGGTGAACTGACTTAAGTGAAAAGTGTATTTGTTGAGAAAATAAACTTTAGGCATTTTGCTACTCTATAAAACCTAAAATCTCCCTTCAAAAAAAAAGCAAATTTGAATTGGAAGCATCATGGTGCTCTAGAAAGAGTAGCATTCAGTCGATACTTTGTTACTGATTGAACCACATTTTAAAATGATTGTTTTAGCTTCACGTTTGTTGTGCAAAGTATTCCTTTTCCTAGGGTAGTTTGAAGATTAGAAATTATGTATATAGCATGGTACCACAAATAAATGTTGGTCACTAGAAAAGTTAACATCTTTACATTATGTCTCTTACTATCAAGAGTAAGCCATAGTCTTTGTTAACTGTGTGACCATGAGTTTCTTTGTTTTTGTTTACAGAACACTAATCTTTTCAAATTAGGTCATCTCCACACACAACGTGTAAGCTACGCACATTGGAAGCCATGCCTGGTTTTGTTCACCATTGTTTACCCAGTGCCTACTTCACTACACCACTTTAGTAAATACTAAAAGAATGAAGCGAATTCTTTATAAGTATTATTTCTGATAATGATACATGTCATAAAGAACACAAAATCTCAATACTTAAACTTATAATCTTCTTTGGTTACATATTGACAGTATGGTGACTGAGCTCACTAGAAGAAATGGAATATGATGTTATATAGTTCATTACTGTTTAACATTATGTATTGTTTTCAGTTTGTCTATTTATGACTTGAGTGCCATATGTTATTGTGCAGGATGTGACTTCTTTGTGTTTTTATTTCACTTTGCAAAAAAATATAGTTTTCTTGAAACTCTTTAAAGTTTTAAGAAGTTAAAAAGTATCAGATGCCTTGGCGTTTTCCTATCCTTATAAATGTCATTTTTGTTTAAAGGGAGAAGATGTCAACCGGACACTAGAGGGTGGGAGGAAGCCTCTTCACTATGCCGCAGATTGTGGACAGCTTGAAATCCTGGAATTTCTGCTGCTGAAAGGAGCAGATATTAATGTATGTACCAAATGTACATTATATTTAATGTATATAATATATGCCATTCTAGGAAAAATTTGTTATATGCTCTAGGAAATCATTTGCTGTGGGTTTGTAAAATGGTTACTTTTAATAATATAGTCCTACACAAACTATTCCTTTTATTTAAGCTAATGAACTATTTGCTGTCTCCCCCTAAGCTGTTGTTTTCAGGTTCAGGTTCTAAAGCTTGCCGAGTTAATACTATAGCTAGTAGATGCTGTCATCTACTAAATCATAGGACCCTGAAGTGGTAGGCTACACTAGCCTGCACTATAGGACAAGTATGAGAAAGTCATCACAAAGGAGCTGTCATCTCCTGCCTTGAGCCTCTGTAATTTAAGACTTTAGGACATTGTTTTGGTGATCATGATAGTCAAAGAGATGACTTGTCACTGCCATCAGGTGATTGGGACCAATTTGGCAGTCTTCTCTTCCTCCTCATTGGCATTTTGACCCCTCTTCTTCCTCTCTGAATCACACTGATATTTCTACAATAGTGAAAAAGATAGGTTCAGAGAAACTAACTTTGTCACATCAGTGGCAGATAAAAGATTTGAGCTTAGGTCAGATTTCTACTCCATCCTACTCCTGAGACAAGGCATTGATTATGTACTTTGACTTCTTGATTATTTTTAAGGAGCCAGAAACTTTTTTTAAAAGTAGGTAAAATTATCTCTTTGATATTCTATAGGCTCCAGATAAACATCATATTACCCCTCTTCTGTCTGCTGTCTATGAGGGTCATGTTTCCTGTGTGAAGTTGCTTCTGTCAAAGGTAAGGTCAATGTTCATTTTTATCACTTATTTTAAAACCCTCACTACTTTGTAACTATTTAAGCTAAATATGGCTGCAGGGACAGAAAACTAAAGGCAGTATCCAAAATTGAGATCTTGAACAGTGTTAGTTATAATAACTGACTACAGGCAGCTGGCTTCCAGTTTGTGATGGCTAACAAGCTTGGGCTAGCTTCCTTCATAAGAAAATCTTGTTAGCCAAAAGAAATCAGCTAAAATAAGTAATGTAAAAAAATGTCATCATTATAGAGGAATACAGTTTGCACACTGGCACAAGATTGTAGTCCACACTTTGAGTAACATGGGATTAAGATTTTACACTTTATTTTCTGTAATCTACACTTAAAAAGGTTATCTTTTTTGAGATGTTTTCTATACACCTAGTTTGTTGACGTGATTGAGATAGTGATGAGTCTTTCTGATGTTTTCATCTTTGTTAATATAAACTCTTTGTTAATATAAACTATGATACAGGATCCAGACTTAGGAGTAACCAATTAGTAGCAACCATTCTAGCTGTGTCATATGCTGTAAGGGAAGAAATACTATAGGATAAGTTTTTGAGCTTGCATTTCATGATCATACATGGGACCTTATATTACTGCCTGCTATAAAAGAAAGCAGCAAGGAAAAAAGAGGAAACTAAGTTAATACATATAAAGGTTTCTCAATTTCCTGACACAAAGTATCTACATAATCAGTTAAGAGTAATTTTTATTAATAACTAAGACCGAAGGTGAGCTGTACATTTTTGGTGCTTGAGTTTTAATATAACAGAGAATTGGGGATGATAAAGCACTTTTAGCACTTACTTCTCCTTGGAGCTCTACAATATGGCTTGTAACATTAGTGTTGAATTCTACCCTTAGTTTCATATCAAACAAAAACTAGCTATCTATAATTGTGTGGTTTTCATTCTTTTGTATTCTGTATGTTTCTTAACATTTTAAACTACCATATATTGCTATAGATAACACAGACCTTCAAAAACCAAAGTAAATAAAAGTGGTATTCCTTGTGCCATTATAGTGAATCTAGTATCAGTGATAATGTGTGATCTCAAAGATTTTCATACACTATCATTGTCCAGTTTCATCCCTCTAGATTTATTTTCTTTACTGTTTCAAAGACTTATTGCTAAAGGCTACAAATACTGATTCAAGATTCATGAAAGATTTGTTCCAATAGTAATTAAACTGTCTACATAAAGATACTTAAACCCAGTTTAGGTTGACTTCAGAAAAGTCTTACTGGCTCATATAACTGTACAGTTGAGGCAAAGATTAATCCTGGACTTACACCACATAGCATAATTTTTTTTCATGTTTTCTTCCTCAACATTGACTGAATGTCCATGGCTTACTCCTGTCTTCTAGCTAAAGATAATAGTTAAAGAAAGTGGGCAGGGGAGGCAGGGTCATTCTTTCACTGACCTCTGTTCTGTGAAGTGTCTTATTCTCTGAAAATAAAAACCTCTGGGGTCCTTTTAATAAGATTATTTATTGAATTCAGTATTTTCTTTCCTCTTAGCCATTTTTTGAATAGATAGAACTTTTTTTTTTCTTTCTGATATATTTGTTTTTCTTCATAGGAAAACAAAACAAGACATAATTATCTAGAGAGAAGCCAGTCTCTGGTCTATAGTTAATTTCAAATATGCATCTTCAGCACAGTTAGATGTGTGTTTCTTTTAGATCTATTCCTTGTTTTGTTGTCAAATGATATTAGAGAAATCTGTATTGGCAGGTTAGTTACAATTGTGTAGAGCTGGTTGTCTTAGGAATTTTTTTTAACATTTTGTAAAGTAATGGAGAAAATTTAGAAATTTTTATTCTGCTTTCTCAATTAATTACTTTGCTTTTACAAGCTTTTTTTAATGGACATGCTATAGTTTTCTTAGCCAGTCTTTCTCTTTCTCTTCCTCCCTTATCTCCTCTCTCTCTCTCTTTCTCTCTCTCTCTTTCTCTCTTTCTCTCTTTCTCTCTCTCTTTCTCTCTTTCTTTCTCTCTTTCTCTCTCTGTCAAATCAGTTGTGTTCCTTTGGGAAAAAAAATTTTTTGAGCAAGCAGCTCCTGGGCATGAAACTTAAGTCCCTGCATAGTTGAGTCACTAGGAAAGTATCTGGTACTTGAACTGAGAATTAGATATATACAGTAAGAGTAGGCTGGAAATCTACCCTTGCAGCACAAGCAAATACATGATGAGCTCAAAGGGAAGACCATTTTTATTCAAATTACCACTCATGTAAGCCCAGTAGATATGTTTAGTTTCAAATAATTGTTAGGGCCACTGACTTAGAGGGTCTTACCATGCCTTTCTCAGTTGCCTTATTTTAAGGAGAGATTGTTCATAAAGAGACTTAGCAACATGCTTTAGTTAAAGAATTTACCCTATAATACCTGAAGAACTGTTATAAGGGTTTATAAATCTCATACACAAGTGTGCCATTATAAATGTATTACTTTCATCCATTTAGCTCTTTCAAGCTGGAGTACATCATTATTATAGGTGGTTTCTGCTGGTGACATGCACAGTGTATTGTAATCCCTATTTCTTCTCAGTTCTACTTCTCAGTAGATCTGAATTTAAGCAAATTCCTTAGCAGCTCATCATCTTATCTTTCGTACCATGGGTCCAGTACTCATCACATGCAGCCCATAAGAGGATAAAATAATTCACAGCTAAGTAACAGTCTCAATGTGCAAATACTGGTTTGAGTGTTTAAAATAGATCAGGTCACCTAATTTATCCCAACAATCCTGCAAACTAAGAACGATGGAAGGGGTGCATTTTTTGTTGGGAAAACTGCAGAGGAGTGAGGAAACTTGCCAGAATTCACACAACTGATACGAAGTTGTCTTAGTTCATGTTCTGTTCGTTTTTAAACAAAAAATGGCACAACTTGTTTAGTTGATAATGAATAGAAGTTGAGTTGACTCTTGGCTTTGAAGGCAGGGAAGTATAAGCAGTGGTACTTTCAAGGGCCGTTGTGCAGCAGCATCCTTGTCAAGTTGGCAGACAAGATTAACCGTCACAGGGCCACGCATTCAAACTGTAACACCGTGGACATTGAAACTAGCCCAGTTTGCCTCCAGTTCTCCTCTCTGCTACATTTTAGCCTGATAAATGTGCTGTGTGTGTAAGCTATTTGCAGCAGTGCCTAGCACTATTCAGAATTGATAGATATATCAGAATAGGAAAGACTTGCTGCTCGAAGCAAGTATGCTTCCTGAAGCATACTTCATGAAAGAACTTTGTTTCAAGGATCAACACACCTTTCTCTAAGACTCTTAGACTACTAGAAGAGCTCGGTAATGAATGTCCTTGGTAAAAAAACATCTGAAAGATGCATTTGTATCTTATCCCATCCTATTTTCATTTAAAAAAAAGTGAATGTGAAACCTTCTAATACTCTTTTTTATTCTTGCTAAGTATACATTAGAGACATTAACATCTCATTTCACCAGAAGTAACAGAACAAATGCACATCATTATATCTGCAACTGGAAATCAACAGTAGTTACTGTGTCCAAATAATAAAGCGAAATGTAAGATTGTGCAGCATTGCTCTTACGAATTGAGGTGCGGGTTTTACAGGCATAAGTAGCTATTTGGAAAGCTTTAGAGCTTCCTGACTCTTAAAGCTAGGTGAAGTTGGAGCTGGAGGGAAACATCAGTAAAGTGCTTGCTGTGCAAACATAAGGACCTGAGTTCAGATCCCTAGTACCCATGTAAAAGCTGGGCATAGCATTGCTCACTTGTAGTCTTAGCTGCTGGGGAGATGGACAGAAGAGGCTCTCTAGAGCTCACTAGCCAGTCAGGCTGGCCATTTGGTGAGTTCCAGGGTTAGTGAGAGGTCCTGTCTAAAACAGTAAAGTAGGAAAGCTAAGGAGAACACACAACATTGACCTCTGTCATCTACACACACATGTAAACATACACAGCATACACACACCACATTTAAAAGGTTTAAGAGTTTGTTAGAATTGATTGTGTAGGAAGACAGAGAACAGCAGATAATAGCAGCGACACTTAGCCCACCAGGTCAACTAGAACTTTCAGCCAGTACTGTAATTAATGTGTGTCATTTCTCCATTCCACAGTGAGTATATAGGTAGTACAAATGGAGACTCAAGGCAGTTGAAGTTCTCTCTTCCCAGATGATTCTAGGTATGTCAGGTAGAAAGCAGATTGCTTGTGACCTATTATTATCTGTCTTCATTCTCATTTATAAAGGCTCCATAAGAGGAAGGCTCTTAGGAAAGTGAAGATTGCCTGCCTAGTGTTTGAGAATGATTGTCCAGATGGATGTGAGTTATCTGAATGGCCTGATAAAGAATAAAACCAGCTAGGAAACTATTGCATCTAAGTGAAGATCCTGAGAATAATGATTGCAATGGAGAAGCAAGGGTAGATGGAAAATGTGAAGACAGTGCAGACTTACTGACTGCTTATGTAGAAAGTCAACAAGAAAAGCTTTATAGTGTGTTCACCTTTCTTTCTAAGTTCTTCACCATGAGAGAGAACACTGAAAAGGAGTATTCTTAAAGGTGACAGGCTTGATTTAGGGTAAGATCTTCAGCATGGAAGTTAAGGTTTACTTGAGATAGATGATGAAATGCACCTGAGCAAGTGTGGCTGCAATCTGTGTAGAATGGAGACATACACAGGACCATCAGAGAGAGAGTGGACGGACTTAGAAAAAGAGGAAGGAAGGCAGGGCAGGCCAAACAGCAGAGAATACAGAGATCCTGTCTTGAGAAAGGGTGTGTTGGGTTAGGAATTTGACTGTCTTCACTGCTCATTAACACCCAGTGAACTCAGCATTTGAGAACATTACTACTGTATTTCAAAGTATTTTTAGAGTAGTTTAGGTCAGTTGCCAGTTGTGTGCTGGGTTAATTTTTCCTTTTTTTTTTTTGAAAAGAATCTCAGGTTTTAGTCCTGTTTTTATGACAACTCAACTAGTCCTCATATTTCATTTCACTTTTCAGACACTACAGCTGAATATCCTTTTAACTTAGGCTACTGACATGTGCACAGAGAGTGTGTGCCATTTACAAATCATCACCTAAAGTAGGCCACCTGTGCTGCTGCCTACCCCAGCTCCCAACTCCCAACCCCCAACCCTGCCCCAGCCACCATCACTCCTAATCTGTAAAGCCGAAGGCAGGTAGATGTCACCACCTTTCTGTCAAAGGGACAAAAAAAGGATTCATGAGAGGACAACAAATGAAATAACCTATATCCTTAGATAACCTTCAGAGACAAATCTGCCATCCATTTCATTTTACCAGTTTACCCTAACAGTAACAGATAGGTTCAAAAGTTTGTTTGCAGATGAATGAATAAGACTGAGAAGGCTTAGGTTGTTACTGAAGGTCCATCACTGGGCTGCACCACGCACAGCTCCTTCCATTTGTAAGGGCTGCACAGAGCAGCAGGATTGGAATCATAGAAAGGGAGCTAAGGATACTAGCTGCTCAGTGCCACAGTAAGCAGGACTTACCTTAAGTAATTAAACCTTGTCAGGACATTTTAACTTGGAAAGTCCACATACAGTTTTTACAGACTAGAATATAATAGTTAATCCTAAAGTACACAAAAATTTATCAAGTTAAAAGATCCCCAGGAAGAATAACAGGCAAAGTCAGGAGAGTATCTAATGACAGTACTTTATGGGAAATGATATGTCATGAAAATGTATGAAGAAGCCTAGATTCAAATAACTATTTAAATTTGCAAAAAAAAAAAAAAAAAAAATGATGCACCGAGTATAAGTGGGAGTCTGAGGAAGAAGGTGTTGGTAAGCTAAAACTCATCTCTGTAGCAGGAAATCAAAGCTAGTAACTCAAATAGTAACAGGAATATATTATCTAAAGCTATGGAAATGATCACATAACTAAAAATGAATACACAAAAATGACTTGCTTCCTCAAGAAAGGGGCCAGATATACCCAAATTCTCCAGTAACTTTATTAGTCTCAAAAACTACTTTTCTTAATATTCTCATCCATGCTGAAATTGGTTCATTATTTTTTGTATTATTATAGGATTGACTTTTAATGTCATTTAAAATACTAATATTAGTTGTATCTAATCTATAGCATTACAAGTATTTTGTCAGCTAAATGTTGGCATAATAGAAATTCACTCTAATGGGAACTTTTTGAAAAGCTGTTGGTCTGGTGAGAGAATTATTGAGAACCTGAGAAGTGGGATCTTTCAGTTGTTTGATCTAGGTGATGTCCTGTGGTCGCCCCAACTCTTCCCCATAGTTCTTCCCAATTCATTCTCTCTCTCTCTCTCTCTCTCTCTCTCTCTCTCTCTCTCTCTCTCTGCATGTGTCTCCATCCCACAGAGGCTAATTGGTGCTGACTATATATTTCTAGATATGAGGCCATCCACTAGAAAGTGGCTGATCCTCCAGGAACCATACCATTAAAAAAAGAAGTCTCTCCCTCCCCCCTAGAAGCCAAGGGATATTATATAACTGTTTTTGAAACAGTTAACTGGATAAATATGATAAGTAAAATCTAGTTTACTATTTTTCAGTGCTGATGCTGAGTTGTTGTGGAGTTTAAATGACAATCTCCCCCATAGGCTCATATTTGGTGCTTGGTTTCTGGTTGGTGGAACTGTTTTAGGGAGGATTAGGAAGTGTGTGGCCTTGGAGGTGATGTGTCATTGCAGTTGAGCTTTGAGATTTCCAAAGCCTACACCATTCCCAGTCTCTCACTCTCTACTCCAGATTTACGGATCAGATGTAAGCTCTCAGCTCCTGCTGTAGTGTCATGCCTGCTGTTGTTGATTCCCACCATAATGGTCATTGACTAACTCTCTAAAACTTTAAGCAAGCCCCCAATTAAATGCTTTCTTCTATAAGTTACCTTCATCATGGTGTTTCTTCACAGCAATAGAACAGTAATTAAGAGTTGTTTTGTTTTTTAGGTGTTCTTAACACCTAAAAAATAATAATGCATTTAAAAATAAATTTATCTTCTTATTGTATGTATATGAGTGTGGACATGTACATGTCATAGCTCAGTGTGAAGGACAGAGGATAACTGTCTAGAGTTGGTTCAGGTCTTCCACCATGGATTCCAGGGATCAGAGTATTAAAAAGGCCTATGCCATGTGGCCACCTCTGGCACTCAGTGTTCCCTAGTGTGAGTTCAGTTAAGGAAGGTTCTCTCCTCTCTTTTTCAGGGTGCTGATAAGACTGTGAAAGGCCCAGATGGACTGACCGCCCTTGAAGCCACTGACAACCAGGCAATCAAAGCTCTTCTCCAGTGATGGATGGATGGACTGATAACTTGGGAAGAATGACTCTCCTGTGGCCTCACACTGCTGCCTGTCTGTCTGTCACTTTCTATCTGCCAGCTTCTTCAGCTAAATACTTTAAGAGGGTGAAGGGAGAGAGAAATTCATAAAAATCAGACTGCCAGGGGGGAATAAAACATGTTTTGGAGGAGCAGCGGGGAATGTGATGAGACTTTTACTGGGATTCCTGATCAAACCAGCCTGTTTTTCATTTCCAGTAAAATATACAGCTTATACCCAAGGGAGAGCAAAAATATAGTCTATTGGAATCATTGGACCTTCTCAGCTCCCTAGCTAATTTATTAATTAATGTATTGAAGGTCTGACTATACAAGGCCAACTCTACTTATTTGGTAGCCCTAGCTGTGAGCAGTAGTGGCTGCTGTTATGTCAACATAGGGTGCTGAGATAAGCAATTAGCTACAGCCTTCTGCCTTAAGAATGCACTCTCCTGGGGGCTCCTGGCTAGTTAAGAGCGCTGCCTGCGGTTAGTGACCAAAATCCTTGAATGACTTTAATCTTTATGTAAGAGCTTAGATAAGGTAAGGAGCAGCGCACTCCTAAACTGCTGGATGACTAAACTTTGGATTTTCTCTCCCCTTTCACATCAATTTCATGTCTCTTTAGATAAAACTGACTAGTTTTATTTATAAAATGTTAAATTCTAGGAGCCTAAAGGAGGAATCATTCCAGTAGGCTTATTTCTTTTTTTCTCCTTTAGACTCAGACATTTATATA
The DNA here is from genome assembly GCA_030674055.1 of Rhabdomys pumilio. Classification (NCBI taxonomy): domain Eukaryota; kingdom Metazoa; phylum Chordata; class Mammalia; order Rodentia; family Muridae; genus Rhabdomys; species Rhabdomys pumilio. The sequence continues at coordinate 42,136,300 of JANHMN010000016.1, read as the reverse complement.
ACATTGAAACACTTTGAGACTCCTTCTGGTAGTAAAGGAGATTTAAAAATAAAATCATAGCCATAAGCGTGTTAGTATCTTACAAAGAGAGAACAGTTGTCTTAGTACCTATGGATTTTCTTCATTTGCTGTTTGAGTGAACCAGCCTTAGTTGTGTTTGGAGAATGAAGAATATTCTTTGGAATGCCTCTCTAAGACCCACCATGGATGCTGATTTTGTAGTGCACCAAAGGTATCACTGGGGTGAGATGTACTATATTTGGACAGATGGAACCTCATCCCTTCAAAAGCATTCTTGTTACCAGGTTTCCCTGAGCTGGTAATAGACTCTTGCTGGGCCAATACCACCCCACCTGCATGGTGTTTTTATCTTAACAATCATTCATTGCATACATGTGACAACTTCAGAATGCATTCTGTGTCCTTCTAATACAGTACCCTAAAATGGTGTTCCCAGGACCTGCAGATAAGAGAAATTTATCTCTAAATTTTTCTTTGATGAACAATAAAATGAATTAAAATATACAACCTTAAATTTGATGGCCTACATTTAAAGCATTAAGATGTCTTTGGCTTTTAATTTGCCATCTGTACAGGCTTACAAAAACTATTAGAATCTTTCCATAGCCAATCATGCAATAATTGAATGTACCTCAAATTTTTAAAGGGCAGGTGATAAGATAGGGACTTATATTCACATTAGGGATAATAATAGTAAACCTAACAATGATTTTTTTAAGGCAACGTAGCATCATATAGCAGGGTTAAACTATTACCAAGAAGAGTTAACCTGGCTAATAACTATTAATCAGTTGATAATTGGTTGGGGTGTGTGTGTGTGTGTGTGTGTGTGTGTGTATGTGTGTGTGTGTGTTCTCCCATAAACTCTTTTTTTATCCTGTGGCTTTTTCACTTTCAACTAGCCTTCCCCTGTAGTTTTTCTATGTCCAAGAAAACAATCACAAAACAGTAGTTTAAATACTTTGATATGTTTGGCTAACTCTGCTGTCTTAATGCAGCCTACTAGAGTTGGACATCCTACACTTTATCTTAGCCAAAAGGCCAAGAAGCTATAGAGTTGGACATTCTGCTAGGAAGTGGAAGGCACTTGATCAGTCTGTAGGTCAGTATAATGCAACAGGGTGTTCTGAGACCTTTGTTTTCACCTCTTGGCATACTACTATTTTAAAGGCTTGAATTTTACTCTTCACACCATTTTCAATTTTTCTTTCAAAGTGTTCTGTTTCTTTCAAAGTGTTGGCAATTACAGAGTGTATATTGTCTTATCATTCCTGAACTTGGGTCTGCTTTCTACAGTCATCATGGTACCAAAACCATATGATTCTTTGTACAGTTTCTCCGGTGTTCCTTGTAATGCAGTAGAGGCTATTTTGCCTTCCCCCCTTTGTTGGCCATTTTGTAAACCCATAGCTATGAAGTGATTGCTTGAGAAAATAGCATATAAACGTAGACTAGGATAGACTGACCAGGATGGTTTACAGTTTCTTTAAAAAATAATAAAGAAAAAATAGAAAAAAAACTAGGTTATTTATAATGTATTTCTGAACCACTTGGCAGAGAAATTCATGACACTTAATGTTAATATTTTTGAATAAATGAAGCTAAAATGTCTGCTTTTGGTACTACACGCATTAATAAAAGGTTAAGTTTTGTTTTCCACTGAAGTACTATTTAACATCTCAGAAAAAAAAAAACCTGCATGTTCTATAGTTTTCTATTAAATCCATCATTTCATATGCACTGTATCAAGTAAAAGCAGGTAGCTTGCCTGTCGATGGTTAGTGTACTAGCAGATCTGCCCACCCCACCCCCAGCTTCATGCCAGCATATGTAGATTTGAGTTCTAACACGGCACTTGGATATCCCATGTAGTTCTGTGCACAAGCTCACCTTTCTAGAACCAGCTGGGCGCAGAAGAAAGGCAGTAACTGCAGCATGTGAAAGCTCAAACAAGCCTTCTATCCATTTCTTTCTTTCCCCAGATAAAAGGAGCTTCAATATCTGTGTACTTGGTTTATTAACTTCAGCTGAGCTGCTGTTTTCTTCATGTAATATTGTATACTTGGTTGTGTATAGAAGAAGCTGGTAAGAGTGCCCTCCTTCATAAATAAGCAATTGCAGTGTTTTGCATGCAAAATTTAAAAAAATTAAATTGTCCTGATTCTATTTTGTAAATGGAGAAACAATCTTTCTAAGCAGTATGGAGGAAGACTAGTGCTTTGTGCATTTTTGGTATATTTGAGTTCATGTTTCCACAATGTCATTCCCTTTGACACAGTTGGGTTTCTCATAAGTATCCTAGTTCATGTACATCCGAATGCTAACTAATACTGTGTTTAAGTTTCGTGTTGCAAGAACAAATGGAATAAACTTGAATTGTGCTATAGATAACATGTTAGCAACATATTTATCCCCAGTCACGGTTGCCGTCCTTTCCAGACTTCCTTAACTGTATGAGAAACTTGACTAACAAGATTTTGATACAATTTTATTCTACTTCTGGAAGACAGAAGTGGAAAAAGAAATCAAATGTTGAAGAGCTAATGGTGATGGATTGTGCGGCCCACAGAGAGACTTTGTCAACTTCAGTATACATTTTCTGGTACACAGTGTTGCTGTGTATGAGTCCAGGAAGCCTCCTCGTTAACTGGGAACAAGACACAGCCAAAGCATCAGAGTTTTGATTAATGTTGAAAATAGGATCATGGGCTGTGTTCATGAGCCTTCATTGCTCAGGTTGCTGCTTGTTTCTTGGAAAACTACATTTTAGAGTGTACTTTTCTGAATGAATGAGCTCTTTGAATCTCAAAACTGAAGCAGATTATAGATGAAATTGGTGTGAGTCTGTTGAAGTCTTGTTGATACCAGAAAACTTTTTAAAGGTATCCATTAATTAAAATCAAGAAACAAAAAGTGCTAAGTCAGTGCTAAGACACAGCAAGCCCTATTGTTGGCTAAAGTATTAACAGCCGTATGGCTTTAGGTAAACATTCACAGAAGTTTTTTCAGATAACATTTTCATTTTAAGAATCAAAATCTATTGAAGAGGCTTCAGTCTGATTAAATATAAAGGAAATGGAGCCCCTTTATATAACATTAAAGAGCAAACTGGTAGATGTGGGTGGAAGGCATACCTGCAGAGAAGAGTGAACTTAACACATCATTTCTTTTGTCTTTAGAAAGCAGCTACGCAGAACTTTCCCACCGCACAGTGTAGCGTACTTCTCTGACTTCTCCATCCGTCTTCAAGATCCACAGTCTCTGACTGTGGATCCTAGCCAGTCACATTGCCATAACTTAAAAAGTTATGATATAAATGCAAATTTATCAAATCCCAGCTGAAACCTATTGAATAAACCAGGGTTGGACTTTTGGGGGATTGTGATGCACACTGAAGAGAAAGTACCCTGAAAATATCCATAAAGAGAGAAATCATCAAGTAGGCTACTCGTCAGGCATGGTTCCCCCAGGGTAAGGAAATAGGTGTTCATTGTAAAATGAAGTTCTGGACACCCAAGAAAATTTAAAATGAGCTTCAGGATTATCCTTTGGCTGAAAGGTTAAACTATGAACCTAAGGATATATACTGCGGAGAAGGATTCTTTCTTTCTTTTTTTTTTTTTTTCTTTTAGTAATTATGTCATATACCAGTTGTTCTGGACAGTATTTCATAATCCAGGAGATATCATCTCCACAGCTGAATTCCTGAGGCCTGAGCCTTACTCAAGCTCCCCCTCCCTTTTTTAAAATCTCTCAATCCCTCATAAATGAATTACACAGGAATGCTTGGGAAAGATCATGAACCAGTGTCCCCCTTCCCATCCTCGGGTCTAGGTGGGACTGCTGTGTATCCAGCAGGAGAGCACTAAGGCTGAGTTCTGCCCAGCAGTATATACGTGGACTCCACTACCATGGATCCACTTCCACTGGCTCTGGAAGTGCAGCCTTTGTGCCAAAGGCTCCAGGATGCAATGTCTTTCTTCACCCACACTGCAGAATGGCCTTTTCCTCCTGACTTGATGGTGTTACCCTCACCCAGTGATCTTTCCCAGGTAAAAGCAAGGTCAGCACACATCAACTTCTTCCACACTCTTTTTTTTAGCTTCATAGAAATACAGTCGCTGAGAAAAAAGAAAGTTTGTGGGCAACTTTAATAGTGCTTGGCAGACATGGCAAACACCCTGTTCTGAACGCATATGAGAGTTTTGATTCAGTCAGTGCTGCTAAAGAAAAAGGCAGGCTGTTTGAATCATGAGATTACCTGAGAGTGAGCTGGTGGTCCTGACCTAAGGAGCCCTTAAATAAAACTAGTGAAAACCCAAATGGGTGAGACACTAGTAGCAGTCATACTGTTTATTGGAATGCTGACGACCAGGTCCCCTGCAGGCCGCTCTGCCTTTGTGGGATATGCTAAAGCACAGCTGTAATTGACACAGCATAACAATGGACCCATACAACCACCCTAGAGCTTCTATAGGCTCAGCTGCTGCAACAGCAAAGACAGTCTTTATTTGTACAGTTCTGCATAGAACGGTGGGTCACATGTACTAGGATATTTATAGCAACATCATCTTGTGCAAAGGAAAATAGTACATAGACAACTTCGGGCTATGACATGATGGTTTTGAGAATGCCACTAGGTAACTACATTTTTTTTTTAAAGAATTTCCAAGTTTTTGAACTGACAGATCTCAAGAGGTATGTATCGCATGTCCTCTTCCTGGTATCTGATAGTGATCAGCATTCATCCCCACAGCAAGCTAACAAGCCTGTGTTGCAACGACTTGTGACTTGCTGGTCAGATTTCAGTAAACTTGAAAGTAGTACTCAGATCTGAATCTACTGAGAATGGAATGTATGCCAAGTAGACCCTCCAGGGGCATGGCCTACTCACCAACTCCAGCCTGGCAGGCAGAGAGGGTGGGAAACCTGGTGAGTTCTGCTCTAGAGCACTCTGGTAGATTATCCTAATGGGATCAGACAGAAGCCCAGCACTCTTTAGGGACCTGATATGCCTCTAGACTCAGGGACAATGTCATCCTTGCTTAGCAAAATAGAAACACCCAGTCGGCAGTGTTTCCTAGTATTTGCTCCCCAAAACGAGGGCATGAAGAATTGGTTTTCATCTTTTTTTTTTCTCCCTCCTGTGACTGTATCCTTCAATAAATCCCATAGTTCATTTCATCTTCTATAACTTTAAATGTCCCATGTCACTCTAAGTTATTCTTCCCTTAGTGACAATAATCATTAAAAACCCCAATGGAAATGTGGACAGTTGGCACAGGCAAAAGAAAAGGGCAGTGGTGGTGTGCTTCAGTACTGCAGAGAGAAACAGGTAATCCCTCCCAAGGACAACTAGTCCCGATACAAGTAGATTATCCTTTAAACATTTAAGTTTCTCCATATCCAAAGGGTTCAACAAAAGAAAAGCATGACGATATAAATAAGTAAATATGAAAGATCTTTTTTAAATGAAGCATTTTTAAAATTTAAAGGGCATGACTTTTAAGAGGAAGTCTAGCTGGTTAAACAGAATTTTTTATCTAATCCTCATCCAGAATAACTTCTAGAGTATATTTTCTTCTCTCAAGGTATCCACTATTTTTATTAGTGAATTAAAGACCTGTCATTACATTCCCGCTAAGCTAATATTGAACAAAAGGAAATTAACTGTAGTTACTAGTTTTTTCTTCCTAGAGCTATGTGGGTTAGAGTTTGCATGGTGATACCTGACATCCACGTTTACAGTTTTGTCATGCTGTGACTCAACCCTTAGGATTTTTTTCTAAATACTGCATTCATGTTTTGTCCCCACTCTTTCTCTTTGAAATTGCCTGTTCATGAAAGAGGATATAGGTTTTCTTAAGAAGCCTCTGGGCTAATTATGTCAGGGAGTTGTGGAAGCAGATTCCAGATACAGGATTCTGGACCATGTGCCTTCAAACTCCGTGTACAACTATAGAGCAGCACTTCCTGTTATCAGACTCAGAGGAAATCCTGGCAGCAGTGACCAAGTTTCTTATATCTGTAAACGTTTCCACCCAATGACAGGTAAAAGGTTCTCTCTGCTCAGCCCTACTTCCCCTCCAGTAATGATGATCAATGGGTCTAAGAGAATACAATTAGATCTCCCAGGTTTCCGTGGAATAGTACAGCATCTTGAGAGATACCAGTGATTCCAATTTTAACTATATTAAGGGGATCGGAAATGCTAAGAGAACCTGTCCTTGAGACAAAAGAAAGATCAGAGAACCCTGATATCACCAGTTTGAAGTACAAGACAGGAAATGATTTTAAGGCTGTTTACAGTAATCAGTTTTGAGGAGACAGTTGTACTCAATTTTCAGAAATCTAAAAGCATTTTGCTTTCAAGCCTTAAGTGAGGGCTCTAAAAATGTGGAAACGGGAACAGTGTCCCAGAAACAAGGATGTTAGACCATCTGGCTGACTAAGGTACATCATTTCTAGGAAAAGTCCTCCAGATCACTTCTCACCCAAGTTCTGGGCCCTTACTCAGAACTGCCTTGTATGTCTGGGCATTCAGCACCTAGCCACCTACACTAAACATTTGTCTTCCAAATTGCTTATTAAGCTTAATTTAATTTATGTTCACTATTGTAATCAACTAAATTTAAAACTTGTATTTCATCTTGACTGCTGAGGTGTGGTTCCTTTTCAGTCATTTCCCTCAAAAAGCCACCAGTGTCTCATACTGCTGCCCCTGGTACAGGACATGGTATTGTCCCAACTCCCAGCAGGAAGCCTAGATTGTAAGCCTAGGTTCTATGCTATTCTCCAACCCATATGCCCCTTCATTACTTGCTGTTTGAGTCTCACCTGGGCTGTTCTGCTCCGTCAGCAGGTCCTCAGGGTGCACCTCTCCTGGACACATGATCTTGATCCATCTAGCCTCAGGGCAGCTGCCTCCTCTCTTCCTCTCCACCCCACCCCTCTTCTCCCCTTCCCTACCCTTCATTGTCCCTCAGGACCCCTCACTCACTTCTCAGGTCCCGAGTTTCTCTTATCACCCAATCACAGGCTATATCCTTTTATTAACTAATAGCCTTAAATTGGGGAGCAAAGTTTACCCAATAAAGGCCAGTGTACATGAGGATGCACAGACTTGTCTGGGGGCAACCAGACCTTGGGGTTCAGAATTTAGCAACCCCTAACAGGATCCGAAAAAGAAAAGAAATTGAAGTCCCTGTGTCCAGGACCTCAGAATGTTGCTGTTTGTAAACAGCTGAGGTCCTTATTATACGATAACATGAAGGCATGGAGACAGTATTACCAAGTAAAGATGGAGGCAGACACTGGAGTGACACAGCTGTCAATCAAAGTGAAGGATTGACAGCCACCACAAGAAATAAGGAAGACAGGGAAGATTCTAGCTGGAGTCTCAGGGGGAACCCAGCCCTGCCAATATCGTAACTTCTGAATCCCAGCCTTTAGCACCAGGAGACAAATTTCCATGGTATTAATCCACCCAGGTTCTGGCACTTCATCTTCCTGCCACTGTCTCCACTCCATTGTTTTATTTCTGCCTGCCCAGAAGCCACTTGAAACTTGTCTTTGATATTTTCAGTCTCCAGGGAGTACACAAATTCTCTTAAAAGTCCTTGTGAGCAAATTGATCTAGTATCCTTCCAACTAACTTTTCCCTGCACCTAGAAAGACTGAACTACACACTTCCTGGACCACCACTCTCCTCAGTTTTGTGTCCCCCATGCCTACCTAGCATGGTGTCTTGCATTTCATAGGTGCTCAATATTTTAAAGTCCAGTACCCTAATGTATGTGCTGGGTGCATCCCAGGTCGATGTATCTCTGCCTTCTCTTAGAGAATTTACTAATAAAATGACCTCAGTTTCTCCAGACAAGAGGGGGGAATACAATTTTCTTTCCTGGTAACCTCAACTAATAAGTCATTAGAAGAAAGAGGCCTGGCCTGTAGCTCCAGGGAGCCCATTAGTCCTTGGTGATCCCTCTCGGAAGAGAACCCACCTCCCATGATCAGTCTTCCTGTTTATTAATACATGACAGGCTGTTCTTCCACCCATTGTTACCTGGGCTTCCAGAGTCCTTTGAAAGCATAAATAAATGATGGTCAGCTGGCCTCATTACCCTCAGAGGTTGTCAGTGCTGAGAATTCTGACAGCCCTCCTAGACAGGATTTGCTACTGCAAATGCCAACTGACGGGCCCCTGACCCACTCTCAGAGATGCTTGGTGATTCGAAGAACCAATAGACCCAAACAGGACGAGTCTTCAAATATGACAGCTGTGCAGGTTGCTTTGAAAGTTTCTACCTTAGCAGGGCAGAGAACTTCAGCTTACCTCTGTGATTCTAGCACCCAGTGACTCATATCACAGTCAGGCAACAGGCCCAGAAGATGGCTGCTCTTCCAACTATTTTGCAGAACCTTTTTTCCCCCACCCCTTTCCCTACCACTCTCCCACTGGGAGAGTTCTTTAGCCTTAACACTAAAGAGACAACTCTGACCATTTACTGACTAGAGGAGATAGGGGGAAAGAGGTATAGGAAAGTCTAACCTCGAAGCTAAAAGCCAAGGAAAGGATGACAAGATGGGTGGCAACATAACAGCAAGGCTAAAGGCCTGAGTTCTATCCCCCGGAACTTAGTGATGGAAGGAGAGAACCAAGTCCCACAAAGTTATCCTCAGATCTCAGCACATTCTCACATATGCACATGCTTACATAGAAACATGCTAAAGCAAATGTTTAAATTTTGAAAAGTGTAATTTTGTCAAAATATAGTCAATAAGGGCCAGCAAGTTGGTGTTGCAGTTAAAGGCATGTGGCACCAAGCCTGATGACCCAAGTTTAAACCTCTAGACCCATGTGACAGGAGAGTTCTGAATCCTCAAGTTATCTGACTGCATGTATGCTGCTGTGCATGCATACATACATAGATGCACAATGTGGCAAGAGGGAAATGAATAAATTACTAAAACAAGGGAGAAGAACACAGTAGAGATCAATTAATGGCACAAATCAATCATAGGAGCAGGTCAAATCTGGGACAGTTTTTCAGAGAAACACATTTCTTAAAGTGGATTTTTAGGTCTGTGGAGGCTCAGACTCTCAAAGAGTACCCCAGATTTTTTTTATTCCAATATTCTATCTGCCCTTAGCAACTTTCTGATCCAAAATACTATGGCCTGCAAATTCCCCGGCTCTGTATTTTGGCCACATTTACAGTACCAAGTGTGCATTCCCTCCTATGGAGTGGCCTTAAATCCAATCAGAGTGGCTAACCTCCTAACACTTGAGTCATGATTGCACCATGACACAAAAGAAAAGGTGAGGAAATGCACTTGGGAATGTAAAAGAAGGGATGGAAGATTGCCTCGGCCTTAAGGACATGTGTGATCTTTAACAGCTGCCGACGTCACCTGCTTTCTCTCCAAAGGCCTTTTTGAACTGCTGGGTTATGGCTGCTATCTGTGGCCATTCTGAACCCTAATGTTATACTAAGGAAGATGATTTTAACAAGGAGATACATATTCATCCAAACCGAATAGCCCATCTCTGAGGTAGCTGGAATGTAGTAGTGACTAAATTTTTTTGTCACACAAGTTTCTGGGGACCAGAGAATTTCAGACACTGATAGTTGAAAGCAAAGAGCAAAACCATTGCTAGTGGGGAGCTTACAGCCTTTTCCGTGACAGGCAATGGTGTAATCATGACACAAGTGTTAGGAGGTTAACCACTCTGATTGGATTTAAGGCCACGCCACAGGAGAGAATGCACACTTGATACTGTGAATGTGGCCAAAATACATAGCTAGGGAATTTGCAGGCCATAGAGGGAAACTCATTGTTGATGAGCTAAACAGACATGGCACCAAAGTACTTTCTCACGTTTGTACCCGTAGATAACATTCAGCCTTAATCAGAGAAGCCTCTCTTTTCAGTGCACGCAAGTGGATACAGAAACTCATGGCTGTTCCGGATGCTGAGAGTGACAGGTGAATGTGCAGTTCTGACGAGGACCTTTATACAACTCCCTTTAAGGCTCAGAGAGCCTTGCAGAAAGAGCAAAAGAGCTAGCAGACGGTAGGAAGGCTGTGCTATCTTTAGGGTATGCTACAGACATTGTTAACATCACAGCAGCTGTAGTGGCATATACAGGGCCTGCATAAGATCGAACCTGTCAACAGCCAATCACAGACAGGGACGTGTTCATGGGACTCTTTCCCTGATCAACTAGTGATAGATTCTGGGGAAGGAACAGTTGTGTATCAAATTGTGAGCCCACCAGACTCTAATACATAGTTCTAAACCTGTTGCCATACAGTTGGTCTGGATTAAGATCTGTGAGTCCCACAACAAAGCAAGAAGACAGGAAAAGGGACTGGTAGGAGTGGAGAGGGAGGCTAATAGGGGCGGGAGGGAACTGGGAAGGGTAGTTAGAATAAACAGAATTTACTACTTACACATAGAAAATTGTATACACACACACACACACAAAATGTGATTTTTAAAATTTCTCTTGGCCCTTGACAACCTGCTAAAGTAATAGAGGAATAATAGTCTCACTGTGCCTTTTTCAGAAGAGTCAGTTACACAGTTCAACATGCAGTTGATTATAGATGAAGTTATATGAAATTTAAGATACTTATAACAAGAACACGTATTCGGCTGTGACACAAGTAAATAAAACAAAAAAATAACTGGAATTTGTTTCAAACAATGTGCTTACAAATAAGTCAGGAGCTAGAGAAATTATGTCTCATTAAACAAAAAAACATAAAAATACAGACCCATACGACCTGATTCCATAGCTGCAGCTGGATTTTCACTTCAGGTCTCCCAAGAGATCTGAACAACTGTAGGAATCAGTAAAATGGAGAATGGTCTGAAACTAAGAAGAGGTGATGGAGGTCAGGTGAGGAGCCTCCTTCTCTCCAGGAGGCAGCCTGGAGGTGAATCTGGAGAGACTAGCAGAAGTCTCTTGAGCTGGGAGTACCAGACAAGGAGGTGTTAGCCATACTGAGAATGATAGATTCCAGAGAAACTTGGAAATAGAACCAAGCTTGTGGGCTTCAGGCGAGCCTAGAGGAGCCAGTGCCGGGGACTCTCTGTACAAAATTCTGTAGCCTGGGCTCCTTTGGTGTATGGTGTAATCAGAGTTTCCAGTTGACAAATCTGTGCACACGCCCAGGGCCTCCCTGCTCTATTGTGTGCATTTATTTTACCTATTGTGGATATCCAGCATAAAATATATCATTTGGATCATTTTTAAGCTCATGCCTCATTGGCATGAAATACATTTGCAAAGTTGTGCAATCATTACCACTACCTGTTTTCACAATTTTTTGTCGCCCTAAACAAGCTTGTAACCATTAAGCAATAACCCTGCCCCCAGCTCCAGTAATCCCTATTCCGCTTTCTGACTTACTGACTCTCCCTGCACAAATAAGCAGGGTCACAGAATCCTTGTCCTTTGTGTCTGGCTTGTTTTGCTTAGCATGTTTCCTGATTCATCCAGGTTGGAGCATGTAGCAGAGTTCCATTCCTTTTATAACTTCACAGGATTTTATGTCGATGTTATATTTTTATTATCTACTCATCAGTTGACACACTTATTTCCACTTCTGGCCATTGTGAATTTTCTCACTGCTGTGACAAAAATGCGTGTCAGTAAGAAGGGATATTGTGACTCGTGATTGAAGGGGATATAATCCACTCTGACAGGAAAGGCATGGTAGCAAACGGTTCCATGGCAGCAGGAGCAGTAGGCTAAGACGCCTCGTGTCCCAGAGGCACAGGAAGCAGAGAACAAGGGAAACTGGCACTCGTTGGGCATGTACCTCTTCTATACAGTAGCCCTGGGCCCACAGGGTAGGTCCACATACATCCAGTATGGATCTTCCACTACTTGATCCTCTCTGGAAACGCCTTTGCAGACGCTTCCAGAGGTATGTCCCTAGTGATTTAAATCTATTCAAGCTGACAGTGAAAATTACCCATCAGAGCACAAAGATATCTGAATCCCTCTTCAATTCTTTGGATATTCTAATAACTTGTTAATTCCTTACAATTCCCTATTAAAAACCAGGGCTCCATGGACACTTGAGAAATACATTTTTAATGGAAGACAAAACACAAACAGATAAAAAAAAGATGAATACCTCATAGGAAACAAAGACCATCCAGAAAGGAAAAAGTATGACAAGACAAAACAAAAAATAAATAAACATTATGTCTGTGTGCATGCCCCCAGGAAAAATACTGTGTCTATGAAATAAGAATTTGCTCTAAAACAAACAGAAAAATGAAACATACCGAGATACAAAAAAAATTAACTGAATAGAAAATAATCTTACAGAAATAAAAGTGAACAGCGCAAGAGATACGAGTGCTAAATGTTGAAAAAAGGTCACCTAGGAAATACAAAGGAAGGGCAAGATGAGAAATAGGAAAGAAAAATAGAGAAGCTAAAGACAACTGGCACCTGGACGTGAAGTGCCACAGATGTGAGAGAAAACAGCAGCAACAAAAAGAATGAGAATAAGAATAACAACAACTGTAATAATAATAATAATAATAATAATAATAATAATAATAATAATAATAGCAGCAGCAGCAGCAAGAAACCGTCCCAGGGGTGATGCTCGTGAGAGGGGGCCAACTGAGCACAGAGGAGACACATGTAGGCAATCCTTTTAAGATGGCAGAGCCCTGGGGTCTGGCAGAAGGCCCAGCTGACTTCCAGAGAGAGGAAAGGAGTCAGGGTGACTCCTGACTCCTCCCTACAGTACTAAAAATGATAGCGCAGGCTCTTCACATGTCTAAGGGACAATGGTCTGTCACCTAGAAAACATGTGCAGTTCACAGGCCCAAAGGCAACAATGTACCTGTCCGTTTTTCTAAACCATCCACCATCCACCCTCTACCATCAAGGCATAGTATTGCCACAGAACATTTGGAGTAATTTTCACTTACTAAACTGAGTCACAGGAAGCATTTATTGGTGATCTGGTTTTTTAGACCATGGTTAGACTAAAGATCACTAAGCTTACGTAGGACTGAGTAAATTAAACTCATAGACCCTTTAATAGCAGATTGACTGATGGTCAGTTCCTACCAAAATAGTCTAAATTTCATGTTTTTGTTAAACCAACGTTTTTCTCTAAAACGACAAGGAAAATGCTTACTCTTCCCCAAAGTTGTCTCATTCACACTTCATATTTAGTATTTGTGTTTCACACATATTGCAGTTTTTAAGATGTGGAAATATTCTTTGAGTTTTTCTATAAATGTATGGAGGAAGAAGAATTGTAGCATCTACATTCATTAAGTTATACATTGTATGAAGCTATCAAAAATCATGATGTTAGGCCGGGCAGTGGTGGCGCACGCCTTTAATCCCAGCACTTGGGAGGCAGAGGCAGACGGATTTCTGAGTTCAAGGCCAGCCTGGTCTACAGAGTGAGTTCCAGGACAGCCAGGGCTACACAGAGAAACCCTGTCTCGAAAAACCAAAAAAAAAAAAAAAAAAAAAATCATGATGTTAGATTTTAATTACAAATAGATTTTTTCATACAATATATTCTGATCACGTTTTTCCTCCCCCAACTCCTCCCAGGTCCTCCCACCTCCCCACCCACCCACCTCCCCACACCCTTCCTTTTTCTCTATCATTGGAGAACAAACAGGCAACTAAACAGAAAAAAAAAAGAAAATCCAGAATAGAACATAAAACAAAACAAAGAAATAAAAGCAGGAGACATATGTAGATATACCTACTTGCACACACAAAAATCCCATCAAAACACAAAAATGGAACACATAATACATAAGCAAATGACCTGTACAATTTTTTTTAAATACTCAGACAAAGCATTATGAAACAAAAAAACCTCCAAAAATAACCAGTGAGTTTGCTGTCTGTTGGCCGCCTACTGCTGGGCATGGGGCCTTCCCTTAAGTGTGGTTTGTCTGCCCAGTGAAACTCCATTTCATAAAATTATTTCTTTCCTTTTTGATTAGTTGTCAATTGTAGATAGCTTCTAGATTAGGAATTCGGCTTGTGTCCCTGTCCCCTCTCAGTACGAGACCCCATCTGGCTCGGACCTGTGCAGGCCTGTGCACAATGCTACAGTTTCTGTCAGTCCCTATGTGTGTCAGCCCTCTTGTAACTACGACTTGTTTTTCTGTGTGCCTTCTATCCCCACAACCTCTCTACCTCATGTTCTCCAGAGTTCCCTAAGCCTTGAGGGGAGCGATTTAATGTTAACATCCTATTCCGGACTAAGTATTCTAAGGTCTCTCACTCCCTGTACACTGTCCAGTTATGGGTCTCTGTTCGCATCTACTGTAGGAAGAAGTTTCTCTGATGGTGGCTGAGCAAGGCACTGATCCATGAGTATAACAGAATGTCACTAGGAGTCATTTTATTCTATGTTCCTTTAGCAAAAGAGTGGTATTTGGTTTTCCCCTAGGTTCCTGGCCTATCTAGTCTCAAGTTCTTGGCCACCTGAGGAGTGTCAGGTGTGAGTTCCAGCTCATAGTTGCAGCCTTAAATCCAATCAGACAGTGCTTACTCTCACTTCTGTGCCGATATTGCACCAGCATATGATGAAGGCAGGCCACCACTGTAGATTCAATGAAGGGTTTGTAGCTGGGTTGGTGTTTGCTTTTCTCCTTTGGTAGAGCATCTTCCAGCACCATGAGCACACAGGGATAAAGGCTGTAGGTACGCACCAGCTCAGCTTCTCATGGAGTAGCTTTTGTCTTCAGCAGTAAGGACCTACTGTCAGTTTGTGGAGAGCAGCCAGTACCCTTGGCAATAGCCTGGGTTGTTTGGGGTGTTTCCATTGGGTCCCTTTAGACAAAAACCTCACTTAAATGTAACTCATTCCTGGCACTGGAGGTTTTATTTGATGACAAGAAGTGTCTAGTTAGGGCTTTCTCTCCCTGTTATTTTGTGATTCCATTTAGACTTCTTTTATATATGTATTTATTTTAAGAGGCTTCTACTGTAGTAGGGTTCCATATGACCCCTTGATGGCCCTTAGCTGACTTTCCCCTGTTTCCTCAGTTCTCTGCTCTTCTGTCTGCCTCTCCATTTAATCCTCCTGTTCCATTCCCCACTACTTCTCCATAACTATATATTTTATTCTCCCTTCCTCAGAAGAGCCTTTCCTTCCTCCCCAGTCCCTTACTCTATACCCAACCCCTGTGGTTGTTTAGATTGTACCCAATTATCAAACACTTGCAAGCTAATACCCACATAAAACTGAGTCACTTTTTATCCTTGGGTTGCTGATAAAATTCATTGTGGAATAAAAGCTATCACCTGGGATAAACAGAATACAATTAAATAAAGTAATGATACCAAGTTTTGCTGAATTCTACTGGTATCCCAAAGCTAGGAGGTTAGAACCTATCCTTAAAGAAGGTTCACTTTTGTGAGGTCAATGTTAAGGACCAGCACAGTCTGTTTTGCTTTTAGATGTAATCAGAAAAGATTGAAAATGACTTGAAAGGACTAACTGTCTGTGTGAGTCAGCATTATATAATGCCACCCCAGCACACCACCTACATCCTGGAGCCTTCACCCCTCACCCTTCAACAGGCTCCTTGTCTTGGAAACTCTTTAATGATAGGATACACTGAGAGCATGACCCACAAATTAGCAAGTCTTAGCACTGAAGAGGCGCTACAAGCCTTGCTTTAGAAAACAGATCTTTTTACACTTTACCGGCCGTGGTGACTAACGTTAGACAGGAATACTATAAACCCTCTTTGGGCTTTTTGAAACCTCCGTTCTCCGTTTAGGTTTTCCTCAGAATTTCTATCTCTTTAATTAAATTTTATTTTCATATACTCAATTGCCTTTCTTACTTTATTCAACTGTTTGTGGTTGTTTGTTTGTTTGTCTGTTTGGTGTCTATTCATACACTCCAAGTCCCTTGAATGTAGTTATAATTGCTATGCACAAGATTAAGTTAGCCAGTGACCCTACCCGTCACAGAGGCAGAATTAGAGAGCTAGCCCTGGTGGCATACGTGCAGGAGAGCTGGCCCCAATGGTGTGAGCATAGGGAGAGCTGATCTCACCTATTGCTGGCTGCTACAGGCAGAGAGCTGGTCCCATCCCTTGCCTGGGCAAAGTGGGAGAGCTGGCTGGCTGACCAACTTAACCACCACCCAGACCCAGATCTGGGGCTTTGAGAGTTGTCCCACCCCAGCCAACATCTACCCCATCTATGAATTTCTGGAGTGCATAAAGAAACAAGTCCCTCAGAAGCAAGGTGCAAGATCTCCTTGACAAAGGATAACAACAGCAGGACATCTGAGAGGAGTCCTGGTGAGGATTCGGTATTGTTAGAATAGCAGAAGCCAGAGTCCTCAAACCAGACCAATGACTCACTGCAAAACATTTACAAGTAAAGCCATTTGGGCAGAAGGATATACTGTGTAACGTACTGTAACACAAAGCAGCTCTCATGGCAAGATGTTTTCCTGTTGTTTTGTTTTGTTTTATTTTGTTTGTGGGGGAAGTTGTAAGGGCAGAGGGCAGATATGGAGGTTATGAGGGGATGAGTGGGATTTGGGTGCACGACATGAAATTCATGGAGAGTTAATAAAAAGTAAAGAGGAAAGCTAGCCAAAATTCCTTAGGCTGTCCCTGTGAAGAGGCAGGAGAAGGCACATCTGTGGAGCCAGAGCCCTTCAGGAGCCATTTTCCTTGCAAATGAGAAGACAGGCTCACAGAGCTGGTGGGTGGGAGACTCCACTTAGCCTGTGCCTATTTTCCTAAGAACTCACCCCTACACAGATAAGCCTTGTGGGAAGAGTTCAGCCCGTCAAACTCTAGGAAAAACACGTACCTCAGAGAAGTATGTCAAATCAGGCATGCCCACAGTGCAATCTAAGTCACTGAGACAACAGCAATGTTTCTGGGGAAAGAGAGGTTAGGATGAAGAGCACTGAACTGGGAATGTAAGAATGTCAGGCTAGGGGCGCCCCCACCATGGTGTCAACAAGACCCCTTCCAATTCTCAGAAGCCTTTTCTAAAGTGCTCCCTGCACTAAGGGGTTAGCCCTTGGGCTGTATGAGACTTAGGACTGCAAAAGTCTCCACAAGGTTGCCTTGCTAGAGTGAGCGCTGGGAAGGGCTGGATGGATCTAGTACCTAAGTGCTGTGCCTGGAGGCCTCCTGTGGCTGCTGGCAGGCTGTGGATCCCCTTCAGGAATGGAGAAACGTATCTTGAGGAGTCCGGAGTCAGTCACTAAAGTTAGCCAACTTCCTAACTCTACATACTTCTGACTCTGCTGGCCATACAGCGGCCACCTATCAATCTCAAATGCAAATAATATCGAGAGCCCTCACAGGTGCATCCTCTGACACCAAACTGCTCGAGGGTGCACAAGCATGCGCCTTCTCTTGACAGCAGTTTCCTAGATCCCCCTGGAATCTTACCATCCCATGTTGAACTGTTTTGATTTTTGATTTTTGGGTTTTTTTTTTTTATCTGATTTTAATTTCTTCAGGAAAATTCCAGTTCATGTAGAAAGATACTTGCCATGAGTGTCTTTCAGAATATTACAAAATCGCTGGGTGGTGGTGGCGCACGCCTTTAATCCCAGCACTTGGGAGGCAGAGGCAGGTGGATTTCTGAGTTCGAGGCTAGCCTGGTCTACAGAGTGAGTTCCAGGACAGCCAGGGCTACACAGAGAAACCCTGTCTCGAAAAACAAAACAAAACAAAACAAAACAAAACAAAACAAAACAAAACAAACAAAAAAAAGAATATTACAAAATCAGGAAAGGAAGGCTTGAAGAATATTTACTCATAGACCTACCAGGCTACTTTTATCTTAATTTCTCTAGATTCTCTTCCAAATTTTACCCACATATATACATAGTCATAATTAATACCATCCTAACTTAAATACCACTTAGCAGTATCTCTCTTTCTCATTAAAACACTCCTTTACAAATTAGCTGCCATCTTTGTCTTTTGGTGAGTCCTCATCCATGTGCTTTCCTTCCAGCTTATTTCTATAATCTTGTCTCATGCTTCAGAAACAGGACAGATATTTTTTTGCTTGCAAAGGTAGAAGTGGTATGTTACTCACCCAGCTCATGGAGTGTTTAGACTCCATATTATTTGGGACCATGTCTGTAAAGATGTTTTAGAGGAGACTGGCATTTGAATGCATGGTGTAAATGAGGCAGGTGACCCTCCACGGCGTTGGTAGGTGTCAGTCAACCCTTCTAGGGCCCAAAAAAAAACAAAAGGCAAAGAAGGGGTTCATCTCTCTTTTTTTTTTCCTGCTTGAGCTGGGACATCTTGCCCCACCCCTGCCATCTTCTCTATCTTTTTAATCTGAGAATATACCTCTCCCCTGGTTCCCAGGCCTTCAGACATAGACTAAATTATCCATTGGCTGTTAGGAATCTCTAGCCATCAAACAATAAATCGTGGGATTTCTCAGTCTCAGTATTCCTAAGGGCTGTTTTTGATAATAAATTTTTGTGTGTATACAGATGGATCTACAGAAGCATGCACAGAGAGACAGATGATAGAGGTGATACATCATACTGGTTCTAAATCTCTAGAGGGCTTGTGTGTCTATCCACCAAGAAAATGAAATACTCCAATCTTGTTCATCTTGTCTTAGTAAATTCCCCTGAGCCCAACAGCACCCATCTGTCAGACTGATGCTTGAGGCTATGTTCGGTTTTGTACCTTTGAGTCTCATCTACCAAGGGAAGACCATACCACTGCATAGTATACACGTCAGTAAGGGGATGAGTTTTCATTAAAGAGAAAAATACTTTTTTTAAAAAAAAAGCAGTTAATTTGTGAAGTAGGCAAATATGCGGAAGTGGAAGCCCCGATCTCAAATCTCCCTCCCCGGTGAGGGTTTAGAGATATCTGCGGGACAAACATCAAGGTAGTTAGAGGCAAGGTGACTGGAGCAGAGGAAAGTGAAGGAGCTGATGGCCTGGGCATGAGAAATCCAACTGTATGGGGAAACGTTCAGAACAGTGGTGGCATTCATGTGATCTGAGGGTAAAGTTTCCAGTCCTCCGAAGTCAAATGGTCACCCATGGGCTACCTGCCAATGTCCAAGTGAAAGGTCAGTATTTTCAGCTGGTTTTGAGATGAACAGAAGTAGCCTCCAAGTTTATGCCAAATAACACAGCAGCAGTCACTATCTCCAATGACCGGCTCACCAGAGGTGTTCTCAATAGTGAGGCAGGTATGAGCATGCACTAAACTTTCCTCTAAAGAGACAGGACAGAGGAGCAGAATCAGTGCGTCATGGATGCTCACTTAGCATCCTGACTCTATGCCTGGCTGTTGGGATGTCACTGTAGCTATCAGACAATTGTTGAGGGGTGGGGGAGGGAGGGATGTACCTCTAAAGGTGTGAGCTCTGAAGGTGTGAGTGAAAGCAAGTAACACAGCAAGGTGAAGCGTGAGGTTTTATTCAGATCTGCCCTCACTTTTACTTGGTCCCTGCCCCCTGTCCTTCCAGTCAGCCTGGATGGGGAAACCTGATTTGTCTACTTGGTTTCCAGGAAGCCCTGGCCATTAACCTAATGCCTACCCAATGCTATTCTGGAATGGCTGCGCTGTGGATTAGGACAGATTTCCTACTCATCACCAAACCCTCATAGTAGGTCCCATGATCTGCACAGCAGGCTCTGTGTTGTCACAACATCTTCTGAGCTCCAAGGACTCCTCAACCACACAGGGGAACACTCATACCTCATCTAACACACATGTCCCCATCAGAAGAGAGAATTTTCTGAGAGCACCTCTCTGCTTGAGGTTCTTACAGTTAAGGAGCACACAGCCTGTGGCCAGGAGATGAAGGTATCCTCAGCAAAGCTTACTTGCTGCTGCAGAATTTAACCTGTGCTCTTCTGCTAGGCTTTCAATTACGGTTAAATAAGAATGAGAAATGAGTTTGTTCATCCCTGAGCACGCCTTAGAAACGAAAAGATTTTCTTCTTTTTACAAAAGCAGAAAAATTAAAGTATTTTTCTCCCCAAAAATAGCAACAAGAGATGAATATCTTCCTATAGAAAGGAAACACCAGTCCAGAATCAAAAGCTGATATCAGTTAATGAATACAAGACTGTCCCAAACACCGTTATCAAACATCAGTCTATTCTTAAAGTGTTTCCTATCCATCGCATGGAGTCGGTTTCTCTACTTCTTACTGACAATCCAATTTCTGAGTGTCATTGTGTGCCCTTCTACAAGCATAAAAGAATGATGATCTGCTGGCAAAGAGCCCTGAAGAGTTGTCAGACATCCTGATAAATGGGAATCATCCTTGTTTTCATCGTCGGACTGTACATCCCAATGCCACCCTTGTACAATTGTCTGATATCTACAGTGACATCCCAATAGCTGGGCATAGAGCCAAGATAAGTAAGCATATCCGTGCCCTTGCTGCGTTGGCCTGGATCTCTCAAGGATGCTTGCTCCCAAAGCCCTGATGGAGCCAGCTCACACCAGATCCTGGGAGCTGACTGCTAGATTTCCAGGAACTTTGAGAAGAAAGTCCTATCTCACTAAGAATTTGAAAGTATTCACACTGTGGAAATTGGCAGACTCTACACATCGGCACTGGTGGTAAAGCATGTACCATCATGCCCCATTTGATACCGAGTACTTGGGATTTTAGAGCTAACTCTTAGGAGGGTTCTAAACTTGAGCCAATTTGCTTGTTTTGTTTTTTGAGACGGGTCTCACACTGCCTCCCAGGCTAAGGTGGAACACACTGCATAGCCAAGGCTGACCTCAAATTCATTTGATCCCCTTTCCTGAGCTGTCCAAGTATCACTCTCTTGGGCATTGGAGATCCATACCAGAGCTTGAGGACAGATCAGCCAGATGAGCTGATAACAGAAAAGTGACTGAGGCCACGTTTCTGTGCATGTCCATAGTGCTCAGAGTACCCTGGCAGCTTGAATTCACAGCTGTCACTTGGACAGTAACCCCTTAAAACTCCAGAACCTGCTCACCCATCTATAGGTAGGTACTCCACCTTGCTGAGGGCATCCTTCAGGGTACATGATTCTTCCTTCCTTGGAAATCTTAAGGGGTGCAGGAAGTGGATCTTTCCCATAAGGTATTGGGAAATTCACTTACCCCTGTACTGGGAATTGAATGTAGAGCCTTTCACACACTTGGCAGGTGCTCCACCGTGGAGCTATATCCCCAGCCCACATTTGGGATATCCTGTGTCACCTGTCTCTCTGGCTGGGAGTACATGCATGAGCTATCACACCCAACTCAAATAAGCTTCATAACCTCCCCCAGAAAAGAGCAAGAAAGGCAAAAATGGGTAATCTAAAAGTGTGGGGCAACAGACATCAGAAATTGACTTGGAGAAAGTACTTGAGCAAGAGTAGAGAAAGGCATATCTCCCTGCCCAATACAGAGGGGGAAGAGACTGGAGTGTCTATGTCCAGGCCACTATTCTTCAAGGTTCCATCCAGATGCTACAAGAACTATAACAGCCAAGAGGATCAACTGCTCTTACTCCATCATCCCAGGAATGAGTTCAGCTCAAAACTGGACATCTGCACTTTGCTGAGATTTTCTCTTAAGAATCTCCCAGATCCAGGCTGGAGATACAGCTCCTAGGTGGTGCTTTTGTCTAGCAAGTGTAAGCCCAACTTCACTGTGGGAAGAGGGAAGTCCAAACACTTCACTGGAAGGAGCTACTTCTTATATCTCCCAAGGTTTCCAGGGCAAGAAGGGGAGCTGTGCTAATCAGGAGGCTCCCACACCCAGTGATGAAGTATCTGCATCCAGAGGATGGAACACTTCACACATCTGGACTCTTAAGAGATCATAATCAAAAGAATGGCTCTGAATTCAAGCAGCTTAGGTACCCTGAGCATGACAGAGGCTGACAGAGACATATCCAGGCATGGGTGTCCTCAGGCTCTGGTGTGGATCCCTGTCTGAGGGATATTTGCTATAGAGGGATTTTAACCTAGCAATATGTCTGCACTAGCAAGAAATCACATCCAAAAACATTCAAGGTTTATATGATCTGGCCAGAATGTAGACATGCCTTGGTTGGAAAAGAGACACACCCTTAGTGCACACCTTTAATCCCTAACAATGAAGGAAAGGTTAGTTTGTAGACAGAAGTAGCCATGTTTGAAAGTGATGTCTAATGGAAACACAGACAAGGTGACAAACCGGAGAAAGATTTGACAGAATGAGTCAGGGAGAGGATAAGCTCAACTCACAGGGGAACAGCCCAGGCTACTTAAGAACAGAGAGAGGGATAAGAGGTGTAAAAGTGTGTATGTATGGGAGTTTTACCAGGACAATTTTACAGAGACATGTTGCAGAGAGAACAAGCTAGACACAGGAAGACAGAATGAACCAGAGAATGAGAAAGAGCCAGAAGATTAGAACGTATTGCCAAAGTTAGTATGAGGTCAGACAGAGCAATTCAGAAGCAAGCCTAGAGAAACCAGATTGAATCAATCCATGGAAGATTAGATTATGTGGAGGCTAGAAGCTTCCCGGCCTTGGTCTGGGGATAGTCAGAACAGATAAAGATAGTTAGAACAGATAAAGAAATGTTCTGGGCTCAGCCCAAACTGTATAATCACATAGCTTAGTACAGTTCTCATCATATCATCTGAGGAAATAAAAGAGACATTTGCAACTCAGTAATCACAATAACTAGGAATGCATCCCAATATCTGCACCTGAGATCCTTAAATCTTCATACTAGACAAGGGCTCTCAGGAACTGGGAAGGTAATGGACTGCTGATCCCATTTTATCATGTGTGGCAGACCAAATAGTGTAACTTGTTCATGTTTATAAGAGAGATACAGCAATACTGAGAAGTTTGGGGCTAATAGATCCTTGCTGGAAAAATTGAAAACACCTCAAAAACTAACAGAGTGTTAATGAACTAATGAGCAGGGCCTCATGGCTTGCTAAGAGTTTACCTGTGAGCAGAGACCACGCCTTTGATACTTAGAAGTTAGTTCTTAACACTTAATTAAACAAAGTATTAACTATTCAAAGCAAAAAGTTAGGTGTTACAGTGTATGCATGAGTCTACAAGAAATTAAAAGTATATTCTTGAAGAAAAGTACATTTGACCTGTTCTGTTCTGAAATCACTGATGTCCTTGGTTCCTGTGTCTGAAGCAAATTCGGCCTATTTACAGTTTATGTGCACAGTTATGTAGTGGGCGACATCTTCAAAACATCTTAGTAAAACTGATTTTGTGACTTAGATTTGTTTGAGCAAACACACATACGTGTGTGTGTGTGTGTGTGTGTGTGTGTGTGTGTGTGTGTGTTTAGCTTATAGGAGAGAGGGAGAGAGAGACAGACACAAACACACACACACAGAGAGAGAAAGAGAGAGAGAGAGAGAGAGAATGCTTAAGGAAGGTATCACCAATTGGATCTGTGCAATTCAGTGTTCAGTGAGTGCCTACTGTGTGCCAGTTTTAGGGGTTATAAGGTACAAATGAATCTCTTAGGAGTCTTGCTTCCAAGATTGCATTACAGATCACATAGTGAACTTTTACAAGTTACCATGAGACTCTCTATGTCCAACAAGCTCTCGGGTTAGGCTATGTAGTTGGTCCGGGGCTAAATTTTAGTGTCAAGATACCAAGTATGGATGGGTATAAAATTATGAACAGGATGGAATCTATACAACTCCAGAATTATATTATTATTCATGACGGAAATGTCCTTATAAAAATCCTCCATTCACTCCTCATAACACTGTAAAACCCCAGATCTACTCCATGGCCTATGTAGCTCAACATGATCCTGGTGCTTCACTGGCCTCTCCCCTTCACCCGACATCTTCTAGCTGTTTCAGGCTGTTAGTTATTCTTCCAACACACTGAACACAGACCATCCCGGAGACACTCTCCTTGTTCTTTCTACCCAGAACAGTCTCTCCAAGCTTCCCAGGGTCTGACCCTTTCTCACACCTCTGCTCCGATAGTTTTCTGAATACCCAAGTTTAGGCCACTAGTCAGTCATCATCACCTTCGATTCCAGTATCTTGTCTTTGAAACGCTGAAGTTTTATTATGACCATGAAGACGTTCTTTTGTTTATCATTATATCATATAAATCTGTATCATTAGAACATATAAACGCTCCATAAACATTGTTGAGTTAATGGATTTGTTGGAGGTCAGATGGGCATAGGGAGAACTCTTAGCAGCTTTCAAAATCATCCCAGAAAAAAAAAATAGGGAATACTGACAAAAGAGCACTGGTCTCAGCGATAGAGAAATGTTTGGGGGTGTGATAGAGCTTGGTGACTGAAAAGAAACAGAGCATATGAAATTAAGATGATTGGATGGTTTCTATCTTACATATGCAGTGAATGATAATGCCTGAGATAGGGAACCCTAGTGGGGAGAAGATGATACTTGGGTACAGTTACGATGAATCTGAGGCCGCTCTGGAACTTCCAGCTGATGATTGAATACATGGATGTGGGATTTGGGAGAAACGCCCATGTTGGAGGAGGTAGGGGCTGGAGAGGTAATGGGTAACTAGATAGGGCTTGGCTGCTCAGAGAAAAATATGCATTAAAAAGAAGAAAAAGATGTCTTGGACTTGAGGTACAGCGATAAAAAGGTGAAGAGTGAGGAAAGCAGAGCCCACAAATGAGATGAGGGGATCCAGGACATTTATCTCTCTGTCATGGAGCCAGGAAGAGGCAGAAATGATTCATGGAGTTTAACTTAGCAGACAGGTCAAGGAAAACAATGAAGAGAACACATCCACTGGGCTCGGAGATTAGGTTTTCATAGGCTCTCACCGCCTGTAAAGCTGCGTGTCTAGAGGTCAAGTCCGATCTATATAAAGAAGACTGAACTAGATGTGGGAAATGTCTAGTAAACGTAATCCCTGCAAGAAGTCTGAATGAGAGTAGAAGGAGACAGGGCACCGAGTAAAGACGAAACCGGAACGATTTGTGTGACAAGGTCTTAATGATACGGGGAACAAGTGGTGTGTGTGCTAAGATAGAAGCCCATGAGGAAAGACAGGTAGAGAACAGGAGAGAAGAGGTTGGGTGATGGAATGAGGTCAAGTGGAGCTGACAGATGAGGGGATAAAGGTGGGAGCCAGAGCCTCCACCAGCAAGAGAGATGCTTCACCCTCCGAGTCAGAAAAGAAAGATTAGACGATATCGGTGGCATTGTCAGTGAAATAGAATGACCAAAAGTTTCCCAATAAGATGGGCAGTCAGGGTTTTTCATTCAAGAATGGCTACTTTTCTTTTAAATTGGGAGCTGAAAACTTCTTTAGGGGATAACTGGCTTCGAGCAGGCAAGCTTTGCTGGTACCAAGTCCATGCTTTCCTTCTTCTGCATACGAGGAATCCCAACAGGAGCTACACAATGGGCACCTATGAAACCAGCCGCTAATAAAAGCCACAGCACTGCATAATGGAACTCTCTGAACAGGCGCATCACACGCATGTTGTCAGGTTTCCATTAATGAGAGAAGAGTAGACTCTGTGTGGCCTCTCAGGAGGGAGGGGATAAGAACACCTGAAGGCAGACCCCTTCAGACTCTACACAAGGTTCCTCCATTCTGCTGGATGATAGGATGTGTCCTCATATTACACTAGGACGATGGATTTTAGCCATGGCTCTCACAAAGTGATAACCATTCTGCTCCCCATTCTATTTACCCCACACCAACCCCCAGAAACAGAAGCTACGTAACCCTACATTCTTTATAAATTACCTCATTTTAGGCATTTTTTGTTATAACAACAAAAGAAATGGATTAAGAGGTTTATAAATGCCAGAAACCGGAGGACCACCACCTAAAGGCTAAAGTATAACCTCCATAGCTTCGGCAGATGGCAGCAGATGGGTCAGACCCTGGAACGGAAGTAAGCAAGCTATGGCCAGATCAGTCCTGCATCCATGCATGGAAGTAGGCTAGATCAGAGCACAGCATGTCTTTTGTTTACACGGAGTTTGCCAGAGCTTGGATGCCTTTCAGTTTGTCCTCTGTGGGCTGGTAATTTGGTCCCCAGGGTGGTGATGTGAGAAATGAAAGCTTTAAAAGATGGTCCTTAGATCACTGAGAGTATGAAGGGATTAATCCCACAGAAGGGATTAACCAAGTTCTCGTGGGAATGAGTTCTTACAAGAATAAAACTGATCATTGAGGACATGAAGGGATTAATCCCACGGAAGAGATTAATGTAGTTCTCAGGGGACACCCACCCTGTCACTTCTCAAGGGAATGACTTCATACAAGAATAAAAGAGACCCCAGTCTTGATCTCTGGCTTCAGTCTTTGGAACTGAACCTTTGTGCCTGTGTATACTCTTGTCATGATGCCAAAAGTCCTTAGGCCTCCCAAGAGACCAAACTGATGGGCTCATTCAATCTCAGGCTTTTAGCTTCCTGAACTGCGACTAAATACCCGTTTTAAATATATAAAGCTGTCTTCATTGGATAGTTCATTGTTGTACCAAGAAGGAAAGAAAGAGAAGGACTATTACAGTGTCCTTAGTTTCTTTGGCTCTCTAATAAGACTGGGGATTTTTAAAAGAAAAGAGACCAAATGGTTCAGAAAGCCTGGAGGCTTAGAGGAAATGCTAGCTGGTTTACTTTTGTGGGGAGACATTTTGTGCACAGTAGGACAGAGGAAAGGACACTGAAGTTGGAGATAGCCTTGTTGTCTGTATTTACCTCACCTTGGATTTTGAGTCCCAGAGTTTATAAGATGTTGTCCATAAAGCAATTTTTCTGAGTTGTCCCAAAGAAGAAAACACTTATCCAATATGGCTTTATTCCCTTTCTTGCTAATTCATAGAAAATTTAACTCTTTTTTTTTTTTTTTTACTTTTTATTGACTGTGTGAATTTCACATCATGTACCCCATCCTATCATGTCCACCCTCCAGCTTCCCCTTGAAAAGAAAAATAAGATAATATTTTTAAAAAAATCTTGTCAAAGAAGCTGTAGTGCGTCACAGTGTATCATACAGTACAGCCTTTGTGCACACATCATGTACATGTTCACTGTAATGAGTCATGGGCCTGTATGGTGGCTCAATAGGAATGGCTCCCATAGACTCACATGTTTGAATGCTTGGCCATATTAGGAGGTGTGGCCATGTTGGAGTAGGTGTGGCCTTGTTGGAGGTGGGCTCTGAGGTCATAGATGCTCAAGCTATGCCCGGTATGTCACAGTCCCCATTCTGCCGCCTCTGTATCAAGATGTAAAACCCTCAGCTCCTCCATCACTCTATTTGCCTGCACAATGCCATGCTTCTCACCATGATGATAATGGACTAAGTCTTTGAACTGTAAGCCAGCTTCAATTACATGTTTTCCTTTATAAGAGTTGCCATGGTCATGGTGTCTCTTCACAGCAATGGAAACCCCAACTAAGACAGTCTGTTTCAAGGCCTCTGGCTTCTGCTACACTATTGATACTGGATCCTCTCAGATATCCTGTTGTTGCCCTGTGCCATGGAAGTCCTGCAGCTTTGGATCCACAGGACTGGCCCTTTCATGCACTCCAGTAGATAATACATAGAGTAGATGTTGAGGTGGGTCATCTCCAAGTCCTGGATCAGAGCCAGCTCTCCAGCACTGCCCTAGCTAGCTCACCAATACCTCAGCCAGCAGAGGCAAGATCAGCTCTCCTGCTTTCATGTCTTCTGGCTGACTCACCTGTGCCTTCGACACCAGAAGCAGGACCTACTCTCCCTAGTGCTACAACCAGTAAGGGGTGGTAACAGCTCTCCCATTCTCATGACCTTGGGATCAGTTCACGGACCTGCAGCAAGCAACGAGGTGAGAAGGGGGCATCTCTCCCTAAGCCACAGCATCTGTCTTAGTTAGGGTTTCCACTGTTTGTGAACAGACACCATGACCAAGGCAACTCTTACAAGGACAACATTTAATTGGGACTGGCTTACAAGGTCAGAGGTTTAGTCCATTATCATCAAGGTGGGAACATGGCAGCATCCAGGCAGGCATTGATGTGGGAGGAACTGAGAGTTCTTCATCTTGATCTGAAGGCCACTAGAAGACTGGCTAGGGGGAGGGTCTCAAAGCCCACCCCAACAGTGACACACTTCCTCCAACAAGGCCATACTTCCTGATAGTGCCACTCCCTGGGCCAAGCATATTCAATCTACCATACCACCTCATGGCAGACAAGGGGTGGGGCCAGTTCTTCCATGCTCGTGCCCTCACCCTCAGTCCCAGCATGAGGGTCAGCTCTACTATGCTGTCCAGGAAAGGTACAGGGGTTGCTCTCCTAAGTGCTACAACCAGTGAGGGGCAGGGACAGCTTTTCTGTTCTCATGACCTCGGGGACAGCTCTCCCACTGCCAAGGGCTGTGAGGGGTGGGGTGGGGAAGGGCATCTCTCCCTCACCCACACATTCTCCTTACCCCCCTGACATCAGACTAGGGATGAGACCAGCTCTCCTGTGTTTATGCACTCAGGGATGGCTCACTGGCTCCCCAATCCTCAGAATCAGCTCAACTGTGCTGCCAGGCTGGCTCAGCACAGAGCCTCAGGTGGCAGTCCAGACCAGGGACATCTGCATGGCCTTGGGACATCAACACAAACCCCAGCTGCCATAGAACCACAGACCCAGACTTGGCCCCTGGCAGCAGCTTGGGCCTGCATGTCCTCAAGGCCTCAGGTGGCAACACAGGCCACTCAGATCAGCATGTCCCCCCTGCAGCAGCACAACCCTCAGATATCTACCTGGTCCTCTGTGGCAGCCCAGACCAGGACATCACCATCTCCTCAGATCTGCCTGTTCTTCACCATTATGGAGTCTCCAATTCCGCCTTTCTCCACAGTGTATGAACCCCTCGGCTTCACTTTCTCTTCCATCTCTCCACCACATACTCCATATTCCCCATCTCTCCATCACACATGTCCACCAGAGTGGTGCCTTTGGCAAGTGCTTGGGTGTCTTTCTGAAAATTTAACTCTTAAAGTCCCTCTCTGATGTAAAAGCAAGCTTGGGTCAGACTCGCGCAGGCTCTAAACACCAGCTATAATCTCCCCACTCAGAGTTCTTTGAACAGGATTGTCTGGGATCAGAAGTAAAATTTATTTGACACCCTCATCCCAAAGTTCAAATTTATTCCATCATCTAAATGGTAAACCCAGATTTGGGACAATGCTGCCCTTTTATAAAAGGGATAAGGAGGTTTCTGTGTATTTAATCCACTGATTTCTACCTGTATGCATTCTGAGCCTGCTGACAGTTGTCACCACAGTAAATAAATGAAATGTCCATTTCCTTCAGCTGCTGTCGGGTGACTGAAGAACTACAGTGTTGCCCCCTGGGAGTCATTTCTTCCCACTCATCTGAAGGTGACCAACCCTGTCAAATCTCACCCTTGCAGTTGATCGGGGAACAGGATACAAATTCCCAAGAGGAATCTCTTCCCATCCAAAGCATCATTCCAATCCACAGGCTGGTCTTCCAGGTTTCCTGCCTAGAGGAAAAGGCTGGAAGTGCAGGACAGCTTAGAGGAGTCACGTGACACATCTGGGAATTCCCCCATAAGAGCTGCCTAAGGACTGTATTACATCTCCAGGAAGGTTAACAACTTCATAGCATGGAAAACACCTCCACCACCTCCCTGGGCTTCTCAATGTTGGTCTGTGTTGCTTCCTCATGCCATAGCATGGGACTGGTCTCATGCTTTCCTAAAGATGAGACTAGAAGGCAACTCTGCCCTCCCTGGTCCTGGTCCCAATTCTTCACCAATCCCAGAGCAGCCCATTATGTCTCAGTGCCTCTTAAAGCAGAGTGCAGATCCACACATTCAAAACCTCACAGGTAGTTTGGTCCCTACAGAGGGGTAAGCTTGGGACTGACATTTTTTTTTCAGACTGTGTTCCTGTAAAGGCCTCCTGAAGTCGCATCGGCTTCCTAAGGCATTCACACCCTCTCATTAATTACAATTCACATGTCCTGGCAGATCTATCAGCATACTAAGGAGCAGTTCTTTTAAAAAGAAAAAGCCTCTCAAAGATCTCATTTCTAACACTATAGAGAGAGGCTTCATTTTGTGAGTAATTTTCCAGTCTGCTCCTCTGGCTCGAAATCTGACAATTAGGCATCAAAAACACTGGATTAAAAAGGGGAAATTTTGTGAGAACTTGGGAGGTCAGGCCTATTGGAGAATCAAGGACTTCCCTATCAGTTGGTCCCATCTGGACATGTTTCTACAGCCATACCCACAGGTGTGCACCACCAATGTCCTGAGTAATTCTAAATCATTCAAGTTCACAATGAAGATTAATTTTTAAACTCCTTTTCTTTCCAATACAATTCCCCAAAGAGGAGAAATCTAGGCATCAGGAAGCCTTCTCAGATCAACTGTCCTCCATGCTGTATTCAGCAAATGCAACTCTCATGCCTTCTTCTGGAAGGTTCTAATCCATCTTCTTTTCCCTACATGCCTTTTATACAATGATTTTTCTTTTTTCTTTAAACAATGTAGCCATAAATATCTACTTTACATTTTTAGCCAAAGAATTGATCATGGTGGTGCTGAGAACTGGGGTGGGACAAGCTCAGGGATCCCCTTGTTCCAGCTCAATGTCTTAGAGCAGCGGGTCCGACCCTTCCTAACACTGTCACCCCTCAATACAGTTCCTTTTGTTGTGCTGACCCACAACCATAAAATTATTCCATTGCTACTTCATAACTGTAATTTTGCTACTGTTAAGAATCATAATGTAAATATCTGTGTTTTCCAGGAGTCTTAGGTGACCCTTGTAAAGTGTCAGTCCATCCCAAAGGGGTCACAGCACACAGGTTGAGAGCCACTGTCTTAGATTAAACCTCTGTGTGAAGCTAGAAAGCCAACCGAGAAGCTGGTTCTCATGCTCCACACTGACAACACATTAAATACAGATTCACAGATGATAAGCGTGACTAGCAATCAACACAGACATGACTAGCTCCTCAGGGGGAGCTGGAACAATTAATCCTCCAAACGATATCTTATCCCATTCACAAAAATCAGATTCAGATGGATTACAGAGATAAACATGAAACCCAAAACAAACTTTCAGAAGAAAATAGAATGTTTCAGGAGTTGTAGTAAAAATGATACACAAAGGTTAAGATCAAAGAAAATATTAATATTTTTACATTAAAATTTAAAAATTGATTTATAACAATACAGTGGGTAAACTACACATTGGCTGAGCATACGTGCAATGCAAGTCTATAAACAAACGCTTGGCACACATCATATGTAAAGAATTCTCTAATCCCAGATGTTCATTAGAAAACATAATTTTAAACATGACGTTAAAGCAGTACAATAACCTAGTTAAGGTGGATCAAGTCCACCTCCCAAGGTGAACATGAATAAATGTCAAAAACACAATATTGAGTTAAAATAGAAAGCAAAGTCATTAACTACACCACAGAATTTTAAATTCAGCAAAATACCAGTCTATGTTGTTCATAGGTACACAGGTATAATTTTGGTAAAGAAATATGCGTTAAACTGATAAAAACCACATGGAAGACAGGGCTATCTCTAGGGAAGGGGATTAGGAACAGTTATCTACAATGAGAATTTCTGGCATGTTTCTAATATATTTTTGTTTCTTTAAAAAAAAAAGAAAAATACCTAAAATAACACACAGGGAATGGGGAGGTGGCTCAGTGGGTGGGTGCCCTTACTGTTCAAGCAAGAGAATCTGAGTTCCAACCCTCAGCACTCTTATAAATGCCAGGTATGGTCACATGTGTCTGTACCCCCCCCCCCCAATGCTGAGACACAGGCAGATCCCAGGAGTTTAGTGACCAAGCTTTGGGTTCAGTGAGAGACTCAGTCTCAAACGCTAAGGTAGAGAGTAGGAGAGGAAGACAGGTAACATAATTCCCTGGCCTCTGCATACATAACTGCCCCCCCCCTCTGCCGTATAAAATAAATTAAAAGCAAAACGCATGACAAGAAAGTGTTGATTCTAATTGTACAAGTCGACTTTCACAGACGATCGTACAAGAGGGAGCTTGCCTTCTCTTAGCCATATATTCACATTGAAATGTCTGCAGGAGCTTATCATTCATAAGTCCAGATTTACATTTTCTGCTATTTCCCATCAGATTAGCAGTAAATGAAGATTTATCCTACCTTTATTTTGTGCTCACATGCATTTACTGGTTACATAATTGGTACAGCTTTTCTGTTAATAACAGATAAAAGTTGAACTTGTAAAGTGGTTGATTTTTCTGAAAAAAAAAATTGTCTAGAAGTCTGCCAGGAGGGACAATAAAAGAAAATCCAAGAGATGAAGGGATAGTAATGCTTGCTGCAGGGTCCTCTATAAAAGACTGAAAGGGAGACTTTTTGTTAGTAGACACTGGCTTTCTTCCAGTAATCACACAGAGGAATACCACGCAGACATTACACATGAGTCTGTGATTCTAGGTCTGTTCGCATGGGACAGGGTAGTAAATGGGAAAGAGTTATGAAACAGCAACTGTAAGTTGAAGGAACAGGAGAAATACAAGACAAAGAAGCTCTGGAAGGACAATCTTCTATCTCACTCAAAGAATGAATACAGCAACCGGGAATGGAGAACACAGAAACCAGAGAAGTTTCAAGGACCTTATTTTAATTTTCTGTCTGGTGCTGTGATAAACATGATGACCAGAAGAAGTTTGAAGAGAAAATTGACTTGTAATTTCTCTATTATTGGAGGGAAGTCAGGGCAGGAACTCAGTGTAGGAACCTAGAGGTAAGAATTAGAGCAGAGATCATGGAGGGTGCTGCTTACAGACTTGCTCCCCGTGCCTTGCTCAGCCTACTTTCTTATAGAACCCAGAACCACCTGCCCAGGGATGGCACTGCCCACAGTGGGCTGGGCATCAATCATTAATTAACAAAATGCATCCACAGATTGGCCTACAGGCCAAGCTAATAGAAGTATCTTCTCAATTGAGATTCCATCTTCCTAAATAATTCTAGTTTGTGTGTCAGATTTACAAAAAAAAAAAAAACTAACACAGATCCCCATTTTAAAAAATTCCAGTGTTTGATGTGTGGCAGAGACTTGATCTAAATTGTATACAGCCTTACACTAAAACAAATCCTAGATGTTTACCAGATAACATAAATTTGGTTGTGAATATTTAACATTGATGATTAGGCTGTCCCCAGGGTAAAAATAGCAATTGTACCTATCCCTAAGAGGTATGTGTTGCTGCTGTGACCTATTTTTATGTATGATATGGGGTGGGGCTTATATGCTTACTATTTTAGGTTCTCTTCTGTTGCTGTGGTAAAGACAGGAAGGAGAGAAGGAAGGAAGGAAGGAAGGAAGGAAGGAAGGAAGGAAGGAAGGAAGGAAGG
>JANHMN010000016.1:42084786-42102861 GCA_030674055.1 Rhabdomys pumilio | reverse complement strand
AGGAAGGAAGGAAGGAAGGAAGGAAGGAAGGAAGGAAGGAAGGAAGGGAAAAGACAAAAGCAACTTAAAGGCAAAAAGGATTTGTTCTGGCTCACAGTGGAAGAGTACAATCCATCATGGTGGGAAAGAAAACAAAATGGCGGGAGACTGAAGCAGCTACCCACATACCATCCATGAGCAGATGGCAAACGACAAATGCACACAGCTGATCCATCCACACTCTCTGTTTTATACATTTCTACCCAGAGGATGATGTAACTCACCCCAATTATTATAATCAAGATCATCCCCACAGGCATGCCCAGAGGCCTGTCTCCCAGGTGATTCTAGATCCTGTCAGCTTGACAATTAAACACTAGCATCAATCACACTGATGGAATAAGGCAAAGGGCTTCCTTTCTTTCACGCTTTTCTGTTCGCTTTTTCCTCAATGGACGCCTATAACTTTTATAATTTTTGAAAAGCAATTTTCCTTTCAGGAAGAGAACCTGTCACTTCAAGATTTGCTAAGGTGTTTTATAATGTCTGGGTTGGAACTGAACGGGCTTAAGATACAAAGCTCTTATCAAATGCTCTTAAGAAGGGGAGGTTAGTACCAGCCCTAGCTCTCCTCCCAGCTGTCTGCTCCCTTCCCATTTCCTGTCACTCACCTTAATGTGTTCCCTGATCTCAGAACAAAGAAGAGGCTGTCCGTTAAGATACATAGTAAAAGCATGGACAATAAACTCAAGGCCAGTCCCCCAAAGAGGAAGCAGCCTTCAGCTGTCAACCCTTCAATCGTCATGTGGTGGCTGAATGCTTTGCCAAGTCTGGGAACTTTGCATCTGTCGTTCTCTGCCAAACTGATTCAGAGAAGACAGCTTTTGTGTTTTCTGTCCTCCCAACTCCCCACCTCATATGCACAGATTGTAAGAGAATTAAATCCAGATATTTTAAATTGTTTCAGAGCCTCCCATGCCATTGTCTTCTGCCTATTCTGAGCATTTCTCCTGCATCCCACAAAGGAATATTCATTGACAAACACCACCCATCTCCACAGGACAGAACTACCCAGCTTTGGTGATCAAACCTGGGGTTTGAGTCTGGACTTTGCTTCTACATCTGAATGTTGTCCTGTGATTGACATGAGTCTTTCTTTGAGATCTTTGAGCTGTAAACAGCATCTCTTGTCTTGCAGGTTAATTGCAAGGTGTAACTGAGGCCAATGAGTGATAGCTTTTATCATGTAGACATTAATTGATGCTGGCTCACCTATTTTGTCCTTTCAATTACTAGTAAATTAAGGGAAAGGACGACAGCTTTTTCATCTTGATGTCTCCAAACTTGCACTGTGCCTGGTAATGATGATACAGAAGGGGAACGTTAAGAGGACAGAGATGGCGAATGCCGTCTGTTGAGCTGTACCAGGCACTGAATTAAGCAAAGACTTTCATCAAGTTTGTGTGTATGTGTGTCCATGTGTCCAACAGTACTCAAGAGTTTCAGAGATGCTTCTGCCTGCAGTAGTTTAAGGCACACTACAGAATACCTGCAGTTCTCCATAGAATTAATAGCTGCATCTAGTCATAGTCTTTATATTTAGTCAGCAACTCATTCTCCTGCAGAAGCAAGAGACCCTGAGATGTCAGATGTCAGTGCTAAGCCATCAAAGAAACTGAGACTTGAACCCATTCCATGTCTAGTCTATTTCCAGTCAACAGTGTAGTGGCATTTTTTGTTTCCTTGCCAGTTCTGACCAAGTTAGAAGAGAACAGGAAGTTCCTGTGGCCTAACAGATGCATCAGAACAAGAATCTGTCAATCACAGAGCACAGAGTTTTGCTGAGGGTGACATGCCTTCCAAAGTAGAGCTGGGAAATCAAAACCTAGGGATAGTATGGGTCTTCTGAAGAGCTTAGAGTCAGCCCTCAAAGACAACTCTGGCACCCAGAGGGAATCAGTAGCAACCAGCAGAAAAGAATTGTTTTGCGTCTAATGAGTCTATTTCTGTGAATTCCAATAATGTTCGCATGTCATTCAAGTTGCTATGTTAGAATCTAGGTCGTGGTGGTGCCCCTTTGCTTTTATTGAGGATGAAAATAAAGCAAAAGCAAAGAAAGGAGGAAGTAGTAAGAGTCTCGTTTGCTTTGTGGGAAAGGCTCACTGGATGAGGAAAGGACGCATGGAGAATGTGCTGTTGATGGGATCCAGGATCAAGAGTGCAGCAGGTGCAGCCCCAGGTCAGCACAAGTAGCATCCTCCCATGATAGATGGTATCTCCCTTCTCAGACCAAACTCAGGCCTCATAACTCCTTCCCAGTGCCATGGTGACTACAGGGGATTCTCTGTCACCAGAACATTACTTCCCCAATAAAGGTAGAACACCAACTTGTCATCCAGACATGGCATCTGTGTTCAGTGCATTTTTTGCTGCTGTGTCCAAATTCTTGGTTAGCAGCAACCTGAAGAGGGTATAATTTCAGTTTTCTGTTTGAGAGATATAGACCATTATAACAGGAAGGCATGGCAGTGGGAGTTTGAGGGCACTGGAGACATTGTGTTACTTCTGGAGACCAGAAAGAGGGCAGAGGGGAAGTGGACCTGAGGTTATAAAACCTCCAGACCCACCCCAGTGATTTATTCATCAGCAAGGCTCCATCTCCTAAAGGTTCTACCACCTTCCCAATCAGTGCTACATCTGGGGACCAAGTCTTCAACCTCACGAGCCAACATGTGCTGTTGATGTTTCATATTCAAACCAAAACAAGGTCATTGCTGCACTCTATAGAGTGTGTGTACCCTGTATGGCACTGCACAGCAGCCAGAGTGTGTCTTCGACAGAGAGGATGCATGGATGAGACTTGCTTCACAGACAACCTGCCCATCAAGATGAATGATAATCTGAGGCAATGCTTTTAAAAATCAAAGTGGGCACACACACACACACACACACACACACATACACACTCACACACACACAGTCACACACAGTCACACACATACACACACACACATACACACACATACACACATACACACACATACACACATACATATACACACATACACACTCACACACACACATACACACTCACACACACACAGTCACACACAGTCACACACATACACACATACATACATACATACATACACACACATACACATACACACACACATACACACACACACACATACACACACACACACATACACACACACACACATACACACACACACACACACACACACACACACACAAAATCCATGGACAAAATGCCAATATTTTAAACAAAGACTGGATCAATGCTATTGATCTCCTTTTGCCTCAGATTCCATTGGGGCTCAATAGTCACTGATCCTGCTTGCCCTGAAACACCAAGTACTAGCTCACCACAAAACAAGTGGATTCATTTTGAGATTCATGAACATTATCTTAAAATATTCTTCCTCCTGGGTTCTAAAATTTATGACTCCTTGCCATGTTTGGGGTCTGAGATTCATGTCCTCGTCCCTAAATGGCATATCATCTGATAGCTCTAATTCACACTATGTTCTAGGATTTTCTCTCTCCTGTTATGTCTGTGTGGAGGACTGGCTCCCAGAAGCTGGCTGCTTGGATAGTTCTGTCTACAAACCTTTCTGGGCTCTTGGCTATTTTTTTTTCATCTAGTTTCCTCTTGCCCCGGGCCTGCTTTCATCAGAACCTTTTACCTGTGACCTGATGTCACCCAAAGCTGTGAGGTGTTTTGTCTCCTTCTGGAGGAGCTGATTCCTCGTGATACCAGGGCTGTAATCTCATCAGGCTGAAATAACTTGACACTCCCATTGGTCTGAAACACAAGTTGTTTTTCCTCTAAACCTCAGGCCTGGGGTTGTTGTTGGTCTCTGAGAGGGCTGTAACCATGTTGTCAGCTGCATCTCAGTCATGCTACTCACCAAGAGATTCCCTGAGCAGCAGAGGAGAGGAGCATAGAGCCAACAGTGGGGGAGCTGCAGACCAGGAAGAACTCTTTCACTGAGAGCTCACTTCCACCTGAAGGAGACCTCAGCTGGGACAGAGATCTAGACATGATCTAGATAATAAACACTGCACACTCCAAAGAGTCTTGTCACATGGGCCAATGGTTCTTGGGTGACTAGCAGCCTCTAGTTTTGTTATAAGAAACCTCAGGACACTGTTTTATCATCTGTATTGAACTAGGTGAGATGGAAGGAATGCCCTGGTCTGAACAACCCTGTCCCTTAGCAGCTATTGGACTATGGTGGGAATGACTGCCCTGGCTATGTCAGAGGACCATCAAGACGTGAGTGGGTCACAGAAGAAATAGTTGGAAACTCTGTGATCCCAAACAAATGTAAATTACACTTCTTCAATATGTAGCTAACCGAAAGTGATTAGCAAGAACGTTTCAACATGAACCACCAAGACAAGAGGTGGCCCCCATATGACACACAAGGCAGCATGGGCCACAGTGCTGAGAGGATGCCTGTTGTGGCAGTAGACCCCACAGGAAACATGAAGAAGCATGTCAGGCTCCTTCTTGCTTTGACTCACGGTGATTGGTGAGAGTATGTTTTCACAGTAGGTGGAGCAGGCATGGGTCTGGGGGATGTGGCGAGAAAACACTATAATGCAGACCGTAGAAGCCCTGGGTGGTGACCTGAGAAAGAGGGCACATGACACATGAAAAGTGAGCTTGAGTCTCTCCTGGGATCTTCCCTAGAAAAGAGGAGTTGTAAGCACATCATACACGGAGGGCAGAGGCACAGGAAGAAGCAGTTTGGGGAACCTAGGATGACCACAAAGTCCCCATATAGCAGGGATATGTCACACAGGACACTCACAGGCTGCTACAGAGCATGTAACCTAGTACTGTGGACATCTGCTGTTTCTTCTTTGCCTATCTGGCCACTAAGCCTG
This sequence comes from Rhabdomys pumilio, assembly GCA_030674055.1. Lineage (NCBI taxonomy): Eukaryota > Metazoa > Chordata > Mammalia > Rodentia > Muridae > Rhabdomys > Rhabdomys pumilio. Next base: position 42,097,962 of record JANHMN010000016.1, on the reverse strand, counting down.
CTCCCTTTGTTTGCAGCACACCTCTTAGTGTCCCTAAGTATAGAGACAATGTCCCAAAGGTCAGTCATTTCTTGTGCGTCCTTTGTAGCTAGACCCAAGCACAGAGCTAAGATCCATATATCGAAACTTTTATTCAGGCATAAAGAACCATACAAAGAGGAAAAGCATCCCCTAGCAGTGGTCAAGGCATCATCCTTAGGTTCTAGGGTCAGGAATGACCAATGACCTGAACCAGAAGCAGAGGTGGTACCAACAGAGGTGCCCAGTGTTCAGTGACATCAGAAGCAGCTGCAAAACACCTGGTAGGCTCTCTCTGGAATGTGGCCCTAACTGATTTCTTATCTATGCCTAATTTACAAAGCCAGATCAAAGTAAATATTTGCTCATTCCCAGGTACAGAGCAACGTCATGTGAGCTCCCAGCAAGAAGGCAGCTCTCTGCTCATGTAGAGAGCCTTCGCCAGGAGCCAAACCTATTAGCTGTTTAGTCTTCAATTTCTCAGCCTCTGGAACTGTGAAAAAAAAATGTCTGCTATTTAAGTCAGCTGATTTAATTTTTGTATTGTTTTGTTTTAGTAGTCTAAGCTGATGCCTTCTTAGAAGTTCCTTGGTCTATCTCTGATCGAGAAATTGAAATTATACCCCTTCATGGAGCAGGGAACAGAAATGATGTCAGAGCTGGAGGATGGATGGGATGCTGTGAACACTGTCGCCTGCACATGACACAGCTGCTGTGCCTACGAACTCACGATGGGCAGTGGGCCCAGCAATACCCCTTCATGGATGGAGGAGCTTCTCAAGGCCCCCTTAAGCTTCCCACTGGTACATTGTACCTCTTTAATTAAAGAATCCCCTACCCATGCTTATCTAAGCAATTCTAATTCAATGCACAGGGATACACACACACATGGACATACATGCACACAAACACAACACACATACACACAAAGAAACTTGAAAGTAAGAGGTAGACTTTATGGGAATAATAAGTGGTCTGCAGGAAGTAGAGGTAAGAGGTGATAGTAGCAAGGGAAATTTGATCAAAAATACATACATACTTACATACTTACATACATACATACATATATACATACTTATATACTTATATACATACATACATATATATTTACATATATACATACATACAATTGTAAAGGAACAAATTTTTAAAAAGAAAACAAATCTCCTCATCATTTACACAAGAATTATGATGATTCACAAGGGTAAAGAAGCACCCTAGATTAGACCAGTCCCTCCAGCTCCAGGACACTCCAGCCCTTTGATTGGCAACCCAGATCTTTGGCTGAGACATCAACTTAAAGCAAAGAGATGAATGTACCTGCTCAAGTCATGTGAGCCAAGATGGACATGGATCTGAACAGGAGGAAGTCATTCTTGAATTAGGATTCTGATGACTTCCACGTTAATAACTTAATTCTCCCGTGGGGTGACTGTGGCTGGAAGGTGGATAGCATTTAGAAAGTGTTCTAGCTCATACTATCTCGCCATGGATCGATGAGGACTTGACTTGCTGATGGAGAAAGGTTCCAACCAGGGTTAGGAAAATGCTGAAAACTCCTGGCCATTAGACAGAAAGGTCAGCAAACCAGGCTTGGCTGCAAGCCATCCAGTTCCTCACAGCTGGGCCTGATCCTATTCTAGCCCTAATAACACATTGTGGTTCAGGGGAGCAGTGAACTCCTATCCCAGTCAGCCTCCCTGAGAAAGGGGACAAGCAGCATCTGCAATCCCTCTCAGCCCTGCTGTACAGAGTGTGGCTTGAGGAAAGTGGCAGGATTTCTTTTGAGTCATAAAATCAGTGAATCATTGGAAAGTCACAATTATGTGACGTTTCTTGGGGAGACATGAATAACCATCTGTTCGTACCAGGTGAGGCACCATGACAGACCAAAGGAATAATTCCACCCAAGTCTAGCTTAATGGACCAATGAGTTTATTGAGACTGCTTACAAGAATGCAGATAGAGGCCGGGGCGGTGGTGGCGCACGCCTTTAATCCCAGCACTTGGGAGGCAGAGGCAGGTGGATTTCTGAGTTCGAGGTCAGTCTGGTCTACAGAGTGAATTCCAGGACAGCCAGAGCTACACAGAGAAACCCTGTCTTGAAAAAACCAAAAAAAAAAAAAAAAAAAAAAAAAAAAAGGCAGATAGAGGAGGAAGAGGAAGAAGAGGAGGAAGAGGAAGTAGAGAAGGAGGAGGGGGAGAAGGAGGAGGAAGAAGAGGAGGGGGAGGAGGACAAGAAAAGCAAGCAAACATGGGGAGGGGGGCCATCACCAAAGCAACTTAGGAAGGAAAGAGTTTATTGCATCCTACAGGCTTGAGTCTGTCACTGAAGGAAGTCAGAACTGGACCCCAAGCAGGAACCTGCAGGCAAGCACTGCAACAGAGACAATGGAGGAATGCTGTCTACTGGCTTCCTCTCAAGTAGACAAAAAACTAGCTAGCACAGACAGATTAGGTAGAATACAGGTGATCAGTACTTTAATTAGGTATTGCACAAAATTATATTCAGGCCACATGTATAAGGTACATATAGAATATAAATGATTTGGGGCTCACATTAGCTTTCTATCCCCAAGGTAACTTATAGTAGCTATATAAAAATCCTGATATCCAATATGGTAACCATGTCTGGTCTTGAATATGTCAAATAGTTCTATTTAGCACAAGCATACACACATGGGGGGGGGGGAAAGGGAGAGAGAGAGAGAATGTACTTTGCTGTGGTAAGACCTATGATACAGTCTACAGATAACATAGTACACAACATTCTTTCCTTCAGTCCCCACATAGCTAATTCATCCAACGCTTTTCTTGTTTCTTGCTCAAATCTCTTATCTGTATCTAATCTGTAGATGAAATTTAACCTGGATCTGACAAGTGAAACTTCAGCTCAGTCCATGAACTCTTTTCGAAATAAGTTAATTGTCATCGCATAAAATGAGATCTACTGCCAAACTTGTGCAAACTCTGTTATTCATTGCACTAAATGTGTTCTCCTTGTTTCAGTGGACAGTCAAGTCACACTTCTATGTTTATCTGTTTTTCTTACATTTACTTATCATGTTTGTGTGTTGTGGGGAAGGGGGACATAAGCCTTAGCTCGTGGGTGGAGGTCAGAAGGGCAACCTGCAGAGTCAGCTCTCTCCCTCCACTATGAGGGTTCTGGGGATCGAAGTTAGCCATTAGGCTTAAGGGCAAGTGCCCTTAGTGGCTGAGCCATGACAGGCACCAGGCTTTCAGGTTTAATCTGCATTATTAACATTTCTCCTCTACTTTGTTCAGCCCAGACAATCAATAAAACAATAAGCCGAGCACTAGTTATGACATTTGTCAATTCTGTGATGTAAGTGCTTCTCTTACTGTGACCAGTTCAAAGCCATCCTAAGATCACCCACCAGTCATGGGGCTGGAGTTATTTGTACATAGTTCTTCTATAGTGGTGGCAATGGAGCTTTAAAGAAGAAATGTAAACTAATTATGCCAAGGTATGTGTCTGAGTGGGGAGGGGTATTTATTTCATTCATGCTTACATATACGAGGTAATGCATATGCAGGTGCCTGTGTGCATGTGTGAGTATGTGTGTGCTTGTGCATGTGTGCATGCCTTTGTGTGCATGCGTGTGTATGCACACATACACACATATACACACATACACACACGTACACATACACACATATACACACATACACACACACACACACACACACACACACACACATATATATGTATATCAAGCAAAGAGCCCAAAGTTCACTGATGCAGCTGGATTGGCTGGAAAGACCCGCAGATCCTCCTGTCTCTACCTCCCTAGTTCTGGCATATGCTACCACACCCAGCCTTTTACATGGATGATGATAATTCAAGCTCAGGTCCTTACGAATGTAAAATAAGCACTTTAACTGCTAAGCCATGCCCCCTTTACCTTAGTTGTTACTAAATTATTTATAAATCCATATTTACACAAATACACATACCCCACAGCCAGCTCACAAAATTCCTAAAAACTTCCAACCCTCAAGACATCAGTGCATAGAGGCCTGGAGGGAGTCACAAGTCCCTGTTCAAATACACACAAGAGATGGGAGTGAAGGGTGGCAGACACTTGGGCCTCCTGCTCCACCAGATGTCATGAGCCGAGCCGTGGCTGTTGGAAAAGACAGAGTCTGGGCTCTGATGGGGCCTTGGCATATAGTTTTCTGGATTCTCCCATAATTGCAAATTTGACCTATTTTCAGATCAGGAAAACATGTTGATTGATTCTCCAGTTGCCAGCTTTGGCTACTGGTTGCACAGACCTCGCTTTATGCCTACAGTCACAGTCCGGGCTTTGACAACACTTCCCATAACTGCGGTCCAGAAAGAATGACACAGCTGGAGATCATTTTAAAGACAATTAAAGCTGATGAGCTGACTCAGCAAAAGCAGCAAAAGAGGCAGGAAATGGCTTTGGCTGGAGGAGAGTTTGCCGGGGTGGCTTGCAGAGGCCAGTTAGAAAGCACAATGAGATATTTGATTTATTAGCGAAGATGAGGATTTGCTGGGCTGGGCCCTGAATTTGGATGATTCACAGGGTGTGTGGCCATTAAGACTGTGGAGAACCATACTCTTTTCTTTACGAGCAGGTAAGAAGGTAAATTAGTTCAGCCTCTATGAGCTGCAATTGATGTTGAATCTCATACATTTGAATTCACATTTCCTGTGAGCCAGATGTTCAAGGATACTTGTGGCCACATTGTTCGATCTTGAAATGCTGGATTAGACACAAACTCGGTTTATTTATAGGTAGTTTACTAAATGACGACACTATAAGTCCAGACAAATAAGTACTATGAAACCACTAAAAAGAGGATAGCCCCTTTCTTTATGACATGTTGAATGATCTTCAAGATATTAACTGAAAAAGGTAAGGCACAAAGTGCAATACACTGCCACTTGGCTATTTTAAATAATGCACTGGTATACCTAAGTGGACATAAGATATTTTTGGAAGGATATTCAAAGAAAGTGGAAGAAGAAGAAGAAGAAGAAGAAGAAGAAGAAGAAGAAGAAGAAGAAGAAGAAGAGGAGGAGGAGGAGGAGGAGGAGGAGGAGGAGGAGGAGGAGGAGGAGGAGGAAGAGGAAGAGGAGGAGGAAGAGGAGGAGGAAGAGGAGGAGGAAGAGGAGGAGGAAGAGGAGGAGGAAGAGGAGGAGGAAGGAGGAAGAGGAAGGAGGAAGAGGAAGAGGAGGAAAACAAGAGATGAGAAAGACTTCTTAATGTACCAGAAATGATTGATTTTGATTGTCAATTTGATTGGAGCTGTAGTCCATTTTCTCCCTGGCAATCCAGATAAACTTCAACAACTGGCATCAAAAGTCCCATCTTTACCTGTTCATTCACAGGCACGAGGAAGCCGAAGTGGGCCTCTTTTAAAAAGTGGCAGTCTTGTGAGGTGGCATGGGCATTTGGATAATGCCCCCCCCCATCCCCCTTGCCACCTGTCAGGAGAGCTAGTCCCCAGGTCATGAGAGCAGGAGAGCTATCCCTGCCCTTAGCCAGCTGCAGCACTCAGAAGAATGGGCCATGCGCCTTGCTTGGGCAACATGGTAGAGCTGGCTCTGCTGGTGAAGGAAGGCATTGGTGAGCCAGCCCAGAGGATGTGAGAGCAGGAGAGTTGGCCCAGACCCTTGCTGGCTGAAGCACTCAGGAGAGTGGGACCCAAGCCTCCACTGATCAGCACAGTAGAGGTGGCTCTGGTGGCATGGGTGTGGGTGAGTTGGTCCAGAGCTGAAGAGCTGGTCCTGCCCCTTGCCTGCTGTAGAACTGGGTAAGCTAGCTGGGGCAGTGCTGGAGAGCTCGCCTGCCCTGATGGTGTTGGTGCAGGAGAGCTGGCAGGCCAGCTAACTCTGGCCAGGCTCAGACCAAGGGCTTTGAAGGAAAAAAATGGCCCACTCAAAAATATACCCCATCTTTGAACTGCCGAAGTTTGTGAAAGGACCAGTCCTGCAGATCCAAAGCTGTAGGATCTCCATGACACAGGACAAGAACAGGATAACTGAGAGGAGTCCCAGTGAAGATCCAGAGTTGACGGTGTAGTGATGAGAGGGATGCGATAGGCTGATTCCATGATAGGCTCCAAATTGGCAGTTAAGGAGACTAGGCCTAGATCTCTGTTTCCAAGGATTGGGCAAACCAAGGCAAGTCAGTTACTGAAAAAACAAACAAACAAACAACCCCTAAACCTGCAGCTCTTCAGAAGCTAACCCACCACCTGGCCTGAGGCAAGGACAATCTGTCAGCAGCAGTTTCCAGACTTCCTCAACAACAGTTTCCAACCCCATGACCTGGTAATGGTTCTGGAATTTCCATAAGGATAGACTCAACAAACTAAGATAGAGATCACCAATCCCAGAATTCTCCTAATGTGCTTTAAATTGGACCTGCAAGCTCACTTCAGGATCTCACCATCTTGGAATGAGGGACTCCCACATGCTGGTCTTCTGCAAAATAAAACGCTCCTTCCTTTTACATACTATTTGAGTCTGGGGTGTTATTCTTCGGTGAAGAACGGATTCTTATGGCAGAAGCCAGAGGCCTCTAACCACACCAGTGAGTCAGCACAGTGAACATTCACGAATGAAGATGTGTGGACAAAAGGGTAGACTATGGGACATACTGTGACACACTACAGCTTCCACGGCAAGACTCCCTATTCTGGGTCAGGCCGATGTCTGACCTTCTAACAGAGAGGAAGGAGAGCCGCAAACATCTAAGGGTATTAAAGACATTACACCCTTGAACACAGCTGAAGGGTAAATCATTTTCCAACAAACATTGAAGAGGAACTTTGGAACACCTGTTCCATTAACATTCCTCAGACCACATGAAAGGGAACCCACCTGCGGGAGGGGAAGGCCCAGAGCATGTAGACACATTCCAAAGGACAGACCAACCCTTGCCACCTACAGACAAGGGAGGACCTTGCCACCTCATTCCCTAAAGACCAATCAGTTTAAAAAGTCACACTGTTCTGCCAATCACATTGTGCCTAATGACTGCTACCCCTAGAAACTGTATAAATGTCTGCTGAACAAGCTGTGTGGGTTCGCCTCTCCTGTTGGGATGCAGAATGGCCCCAGCATGCTGGAACATTAAAAATTCCTCTTGCATTTTGCAGTGATCTCTCATCTCCATGTGGTTCACTCAGGGGGTCTCCGGTAAACTAAGGCTCTACTCGATAGAGTCTTACAGGTTACTACTGTTTATCCCAAGATATAAAAATGCCTGTGATGGCAAGAGAATCTTTGAACTTCAGTCTTGAGAGAAATCTTGGCCCTGGGATCAAGCCCAGTGAAACAACTGAGTAAAGGCAGGACTACTGATGGCCTAGACTCTGCAGGAATAAAGGTTTTTGTCAGTCTACCAGGTAAAGAACCAAAACTAGCTATCTTAGTTAGGGTTTTATTGATGTAAAAGAGATACCATGACCATAGCAACACTTATAAATGAAAACATTTAACTGGGGCTGGCTTACAGTTCCGATGTTTAGTGCATTATCATCATGGTAATGAGTATGGCATTGTACAGGCAGACATGGTGCTAAAGAAAGAGCTGAGAGTTCTGTCTTGAGATGCAGACAGAAGAAAGAGACTATGTGCCACAATGTGCATAGCTTGATCATAGACCTTAAAACCCACCCCACAGTGACACACTTCTTCCAACAAGGCCAAACCTTCTAATTAATGCCACTCCCTATGGACCAAGCATGCAAACACATGAACCTATGGTGACCATACATATGCAAATCACTACATTCTACTTCCTGGTCCCCCAAAGACTTGTAGCCTTAACATAATGCAAAATGCATTTATTTAGTCCAACTTCAAAAGTTTCCATAGTCTATCAGTCTCAATAATGTTTAAAAGTGCTGGTTCACCTTTTCTCCTCAAATTATACAAATTTTAACATTCCTTGCTTAGCTTGCTCCTTTTCATTATAGATCTTTATGAGAGTGACCACTGATAACCACACAACAGAGTCAACGCTGTGTAGGCTTAGATTTTTTTCAAAATATACCTTAATTGTGGTTCTTTAATGCTTCAACCTCCCTTCTAACCCACTAGCCACCAGAGGTAGAGGAAAAGAAAGGTTAATAGAAAACAGGAGTTGTGGACCTGTTTAGAAATAGTTCTTTGGGGTGATTCCAATCTTCATTGTCAGAAGTCCAGTCCACTAGCAAACACATATCAGCAGTGGTAGTACAGTCTACTCAGAAAACACCAAACATGAATCAGTAGCAGTGTCTGGATCCAGAAGAAACCACAAGGCTCTGCTGATCAGCACAAGTCCAAAGAAACAGCAAGAAGCAGCTAGAATACCACCAGAAGTTCTTTGGTGCGTTTCTCTATGAAGTCAAGACAAAAAGTCAAAGATCAGCGAAGAAAGCAAAGTGAACCAATGCGAGAATGTCACCAGCAAAGACCAGCAAAGACTAGCCTCAGGCAGAGGCTTTTAAAACAAGGGCAAGAAAGCAGCAACAATGTCTTTGCCAAATATCACAAGAATAGTATCTAGGCTGTATACCAATATTCAACATTCTTCTCCTCTGAAGCCTCATGAGCCAGGCCTCCACAGTTCAAATCACCATCAACACCACACTGTCTTCCACATTCCTATTAAGATGTGCCTACAGCATCCAACTGCTTTGTCCAAAACCCACATCAGTACAAAAAAAGCATGGTCAGGCTTAACACAGCAGTAACTCACTCCTGGTACCAACTTTTATCTTAGGGTTTTATTTCTCTGAAAATACACCATTACCATGGCAATTCTTACAAATGAAAATATTTAAGTGGGGTGGCTTGTCCTTGGGGTTCAAAAATCTAAAACAGCCCAAGGAGTCACAAGTGTTCAGCAAAGCAAAATCTTTATTTGAATTAGGCAGCAAAAACTAACTGGTCAGAGACTACAGCACAGACTCTGGATCTGACTGCATCTTGGGATGTTCATCTTAGTAAGCATCCGTGCAGATGACAAAAATGTACTGTACTCAAGCCACTACTAAATGATCAGGGTCACAAAACAGGCCCAGAAGCTGAACTATGACTCTGAGCCAGGATGTTATAGTGTTTTTAAGCCTTCAAACTACAAATATTTGTAGGGTAAGTGGGCCAAACAGAACTGGGTAAGGTTGAGTGAGCCCAGACTCGGGGATTCTCAGAGACTTGAGATCAGCAGGAGTCAAGCCTCTTCCTACCGGATTCTGTACCTGCTGTGGAACACATAACCATGACACACCACTGAAAGGACCATAGGCACTCAGTCACATAATGTAATACCTGTCATCCTTTCCCATGCAAATAGAGCATCACTAACATCTCAAACTCAGCCAATAGAAACATCTACCCCCTGAATCCCACCCCACTCCTCAATGTTTACATAGTCCCTGTCCACATGAAATAAAGTACACACGTTATTTCACCAAGGATTGTCTGAGAATGGCTGTCTTTACAGAGCTGTAACACTTGGGCAAGAGTTCTCTCTCCTGAAGCATTCACCACTAGATCTTCAACCTACCCAGCTGTCCAGGTTTACACCGCCACTGCTGCCATGGTAGCTGATAAGAGACCTTGGATCTCAGCTACCTGTCCAAACCTCCTCACTTCACTTCCAAGAAGTGTGACATTCCCAGTATTCCCAGCCAGACCAGAGCCCTGTGGAACCTATTCATCCCTGGCTCATCTTCACCCTTCTCTGTCTGGTTTAGTGCAGAGGCATCTGATGCCCCATAGGGAAGCTGGCAGATAGCAGACAATAAATATCTATGCCAAGCTATGCCAGAAATCAGGATTTAGGAGCTTCTTGTAACATGGTTTGAAAACAGTCTTTAAAGATGGCTGCACATCAAAGCATAAGAGCCTTTAAGTTTATTTCTCTTTAATAGAAGCAATCTATTATTAAGTGATAATTATTTTTAAAACAACAACAACAAGAGTTTTGAGGCCACCAAGCCACTGAATGCATTCCAGCATGGAACTTCTTGCTAAGTAGTGAAATTGCATTCCGAAACACTAGCCAAGCAACCTAATCAGCCAGGTGTGAGGCTCTCAATCACAGGCCTCAAAACACATAATCAGTCAGCAGGTGTTTTAGGTGAAGATGGAAATAAACAATTGCCTTTGTGGATGTTTAAGGGTTTTCACAACATTAAGATGAAGAACCTCACACTTGAGCAAGCCGACTTCAAAAGCAGCCCTGCTCAACAAACCCCGGCAGTAATCATCACAGGAGACTTCAACCATACCGCAGCTTGAAAAGCCTTTGGTCTTACCAAGAAAATCTATTTAATTCCTTTATTCCCAGGACATTTACAGGCTCACCCTTAGGCAGGGTGAATCTTTGAAAACTCACTGGAACACAGTCTCTTATCAAATGGAAGATTTTGGTCCTCTGAGAAAAAGCATATTCAGACTGTATATCTATACTAAGTGCCATGACTCTGGGGACTCATCCCACCTGTCTCTCCAATGTGACAGGAGAAGGATTGGGAGCTCTGACAAAAAAAAAAAAAAGCCATTACTTTTTTCCTTCCCTATACATTCAAAATGGCTTCTCTGTGTCCCCATAGTTAATCTAACTTAGCCTTATGAAAAATGCTGATGGATTTGGGGAACAATTTAAGCAGACCATCTGCAATAAAAAAAAATACTCTTCTAAATCAAAATCAAGAAACTTGGAAGTCTGAGTAAATTTATTTTACTGCTATGAGGAGATATCATAATCAAGGCAAACTTATAAAAGAAAGCAATTAATGGAGGGGTTGCTTTTAGTTCCATAGGGTGAATTCATAGCTGTGGTGGTGCACATCATGTCAGGAAGCATGACAGCAGGCAGGCATGGATGGCGCTGGAGCAGTAACTGAGAGCTGACATCTAATCCACAAGGCGGAGGCAAAGAAAGAACTAACTGGGAATGGTGTGGGCTTTCAAAACCTCAAGTCCACGCCCAGTGACACACTTCACCTAACAAGGCCACACTTCCTGATCCTTCCCAGACAGTTCCACCAACTGCAGACCAATCTCAACAGGTCTGAACATGTCAGAGACTACGAAGATGAATAAGCCCAAGAGGCTTTACCTTTCATTGCCACCACCAGTGCCTGAAACCTGCTGGCCACTGAAGTTCTCATTACAATTTCTCATTGATGTCATCTTTCACTTTCTGCCGTGGAATTCAGCTGAGTCCTTGTGTGTGCCTGAGACTTTTGTATCCCAGACTCTGTAGTCTGAGTCTGTAAAGATAGTTATGTTTTCTGTCACACCAGCTGTGGTGGTGCACACCTGTAACCTCAGCACTCAAGATGCTGATGCAGAAGGACCTCTATTGGTATATGGATCTAGACTCTACATCATGAGTTCAAGGCCAGCCTGGGCAACTTAGTGAGACCCTGTCCAAAAACAAAATGTTTTCTCTCTAAATAGAGAGTCTAGACAGTTATTTTTGGGGTTTTCTGGCCTTTCTTTGTCATGCCAATCCCTTCTTTTCTCTGTATATGTTCACTCTCCTTTACCCAATGGACTGGAAAGTGTTAATCTAGATTAGACCTCTGCCTACCACAGGGAACTCACTAGCCCTTTGGTTCTCTACCGCTGTCGGGTTGCACAGCATTAAGCTGAACTGGAAATGTCTTCAGAATTCTACCACACAAACAACTCAGACCAATTCAGAAGAAAATGCTCCCTCGCGGTATTTCAATAAAGTTTTCACCACTCAGATCAGGGAGAAAATAGATCTCACTAAGGGGGGAGCTCTAGCATTTTTTCGCTTGTGCATAAGGCCCTAGAATTGATGGGATGTGTATATTCCAAAGAGGGGGATACACAAGAATGGCATATACCACAGAGACTGCTTAGCCCAGCAGTGGGCATCTGCACACTGGAGAGGTTGAAACCACAGTAGATGTCCAGCTAATGAAGCTGGATGCCTCAACAGTCATCGTGTGATGTTGAAGGCCTAGAAGATTCCTGGGGAGTCCCTGATCTTCAGTAAAGACTGAAGAAGCTGGAGTCTAATATCAATGAGTATCCTGGATGTGACAGCCATTTCCTTCTACAAGTTGCCTTGGGTCATGGTGCTTTGCCACAGCAACAGAACAGCAACTAATACACCTGTCATATATCTCTCTGTGTTGACTGTTGCACACAAGGCTGCATACATATTTCCAGAAGTGCATTGCGAGTTTGAATAAATTTAAATAGATTCTCTCTCATACATACATACATACATACATACATACATACACACACACACACACACACACACACACGCACAAGCACAAGCACATGCCAAGCGCAGTGATGCAGGCCTGTAATCCCAGAAATTAGAAGACAGAGGGAAAACAAGAAATCCAGAACAATCTGGGCTACATAGCCAGGCTATATCTCAAAAACAAAACAACAACAACAAAAAAACCAAAACAAACAAACAAAAAAAAAACAGAGCTAGGAATGTAGCTCAGCGGTAAATCTTACTCAGCATACACAATTACTGCCAAAAATATTTAATTCTTATAGAAGATAAGAATTGTTTATTTACACTAGTATATTCCTCATACAGTACTTTTTCTTTCTAAAGAATTGAATCATTCTGCAGAGTGAACTTGTTGGATATTATAGGTCACGGCTGCATTCTTTTCTTCCCTGGCTTGTTGTGTGATTAATATATACTTGTTGAGATTTTAATTGACCTGGTAATTATACATACTTATGGGATACAGTGTGGTGTTTCAGTCCTTCTATACGGTATACGATGATCAGGCCAAGGTCATTGGTATATCTATTGCCTCCAGTATTTATCATTTTGCTATGTCGGGAATAAACTCTGCTACCTGTTTGGAAATATTTGATTGATTATTGTCAAGCCCAGTGATCCCCCTGTGCTGTATAACAAGAGGAGCTGTTCTTCCTCCTACACACCTGTGCTCCTGCTCCTCAGCCAGCCCTACCCCATCATTCCCTCCCCCAGATGTTTTGTCTTATGTTTCATAGCTTATATAAATCAAAATGTCTTGCATCTTCTGCTGAGTTTCATACACACACACACACACACACACACACACACACACACACACAGAGAGAGAGAGAGAGAGAGAGAGAGAGAGAGAGAGAGAGAGAGAGAG
>JANHMN010000016.1:42066037-42083165 GCA_030674055.1 Rhabdomys pumilio | reverse complement strand
TGTGTGTGTGTGTGTGTGTGTGTGTGTGTGTGTGTGTGTGTGTGTGTATGTGTATGTGTGTAAAACAATAATGAGAAGAAAAGGCCTTAAATTTGCTACAGAGTGTGGGGGACAGGGAACAGAGAGTTGGAGGAGTAAGGAGAAGATACAAAGGATGCAAATCCACTATGAAATTCTCAAAAAAATGTTAAAAATTGCATTTTTAAAAATAATGAATACTATAGAAAGATTTTTTTAAAGGAACTAACTCCCCTTAGAAGAGAACAGTGACTACTTTTGTATAAGGTTTGCAGTCTTTTCTCTGTATACATAAACATACCTATCAATACACCAACACACAATTGCATCCAGTTGTTTTTAGGAAACAAGATAGACTGTTTTACAACATACTTTTCTAGCTTGTCAATATTATAAACGATTTCCAAATCAGAACCTTCAGATCAGTCCCAAGCCTTACAACAGCTGCTACTGTTTCTCACGTGTTGTGGCTCACAGCTGATTGAAGCATCTCCCACTGAGAAACATTTGTGTTATTTCAATATTTCTATATTTCCCAACAATGAGGCTTTGGAAATCTTGAATATGAGCAGTTGTCTAATTATTCATAAAGGTAAAAAAAAACCCTGAAAGTAAGCTTTCCTCATTCAAGAACAAGCATGGTTACATTTTTGCGTTACCCAATGAGGATTTAGAAAATTTGTACTAATTCACACTCTTCATCCTCTCCAACAATGGCTGTTATAGATCTGCTGTTTTGTGGGTTGTTAGGAGTTGAATTGAGGACGCTGTGTATGCTGGGTAAGGGCTCTATCATTAAAACTTATTTCTAGCCCCTTGATCTTTTCGTCATTACCAATCTGATCATTTTTAAATGATCTAATTTTGCTTATTTTCTCTCTCTCTCTCTCTCTCTCTCTCTCTCTCTCTCTCTCTCTCTCTTTCTTCCTCCTTCTCCTCCTCCTCCTTCTTCTGAGACAGGAACTCACTAGGTAGCCTGGGCTTGTCTTGAACTGCCATTCTTGGTGCTAGGATTAAAGGTGTGCATCTCCAGGCTCAGCCAGAATTTTCTTCATAATCAAGACTATGAAACTTTGGGGGCTTGAGAGATTGCCCAGTGTTTAAAAGCACTTGATGTTCTTGGAAAGGACTTTGGTTCAGTTCCTAGCACCCCCATGACAACTCACAACCATCGGTTACTTCAGGTCCAGCACATCTGACACCTCTTCGGACCTTGTGAGTACCAGGCAGACACGTGGTATGCATACACACACGCAGACAAAACACATACACATATGATAAAAGATAAATAATCTTTTCTTTTTTTGGATTTTCAAGTCATTTTATTAATCCAACCGTACAAAAAGATCCTGTAACCACATCCCCACCAACCCACTTTCTTCCAAAAGGTAGCAGAGAAGAACAAGAGGATGGGCCTCCATGGGAGCATTTTACAAACCATGGATCCAACACAAAAGTAGAGGCAAGTAATGAGTGAACAAAACCACAGCACAACACAAAGATAAGCAGAGAGGCTGTCACATGTAGTTTAGGAGTTGAGGAGCACAGAGTAAGAAGCAGGTCCACCCTTGTCCTCCTCAGCATGAAAAGCTGCCAACTCTGAGTGTCTTCTCTCTCCCCATGCAGAGAACATGAGGACTGAGACAGGGCATCCCAGCGGGCAGCCTTCATTGTCAAGCTGGGCACCTCCAACTCGCTCAGAAGAACCACACCCAAGTCTGCCTTCCCCGCCTATTTGAGGAATGGACATTTGGGTTAACTGGAAAGAGGAGCAGCTGAGAGGGGCTCCTGGTCGGGTCTCAGTCTCATCACTGGCAAAAGATAAATAATCTTTAAGAGGAACTTCTCATACACTGATAACCATACGTCCCTATTCCTGTCTAGCCTACTTCTCTGATAGACTGTTGGTCTTATCTATTAATTTATTTAGAGCACACACATGGTATACATACATTACAACACACATATATGAAATAAAATAAATGAACCTTGAAATTAAATTAAAAGTATGTAGAGTATTCCTTTGTGGGGTTCATCATGAGTTATTATTCCCAGTCTTCCTTCTGGTCTTTTTACTTTATAAGGTTTTTTTCCTCCTATGAGAGATTAAACTTTCTCAGTTATCTTCACGTTTCCTTCATGGTTTCCTTCATACTGTCAGGCTCACACCACCCATGATTATAAAAATAGTCGTCCATATTTTCTTCTACCGACTTTAAAACTTCTTTTCTCCACTTAACTTGTTGCTTTATGCTGTATCGGTTTGGGTAGCAAAAGTGAAATCGGCATCCCGTAGAACCAGATTCTCCATCCTGGTTCACAATCATTTTCTCATGTAATCACTGAGACCATGTTTCCACCTAATGAACATATTTATGTATCATTCCTTTATACTGGTCCCATAATGTATTTAGTTAATCTTCTATTATTGGGCAATTAGGTTGTTTGCAATTACATCAAACTGCACAGTAATTAATGTAACAGAAGGTGAACTCTCATTCATTACTTAAATAATGATTTTTTTATAACAATTTTTTAACATTTATTTATTACATGTATACGTTTGTATGTGTGTTTGGGAGGCACAGAAGTGCCATCTCATGTGTAGGAAGGTCAGAACAACTTGAGGAAGCTGGTTCTCTCCTTCTATCCTGTGGGTTCCAAGAATCAAGCCCAAGTCATCTGGTTTGGCAGCAAATATCCTCACCCACTGAGCCATCTCAGTAGCCCATAAATGCTCCTAATATGCATTTCACTGCCCAGCATGATGGTTCAGTCTTCAATCCCAGTATCCAGGAGACAGAGGCAGACAGAGCTGGGTGGTTCTGGGCCAGCCTGGTCTACATATAAACATACATACATACATACATACATACATACATACATACATACATACAGTGTGTGTGAGAGAGGGGGAGGGGGAGGGGGAGGGAGAGGGAGAGGGAGAGGGAGAGGGAGAGGGAGAGGGAGAGGGAGAGATTCACTCTTTGCCTTCTCTAAACCCAGACCTTGCCCGGTCATTCCATTACTGTGAATTATATCCTCTCTCCCCCTCTTGCTCAATCCGCATCCTTAGAAGTAATGTCCGAGTCTTTACTTTTCCTCAGCTTCACTCCAGTCCACTACACAAGTGCCATCAGCTCCCTAGCTCACTTACATCCCGCTCCTACCATTCCCCTTTCCAGGGCACTGTCCGTCTCAGATGACAACTGTAGCAGGCCCTCTGTTCCATCACACAGCCATTCATGTCCAGACAGTAGATTGTCATTCTAGGATGTAGATTGCAGCAAGCCACCTCCCTTCTCAACCCTCCTGAGAGCTTCAAGTCCCCATCAAGTCCTAGAAGGGCTGTCAGCTGAGCCCACCCACCTCCCTGACTCATGTTTCTTCATACATTCCTTCAGAGACCAGTTGCCAGGAACTGACCTCATTTCTAGTCCTTAAGTGGGCCAAGCGTGTTCCTAATTTAGGCCCGGATTCCTCACACTTGGCATTTGAGCAGGATAATTCCTTGAAGTGAGGACTGGCCTGCTCACCATAAAATGATGAACAAGATCCCTGCCCTCCATGCCTTAGATGCCAGTAGGACGCTTCCAGCTATAAGAATAGAGAAATGTCTCATGGTCTGGGAGTGCAGCTCAGTAGACGAACACTTGTATAACATGCACAGGTCCTGGGTCCAAGCCTATGAACCAGACACTTACATAAAAAGAACCTTAAAACAATACCAGATATCCACTGGGAAACAAAATCACACCAAACCAAAACCACTGAGTTAGGGCTTTGGCATAAGATCTTTCCCCTGAGGCATGCAGTTTGTAGGGATAGCTTAGCAACCAATGACTCCACCTACATCAGTCTAAGCAAAGCAACTGGTCATTCTGCCCTAAGAGCTCCCTAGCAACTACCCACTTGTAGTTAGTTCAAAGACAAACATCCCAGAACTAAAAGGAAATGAGTAGAACCAACCAGAACCAGCTTCAGATGAGCAGAGTGCTCAGAGTGAATTTTGAAGAGGAAATTCTTATTTACTATCTTAGATCTATGCATGACTAGGCGTATATGTGACTAAAATTGAGACTCATGGGACTGGAGAGATGACTCAGTAGTTAAGAACACTGGTTACTCTTGCAAAAGACTTATGTTAGATTCCCAGCACCCACATCAGGTGGTTCACGACTGTAACTCCATCCAGTTCCATCTCATGCCCTCACCTGACCTTCATGGGCACCAGGCAAACACTTATATATATTAATTTTTTTTAAGTCATGAGATTAAAGACCCATGCCTAATCTGAGTGGTGGTGGTACACACCTTTAATTCCAGCACTCAGGAGGCAGAGGCAGGCAGATCTCTGAGTTCCAGGTTAGCTGGGCTACACCAGACAGATATAGATAGATAGATAGATAGATAGATAGATAGATAGATAGATAGAAGATAGATAGATAGATAGATAGATAGATAGATAGATAGATAGATAGATAGATATAGATAGATATCCATGCCTGCACAGTAGGTCCAAGATTCTAGGACTACACAGTACAGAAACTCTGTCTCAAAAATTAAAATAATAAATTAATTAATTAGTTAATTAATACCCGTACCTGTACATAAGGCCCAAGATTCTATCTGCCAATAGTTTACCAGCAGAAACTCACTTACAAGCTGCCCCCACCAACCAACTCTGACTTCTTCTGGATGCTTAGTGGGAAGCTGCCCAGGTAAGAGAGGAAGACGGAGCAGTTTTACCTAAGTCCACTCCTCCTCTGCTTCTTACACACTCCGTGCACTCACTTTGCCTCTGAGTAAAAGCCCTTGCTGCTTCCCTGTTTGTTTAAACTCCTTTAATTCTTTGAACAAGACTCGGGGAACCCGGAAACACCCAGTTAAAATAGCAAGCACCAGTAACACTTCTTCTAAAACATTCTACTGCTGAATCTTTATGCAAATACTTTTCTTATGATGAAAACTCAAGTCACAGGCCACTTCCTGAAGAGGCCTTCCTTGTCTGGCCAGTCTTAAGTAACGCCCTCTCCCCTCTTCTTGCTCACTGGTACAGCCTGCTGCTAACAGCTCTTGTCCTTGTCTGGGGTAGCCTTGTCTAGTTACTATTTGCTGTATGTTTCCCTGTTAGCATATCAGCTTTAAGTCAAGACTGGTCTGGTATAGATAAGAAGAAGCTTAGGTGGTATCTGTTGGTAGAAAAAAAAAATTTAATCCCTATAAGTAGAAACCAAAGATCTCTTTGTGATTACGACTAATGGCCTAATGACGCTATTAAAGTTGATGAAATAATTCTTTCCAGCATTTGGAAGTTCTGATGGCTGACTCATTTTAAGTCACCACTTCCTTTGACTCTGGTGACCCTGTGTTGTCATAGTTGAGCCCACATCTTGGGCTTTCTTTCCAGTTTCTCTTCAGAGCTCCTCTTCCTTAGCCCATCCCCCACACTCTTCTCCTCAGGGAACTTCACCTCATGTCAATGTTAAACCCCCATAATTCAGTGCAGTAGCTTCGGCCACTCTTATTCTTCATCATCTACCATCTACTGCCTTAATACTCCCCAACCTATGTCTTTATTCCAAGTACAAGCCAACACTGGATAATCCCACTGGAATATCCCACAAATCCTTCCAAGTTCAGTGTCCGATCCAAACCCATCTCTTCTACCGACCTCAAGCCGCATCTCAACAGCTTGTCTATCATGGCTATTTTCTGTGCCAACTTGACATTGCCAGAAGTGCTCAGATTAACTGTTAATTCTAGATTCATGCATGAAAGTGTTTCCAGGTGAGATTGGCATCTGAATCTGTGGACTCAATTGAGTAAATCACCCTTTCCCAGGGTAGGCGGCTGTCTCAAGCCCATCAATAGGCCTGAGTAAGTTCAAAAGGCGGGGCAGGAGGAATCTACCCTCTTTTGCTTCCTGCTTGGATGCCTGAGCCATACCTCCATCTGCCCATGGCCTAGGATTCTCAGCATTTAGCTCTCTGGTCCTTGGGCTTTATAGTTTGTAGCTGATAGGATGTGGTACTTCTCAGTCTCCATAGCAAGTAAGTTGACTCCTCATAATAAATCTCTCAAGGTGTGTGCAGCTAGATATCATGGTTTGCTTCCCTAGAGACCTCTACCATGCACTCTCCGCTAACACAGCTTACCCTCTGCCCTGAAGCTCTCAGTGTCTTTGTGAGATTCCTATTGGGAGCAGAGACAACATCCTCCCAAGAGTCTTTGTGCCTGCTTTGATTCCTCCCAGTACATGTTCCTCGCTGCCTGCTTGAAACTCAGTGATTTCACATTACCTGAGTCAAAGACCAAATCTTTTCCTTTGCCGTCTCATTAGACCGAGCTATGCTTACCTCCTGGACCACGAACATGCTCCTTGTCACATCTGAATCATTCTCATGCCCCCTTATCTGTGGGGGATGCGGAGAATATTTGCAAAACCAATACATTGGATTTCCATTGCCTTACCTGGTTCTTAGCTTAGTCATTACTGCTTTTGTCTGAGTCTCCTAAAACAGTGAGGTCCATGCACCTGTCCTTCTGTCCTCTGTGCCTAAACAGACTCCTTAAGGTGTACTAATTCTTTCCTGCCCTGCCTTCCTCACATCGCAGACTCGATCCTACCATAGGTGTCTCTCATTTCTTCTGGACCATCAGAGACACCCCATCAACCACTCTGTGGGTGTAAGCTAATTAATAACCAGAGTCTGCCTCTCCTAGCCAAGAATTTTAACCTAAGAATTGCTTCTTTCTATCCTTGGGTACATTTGTTACCCTTGACTACGCATTTTAGCGATTCTCAGAGGTATACAAAAGAAATTCAGAAATACTGTTCCTTAGTATCAAGAGAAAATGCGGGAATGCAGTTGTGAAGTGTGAATTTAAAAGTTACACACCAAGTGTGCCGCTGCTCAGCCGCTGCTAACACTGTCACCTCCCTGTGGGGACCTAGGCGCCAACCTGGCACACTGTGACACTATGTCCTGAGATGAACCAATGGGTACATGGAACCCAGCTTTACCTGTCAGTCCCTCAAGCTGCCCATCAGGTCAACCTCTGAGGGGCTTTCCAATGACATAGCCCTTGAAGGATCATATTCCTCTTAGAGTACCCCAAGTGTTTCTGGTGAGCAGACCCAGCGACCTGGAGAACTGACAAGTAAGTACCTTAGATACTGTCCGCTGTCTAAGCCATTTTCCCTAATTGAACGTCTAAGAAAGGGCAATTGCCAATTCTGCGAAATAATTAGAATTATTGCCAGTCTCCTCCACCTCAAAGGGAGTGAGCAGAAATGTGTTTCATTAATTGTGTCAGCTGATGCTAGCAGAGGTCACGGGTTGAACCTTGGCCTCCTAGCAGAAAGTTTCAGGAGCCTGTATACTGTGGATCTCTTTTAAGAATACAGAGGCAATCTGAGGATCTGGTTCCATCGGCAGAGGGCCTGGCTGGCATGCACAAAGCCCTGGGTTCAATTCCCAACACTGCATAAAGTAGGCATAGCAAGCAGTGCCTGTGATCCCAGCACTTGGGAGGTAGGGACAAGAGGGTACAAAGTTCAAAATCGTCCTTGTCTATGTAGCATATTTGAAATCATCCTGGGCTGTACCAGACCTTGTCTCCAAAATAAAGACACCTCCAGCAAAAAAACCCGTCAGCACCCCTTTCTCATGACCTTGGTGATCTTGGGATTACATTCCTTTTACATAGAATGCCCTAGGTGTTTGGCATGCAACAATGGCTAACTTCTCAAAATTGTAGCCAGCGTCCTTGAAAGGTCTGTCAGAGTCTGATGATGGCCGTGGAAGGGCCAGGAAAACAGCCTCCTAACAATTATCCACAACAAAATGTACAAAATGTATCCATCCGGCAATTTGTTAGAATAAGCAAACCCTTGCATATTCTGCTGTTCTCGCTGTGGCTGTGTGGGAATTAAAAAGAAATCCCTGCTCTCTGGCTGTTGTGACCTAGTTAAGGAAGAGAGACCTTTGCTTAAAATTATACCTTGCCGCTGAAATCACAGGCTTTTCCAAAACCAAAAGCACTCCTCCAGCCCGAATGTGGAGGGAAAGAGCAACGGAGCCGGAGTTTTCCAAAATGTCAAAGCCCAAGATCTCCCGAAAATATCCCACACCTCAAAGGTCATGAAACAAAAGGACGCCTACTCCTCCCTAGTCCCAAACTCGTCAATCTCATGCCTCCTTTGAGAGACTGGGGTGCTGTGCCATTTTTTTTTCTCTTCTTCCAAATACCAGGTTGTCCTGCTATTATGCCATGAAGAGTTCACAAACTCCAGAAGGCCACCAAGGAGCTGACACCGATGTAGTTGTACTAGGGTCTTTATTCAAGCTCAAGCTTGGACAACACCACTGTCTCTGACACAGCAGAATGGGAGGGTGAATCCCCAAGCTCTCAGCCAGACTAGGCTTTATAGGAAATGACGAGCGAGCAGAGGGTTTCAGTCTGGCAAGCATCTAATCATTTGACTATTGTAAGCTGACAGGTGGGTGCTCTGAAGCAAAACCGTGAACAATCACAAACGGTCTGAAAGTACATCTGAAACAGTCAGACTAATCTTGGATTGAATGTTGCTAGGAAGTAGCTAGGGAGTAACTCTGGGGTATGGTTCAAGGACAAGCCATGGGGTCCTTCCTGGTGCCTGGGTGCAGCCTGGGTTCAGCTGCAGGTCAAGTTCTCAGGCTCCTTTTCTTTTAAAATGGAGGCTGGTCCCAAGATGAAGTAGATTTGGCTTCTCACTGCTGGCTCTTGGGATTTAGCTGCCTGTACTTCTGTCTGCCATGTTTGTAAACACCTCTTACCTGTTTTTAAATTTTGCTTAGTGATTTACCAATTAATTGACTGTTTGATTCTATGTGTGACTGATTGACTGGTGAATTTGACTGACTGACTAGACTGACTGATACTATGTGTGTTTGTGTAAATGTTCATGTGTGTAGGTATATGTGTTCATGTGTGTGGGTGCACATGTTTGTGGGTGTATGTTAAAGTCAGGGGTCAACCTCAAGTGTCTTCTTCTGTCACTCTCCATCTTGGTTTTTGAGATAAAGGTCTCAGTTTGACCTGGAGCTACCAATTCTACTAGGCCACGGGCCTGGTGAGTGGAAGGGATCCTCCTACACCCACCGCCTCAGAGCTGGGATTAAAAGTGAGGTGAGACACACCTCAGCAATCTGAAACCTGTACTGTTTGTTCTCTCGGAGGATCTGGGATCCGTTCCCAGCACCCACATGGCAGCTCACAAGCATCTGTAACTCCAGTTCCCCCGGCATCCGATGCCATCTTCTGGCCACCATGAGTATTACATACCCATCGTCAGGCTCGTCTGTACGCAGCAGACAAGACACTCATGAGCATAAAATAAAACAAATCTAAAAATGTACCACCACACTCCACCCTTAAGGGTAGGCTCTGTGCCCAGCAGTGGATGGCCAATAGAAAACGAACTCAGCATCTTGGGAGGTTCCTGTACAGTTACGTTCTTTCAGGGATTTTCCTCTTTCCTTTTCCTTTTAAACTTTTTATTTTAATGTTTTTTATTTTCATTTTATTTATATTCTCCTTCTTCTTCCTCCCCTTTTCCTCCTCCTTCTCTTCTTCCTCCTATTCTTCCTCCTCCTCTTCCTCCTCCTCATCCTCCTTCTTCTTCTTTAGCATGCAGGTCTTTTGTGTATATATTATGGTTTCCAGTTTAGTATTTTTATGAAATTTCTTAGTATAAGGACAAGTGGGTCTCTGAGTCTGTATCTGTTTCTTGTGCCTTCTCTTGGCCTCTTTCCTTTCTGTTTGTTTCTCCTTTTGCCCAATTCCAATCTGTTTCATTTGGGCTTATTATTTATTTATTTGCTTGCTGGTTGCTGGCTTGGTTAGTTTTTTGAGATACGGTTTTGAAACAACCCCGTCCTAGAACTAGCTTTGTAGCTGGCCAGAGCTCATAGATATCCACCTGTCTCTGCCTCCCCAGTGGTGTGATTAAAGGTGTGAACCACTACTCCTGGCCTTATTTTACCTGATTGTATTATAGGGGTGAATTCTGATGGAACAGGAAGTGGGGAGGAATAAAGAGAGGAAATATATAATCAGGATATACTGTGTGAGAAAAAATTATTTTCAATATAAGGCAAAAATTAAAAACAACAGCAAAAAAGAATGATTCTTTAACCCCTGTATCAGTCAGACTGTATTGCTCATAAACCTTTTGCTGATCTGGTTTTTTTCAGTGATCGTAACAGTCAGCTTTAGTTGTCAACTTAACAACACCAGGAAGAGGAAACCTCAAATGAGAAATCACCTCCACCCAAATGGAATATATGTGTGTGTCTCTATGTGTATATATGTATATGTATGTATATGTATACACACACACACACAAACACACACACACAAACACACACACACACAAACACACACATATATACATATACATTATATACATAATATACATCATATACATCATATACATCATATACATATACATATACATATACATATACATATACATATACATATACATATACATATACATATATATATCCCCAGAGCAAGTAGCATCAGCACCACCTAGAGGTGCCAGTGATATAGAGCCCTGCTGAGTTCTGTGACATGTGTACCCATCAGTGTTGGAGAAACCTCAGTGTGATACAGAAGACCATGTCACTGTCTACTTGGCTGTACACTGAATTTCCAAGGCTATAAAACATGTTGCTGCGTGACCCTGGAAGATATTCTGATGTCACTGGTGTAGGCGGCAGCCTGTATGTTTGAGGGTTTTTTTTTTTTTTTTTTTTTTTTTTTTTTTGTCCCATAGTGGTTCCGATATGCAACAAAGTTTGGAAATCCCTGAACAATGCTTGTGCAGAACTGGAGGAAGATGGCGTGGTGGAGGGGAGGACAGTGTGAACAGACACGGACAGAGGAGGAAGGTGGCATGGTGGAGGGGAGGACAGTGTGAACAGACACGGACAGAGGTAAGCCTGCTCATCAACAGTCACGAGACAGTGGGAAGATGTCTCTGAAAGAGATGAGGGACTGAAGGGTGGGTAGGGAAAGGCAGGTTATGATCATGGACTTCAAGGCATGACCAAGTGAGAAATGGGCTGCTGGGGGACATGCACGCCACTCAACAAAGCTTGTGGTCGCTGGATCACAGGCCCACCCTGATGAACTTCTCCTGATTGCTTCTTCAAATGCTCTACCTCAGAAGACATCACGATCTAAGGAACTGAGATTTGCAAATTCATCAGAGGACTGTGGGGAGGAAAGCATAAATTCAGTCCATAACACATCAAAAAATCATAGTAATCCATGCAAATTCAATACTTTCTCCCTGTACTAGCAGTAACCAGGGCGGTCCTCTCCTCTGTCTTCTGAGCTTGGTGATGTTCCCACCATACATCAGGCATGTAAAATAAGTGTGAGCCTGAAGGGAACCCTGTGCCAGAGAAAGCTGGCAAAAAGAAATTGTTTTTCACCTCAGGTTTCTTCCACCACAGTAATGACAGTTAGTTTAAATGTATCAATTGACAGAGTTGAGGTTTGTAGTCCATGGTGTAATATTCAAAAGCAAATATGTCATCCTTTATATGGAGAAATAACTACCATAGCTGACAGAGACATCAACAAGCCTCAGGTGACGGGCAGAAGACAGAATAGATTTAAAAGCTGAGGGCTTGCGATTCATCACCATAGACACCAGCAACCAGCCTGTTGACTGGAGGCTGTGGGCTCACACCTGTGTTCAGGGACCTGGGCAATTCCCAGGATCAGGAACAAAGGACCTCAGAGATCAAGGCAGCCAGGAGGAGGGGACGGTGAATGTTAAGAATTGGTAAGACACACCAAACTCCGTGTCCATGACCAGCAACTAGTCCTGTGGCAAAGATTATGTATGTGGTAGGGGAGATGGGTCCAGGCCATAGGGTCTTAGGGGACACTAAGTCAAGAAAGAAGGGGTCCAAACTGTAACAGCTTCCACTGCTCTCAGACAGGGCCCTACTCCTCTTTGTCTACAACAAGAGGATTCCAACTCTGCCTTTGTCTTTCTTTTCAGAACAGACAAGCAAAGTTGCTCTATTCTTCCGTTTGGATGCAGAGTGTTGCCCGGAAGCCCATGCATTCAAGGCTTGGTCTCCAAGGGAATGTGGTGTGATCTTTGAAAGACTGGGCTTAGTAGGTGGTCAGTAAATGACTGACAATGTGGTTTTGAAGGAGATTATGGTTCCTGGATCCTTTCTATTTTCTCTTTTCTGTTTCCCGGCCATGTGTAATTTGTTTTGCTCACTCACACACTGCTACCGGCCCCAAAACAACCAAGTTAATTCACCAGGGACTGGAGCCAAAATACACCTTTTATCTTTTTAAGTTGATCATGTTGTCTATTTTGTTATAGTAATTAAAATCTGGCTAGTACACCTTATAAGGAGCAGTGGTTCTCAAACACCGGTGGTTTTTATTAGAACATAAAATCCTAGAGTCCATGCTCAGTTTCCAACCCACAAGGTCTGCAATAAGGCCTGCTAATGTGTATTTGTGAGAAGTCTCCTGGGCAGTGAGCCACTCTATAAGAACCACTTAAAAAAAAAAAAAAGGCAGTGTCTCACGTAGCTCAGGCTGGCCTCAAACTCTCTGCTATGAGCCAAAGATTACCTTGAAGTTCTGATCCTCCTGCCTGCACTCCTGGGTGCTGGAATTATAGGAATTCGCCTGGCTTCTGCAGGTTTTGCAGGGCTGAGGATCAAATCCAAGGCATCATGTGCACTAAACAAACACTCTACCAACTGTGCTATATATCCCTGAGCTGTACATAAATGTTTGAGGAACTATGGCATGTCGTTGTCCCCTCACATAGATCACCATTTACTATCCAATAGCTCTTGCTTTTACTAGTGTCACGCTCTAGCCAAATGTCTCAGTTCTTAATTTTTTTTTTTTGCAGGATCTAAATCAATAAAGCAATAAGACCTGCCCAAAGATTCTAAAAGGTAGGGAACAAATTGGGTTTTATGGGTGGTTTGCTAGCTTTTGAGCTTTGGCATAGAAATCCAATTAGGGTCGGATAGAGAGATGGCTTAGCAGATGCCTTCTGCACCGCCACAAAAGTTTTAGTTCAGGTCCCAGCTCTTTGGAGCAAGCCAGGCATGGCTTCACACACGGCTGTGTGGAGTAGAGACATTCAATGTTCTCGAAGCAGAATTTGCAGGAAGCAAAGATTTCCAGGTTGTAAGAGCAAAACACAGGAGAAGCTACTCTCTTACGTTCAATTTTAAAAAAATTTTTCTAAAAGATAAATGTATCTACTCATTGGCTGAAAGAAACAGTGTTTGCAGAGTCCTCCCAGCCCTTTACCTCCTTAGTGGGAGAATGCAGAATGTGCTAGCTCAGAAGGGCAGGCAGCCTACAGTCAGCAACAACCTTGGCCAAGTGTGCTGGGTACAGTCAGGGGACAGCACTTACCTTCCTGAGGTGCTATGCTACTTGAGAGATACCCACCGGAGGCTTCTTGGGCATTGTTTGTTTTGTCCCAGAAAACTGCCCTTTATTCTGACTCTGGAATTGTTTGAACAAAGCAGGACAAATAAGAGGCTGTGGGTAATAAGAAGCTAAGATTTGAACGGGAGCAAGGGCTTGATCTGTCTTATGTAAGATCCTGAGAGGGGACAGCTTCTAATTGGATGGATTTGCTGTCAAAGATTCATTGGAGAACTAGTCAAGAGAATGTTTAGCTTAAAGAAACTAAAGCAAGAAAAAGCTCAGGGCTGTGCTAGCTCGATTAATTTTTTGCTTGCTTGTTTGTTTGTTTTCATTTTTGTACAGAGTCTCACGTACTCCAGGCTGGCCTCCAACTCAATACATAGCGAAGGGTGACTTTGAACTCCTGATCTTCTTGTGTCTGCCAACACACCCAGCAAGTCTATGGTTTCCGATGTACATCTGCAGTGGTCCAAATGAGCTGATCTGCAATGGAGCATGCTTGCTTTTTAAAAATTCATATAGACCCATAAAAAGACTCCAGCTAGCCAAAGTCATCCTGAGCTAAAAGAATAATACTAGAAGAATTGTCATGCCAGATTATAAGATATATTACGGCTCTATAGTAATAAAAAAGGATATGGTACTGGCCAAAACCAGACAAAACCAGACATGTAGACCAATAGAACAAAACAGGAGGCTTACACAGGCGTATAGCTATCTGATACCTGACAAAGAGGCAAAAACAGACACTGGAGAAAGGACAGCATCATCAACAAATGCTGCTAGGAAACTGGATGCCTAGTAATCAGAAGAATGAGATTATATGTGTATCTATTAATCATCCCCCACAAAAATTATCTCCAAGTGGATCAAAGACCTTAATTTGAAGCCTTAAACTCGAACTGGAGAGATGGCACCACAGTTAAGAGCACTGACTGCTCTTCCAGAGGTCCTGAGTTCAATTCCCAGCAACCACATGGTGGCTCACAGCCATCTGTAATGGGATCTGATGCCCTCTTCTGGTGTGTCTGAAGACAGCGACAGTGTACTCACATACATAAAATAAATATTTAAAAAAGCAACCTGAAATTCTAAAACTCTGAGAAGAAAACATAGATAGTACCATACACGATTTAAGCATGTGAAGAGACTTTCTGACTAGGACTCCATTTGCCCAGAAATTAAGGTCAACATTGAATAATGGAATAATTTCACAAACCAGGAATATATGAAGGAGCCATGTTGGGGGGTTAGGGGGCTTGCGTGGGGGATAGCAGGATACAAATGATAGAAAACAGAAAATGGAAAAACTGGAAGAGGGGCTCCAGCTAGGGAAGAGGGAGGGAAAGAAGAGGCAAGAGGAGGGGGAAACAGCAGCACGATTGTTGGATAAAGCCTCAAGGAATGTACTAATTTATGGTTTTCTAAAACCACACACAGTAAATATATACTTGTGTACACACATGCACATGTGCGTGTGTGTATATATATATATATGTATATGTATATGTATATATATTCGTGTACACACATACACATATATACATATATATGTATATATATATATTCATGTGTACACACACACACACACACACACACACACACATATATATATATATATATATATATATATATATATATATGAACATTTTGCTTCTAGAGCTAATGGGGTTCCCCACAAGAACCACAGACCAACAAAAAAACCTCAGGACCAGACACAAGAAATCTCCTTCAGAATGATTGGTCAGCATAGTCCGTGTAACTCCTAAAACAATATGAACTATGGCTATTGCCTGCTGTTGCCTCCCAGAGGTTGGTGGTAAGCCCATATTGCCAAAGACACTGCATACTTGGGTTACAAGGCTCAGATTATTAAAGCTAGATCTAATCTGAAAGTTTTCTTCCTGTGGTCTAGCTTTCATGGCACCAGAAAATACTATGCAAGGTGCCAAAGGAGGGAAGCAGCTAACAGTTCTTCCTAGATGTGACCTCTGTGAACCACAGCGATGACGCACATGGCAGGATATCCATAAAGGTGCAATAAGAAACGCTCACATGTTGGTGCTAACCTACAGCTCTCTAACTAAACTTAAGGCCACTCAACAGGAGGGCGACTATGCTTGGTACTCGAAGCTTAGCAAATTCTCCAGGGCTAACGAGTTCATGACTTTTTTTTTTTTTTTTTTACTTTATCTGCATTTATTTTATGCTGAATTTATTTCCATGCCATGAGTTTTTGTTTCTTCAGTTTCTTCTAGAATATCGTTTTCTTCCGTGCAACCTCCTCTTCTGGCTTTGGAACAATCTGCTCCTTCTCAGTGAGGATCATCTCGATGTGGCCGGGGGAGCTCATGTGTGGGTTAATCCTGCCATGAGCTCTGTAGGTTCCCTGGCGCATCTTAAGTGCCTTGTTCACCTGGATGTGTTCAATGGCTAGAGAATCTGTCTAAACCCTTAAGTTCAGCATTACTCTCTGCAGTTTTAAGTACGTGCAGCAAAACTTCAGCACTCTATTTTTGGCCACTGTCCCTGTGTCCAGTCCCACTGTTTGGCCTGGGTGCACCTACCCACTCACCATTATACAGAGGGAATGGCACACATTGCTTCTTTAAAGTGACATCCTCCACATACTTGGTAGCATTGCGGATATGCATACCCTTAGCGGCCTGGGCAGTTTCCCGGGTGTTCTTAAAGTGAACACGAAGGTTTGAGCCTCTTGATTTGTATAATTTTGTAGGGTTTTCTGGATCAAGAGAGTAGCGAACCATCTTCACGGGTCACCTCTGACTGCTTACAGGAAGAGCGAGTTCATGACTCTTAAAAGAGGATCTATTGCTACTACTTTGCTAGACCTGCATAATTCCTAACCACAGTCTACATCTTCTTCTTATGCCCGCAGATATCAGCCTTCACTAAAGACAATTCTTTCTGCAATAAATGAAGAATATCACATACACACACACACACACACACACACACACACACACACACACACAAAGCCCCACGACTGGACAGAACGCCAAGGTCAACAGATTGTGAAAAACCCAGTCATGACGGATACATCTGTGTTACAGCTCCTTCATCTATGCTTCAGGAACATTTCAGAAAAGAGAGTAGAAATAGCAGCAAGTCTGCTGTGAAACAGTGTCTCGTGGAAATGGCTGCATAAATGTTACCTCGGTGATACAGTATCAATAGACATGCAAGAGGAGGAAATCTCACAGGGCCACAGGCCTGGACAAGAAACTACAGGCAACGGACGACTGCGGAGATGGGGAGAGTTAGCGTTTCCCAAGGATGGGGCCCCTAATAGGTTGTCCAATGAAGAGTGGTCAACCCTGAAACCACATACACACAAACAACAAAAATGGGTTCAGCAGGCTGTATGTATGTATGTGTGCATACACATGTGTGTGTAACCATAAAAACTGGGGAGAAGAAGCTATCAGTTTGAGAGGGGGACATGTAAGGAGCTGAATGGGGGTGCACACTTGGGAGAAGCTGGAGAGGGTAAAAGTACTGTAATTATATTCAACTGTGTGTGTGTGTGTGTGTGTGTGTGTGTGTGAGAGAGAGAGAGAGAGAGAGAGAGAGAGAGAGAGAGAGAGAGAGAGAGAGA
>JANHMN010000016.1:42046695-42062541 GCA_030674055.1 Rhabdomys pumilio | reverse complement strand
TGCTGCTGCTGCTGCTGCTGCTGCTGCTGCTGCTGCTGCTGCTGCTGCTGCTGCTGCTGCTGCTGTGCATGCTGGAGAGTCGCTGGACTCTGGGCCCCATCCATGCTAGGCAAAGCTGTTACCTTTGACCTCATCAACCCCGTGAGTGTAGTGTTGCTGGCTTGGTGTCACGACCTTAGCACATCACCACGATCCTTGATTCCCCTTTCCAGGTAAAGATGAGAATGAAGAAACACGTAACAACCGTGTGTTGGATAGTTTTATGTCAACTTGGCACAAGCTAAAGTCATTTGAGAGGCGGCATCCTCAATTAAGAAACTGCTTCCATAAGATCAGAGCTGTTGGCCAGCCTGTGGGGCATTTTAATTAGTGGTTGATGGGGGAGGGCCAATCCTACTGTGGGTGGTTCTATCCCTGGGTTGGTGGTCCTGGGTTCTATTAAAAAAAAAAAAAACAGGGTGACTAAGTCATGAGTAACAAGCTGAACCCTTCCATGGCCTCTGCATCAACTCCTGCCTCCAGATTTCTGTCCTGTTTGAGTTCTTGTCCTGACTTCCTTCAGTGATTTAAAAAAAAAAAGAAAAAAAAAAAACAGTGAAACAGAAGTGTAAGCCAGATAAACTCTTTACTACACAATCTGTTTTTTGGTCATGGTGTTTTGTCACAGCAACAGGAACCCTGACTGAGACAAGTTAGTACCAGAATTGTAGAGTACCGCTGTGACAGACATGGTCATGTTTTGGGGGAGGGTTGTGGAAGGACTTTGGAGCTTTGATTTGGAAAAGCTATGAAGTGTTGAGAGCTCAATGAACTGTTCTGTAGGAGTTTGGAAGATAAAACTGCTGAGAACAGTGCCGACAATGGAGGCCTGGCTTGTGAAGATTCAGAGGGAAGCAAAGATTCCAGCGGGCCCTTAGTATTCTGGGTCAACTGGGGCTGAAGAATCGCCTGTGGTTACTAAGTGACCAGAACCACTAAGTCACTTTGGTTTTACTGGGACAAGTGGTACTGGTCAGCTGGAGCTGAGAAATTAGCAGTGATTAAGAAGAGAGCAGCATCAGAAAGATGAAATCTTCTCATTTTTCCTGAGAGTCAACACACAGAAGCTGTGTTTCAGAGGCAGCCAAGGCTGTAAGTCTAGCTGACAGCTGAACTTGGTAGTGTAAGAGTCACCCAGGTGATACTGATTTAGAAGAGATGGGAGGTCACGGAGAGCAGCTAGGGCATAGCACTGTGAGGGGCCAGGAGAGGCCGTTGGTGATGTTGCAGCCTCATTAGCAGTTGAAGGTACTGAAGGGGCCACACAGAGAAGTTGAAGTTCGGTACCAGGAAGAGAGCCTATGAGAGGATGCTGGTGAAAGTGCAGCCCAGCTGCAGCAGAAGACAGTAGTGTTTTGGAGACGCCAGTATCGTGGGACAACCACCAAGAACAACGGCAGCAGTGGAATGGAGCCAGTTGGAGCCTAGAAGACAAGCTGTGTGCTACAAAGGGCAGAGCTGGAGGAGAGACACAAGCCCATTTCACCACGATCCTTACGAGCTTTCCCTACACATCTCCCTGGTCAAAGCAGCCCCTGACCCTGGAAATGCTCAGGGTCATTTGTCCATCTGATCCCCTGAGGTAGTAGCTACCTCACTAAGAGCCTACACTTCCTCCAAGGTCACCTTTACATGGCAGCCTACTAGAGCAACTAAGACCTCTGTGATAGACCACAAACGCTAAGTAAATTGTCTATCACCCCAGGGAAAGGGTTGACATAGGATAAGTTAAGAGTTTTTCATGGAAAGATAAGACCATGGAGCATAAACCTGCCCTGAGACTATGGGGGGAAAATGTAAGAACTATATGTACACAAGTGCTTTATCAGATAGAGGCTGAGATTAGTAAAATCAAGTGCAGACTGTATGAACTAGCCAAGGCTCACAAATACTGATACTCAAAGTCTGAGCCAGCCCCTTTCTCAGTATTTTCTTGGCTTAAACATAACAAAAGGAGATGACCACATCTCCTTAAGCACCCCCAAAAGCTCTCCCTAGAGACGTGGGGGAGTGAAGCTCACCAGTCAAACCACAGGTAAATCAGTTTCCTTCATTTTCCTGATACAGTCCTACTTGCAAGAGAAAGAATTTCTAGCCTATGTCTTAACCAATGTAAAATCAATGTCAGTGGCTGTTTCTCATGCTTAAAGGAAACACATAATTTGGGGGAGGGGGGGTTGGCAGCCCAAAGAACAATAAGACGTAACAGCGCTGTTCTAGTTTAGCAAAGAATGACACAAGAAAGACCAGAGTGGAGATAAATCTGTCAAAAGAGGATGATTCCCAAACTTGTAAGACTGAAGGGATAAACACAGATGAACAGCCGAGGCAAGAGCATGCCGTCATAATATTGCTGAATGCTATTTAAAGTTTGAACACGGCCGCCATCAGAATTCCAATAGCATTTTTCACAAAAAAAAATAGAAAGAAAAAAAAAAGCCCTACATTTCATTTGGAAACATGAAAAGCCCAAAATAGCAGAAGCAAAATGAACAACACAGAGGTGTCGTGATGTTCGATTTCAGTTACACTAGCGTAGCAGAAGCGTAGCATAGTAGTGGCAAAACACAAGTCGACTGACAGACAGAAAGAGACCTCTGCAGCCACAGCGCATGCGCAGAAGGGAAGACAGCATCCTTAGTAAACCGTGCTGGGGAAACTGGTCAGCCCCGTGCAGAAGGGAGCGAGCCGCGTGCTCATCGTTCACCTGGCACGACAATCAATTCAAAATGGATCAAAGGCCTTAATGGAAGACAGGAAGCTTTCAAAACACTGAAGAAAAATAGGCAGAGACTTCCCAGAAAGGACTCCCATCATCCAGGAAATAAGAACAAGAATGGACATATGGGTCACATGAAACTAAAAGGCTGCTGCACTGCAAAGAAAACAGACCGAAGAAGCAGACTGCAGCGTGGGAGAAATCCTGCTAGGTGCACAGGCCATGTAGAGTAGCTACAATATGTAAACAGCAAATGGGAGAACACCAACAAGACCGATAATTCAACAAACACCATGTTTTGTTTGTCTTGGATGAAAAATCACATATAAATAAAATATAATATTTATATAATACATAATGATTATAATATTATATATCCACAGCAGACATTTTTACAAGTTATGTACATAGTTCTAGAAGAGAAGGCTTAGAGAGCAGCCCAACAAATAATATGCTGTCATATATATCATTATTTATATTATTTATAAATATAAATATATTTTATATTATTTATAAATATATTGTTTATATTATTTATAAATATGAATATATTAAGTATATTATTTATAAATATAAATATATTAAGTATATTATTTATAAATATAAATATATTAAGTATATTATTTATAAAGACAAAAATATCATATTTGTATTTATAAATAATATAAATTTATAAGACACTATCATATAATTTATAAATTTATAAAACACTATAATATAGTAATGTGATATATTACTATATTATATGTAATATATAATGTATGATATAATAAATAATATAAATAATGATATATTTGACAGCATATTATTTGTTGGGCTGCTCTCTAAGCCTTCTCTTGTAGAACCATGAACATAATTTGCAAAATGTCTGCTTTAGATAGTTCTCCCTTTGGTTAGTTAACTAGTTTTCCTCAGGATTAAACCCACAGCATATTAATTAACTAGTTTTCCTCAGGATAAAACTACAGTTAGGCACCCAGGTCTGGCCAACTGAGAGAGAACACTAGGAGAGACGCTAGAGTACTCTTGATTCCAGGCGTCTTACCTGAGGCAGGGCCAGAGGAACAGTGATGGTGTCTGTTCTTGTCTGTTACGACTGGTGGGACGAACACTGTGACCAAAAGTAAACTGAGGAGGAAAGAGCTTACATGGTCTATCGTGACGGGATGTCATGGCAGGAACTGAAGCTGAAACCCCGCAGGAATGCTGCCTCCTGGCTTATTCCTCCTGACTTTCTCAGCCTGTTTTCTTATATAACCCAGGACCACCTGCTCAAGAAGAGTAAGGCTCGAATTAACTAACGGTCAAAAAAATTGTGCCACAGACTTTCCTACAGGCTAATCTGATGAAGGCATTTTCTCAAGGAAAGTTCCCTCTTCCCAAATGACCCTGAATAATGTCCTGTTGACAAACAAAACAAAACAAAACAAAAACCAACAACTAACCAATACAACATCCAAAATGAGAGGGTTAAAAGGCCTTATTTTCCTCCAGCGAGGTTCTCAAAACTTCCCCTTGAGACGCTGTGCTGAATAGTTTCATGTCAACTTGACCCAAGCTAAAGTCATTTGAGAGGAGGGATTCACAATTAAGAAAATGCCTTCATTTATATATAAATATATGTAATTGTATTTATAAAATTAAAATTTTAAATGTATTTGAGGCTTTAAGTAATAATGCCTCCCCTCTCCAAACACATCCATGTACCCCAGGAAATTCTGAGAAGTCCATGTAATCCCTCAGAAAGAGGTAGAAGACACTGTTAACCTCAGCCAGGTGTCAACAGAGCCAGGCAGAACCCCAAGGGGAGCCAGGGGAGGGAGCCAGCTCTTGAAGGCTGCCAGTGCTGCTGCCCCTTCACATTTCGCTCATGCTGAGAGCTCCAGGCACAGGTCCTGGTGTTTGCCTTCCCTGCAGGGAAAATGCCTAAGGAAACTTTTTTGGAGAAACAAATCTCCAGCTCGAATGTGCAACGCAATGCCAGTACAGAATGTGGGGAATGCGGGTCACCTTCCAGGCTGCAGCAGGAAGTCTGGAATTCTAGACTAGTGCTGGTCTGTTCTCTGCTGTGTGGTGGGAGGCGGCACCTGCCTGCCTCACTCCAAGCTTTGGATCTGAAGTGGAGCCCCGAGGGCCTGGGAACACGTGAACAAACAAAGCTGGAGGTCCGATTCTGAGTTAGAGAGGATTGATTGTTTTTTAAAGCCCGTTTCAAAGTGAAATTCACTAAGGTGAAACCCAGATGAGGTGCCAAAGCAAAGGGAACACCCGGAAGAGGAACAACATTGGCACAATAGAACCTAGAATCCTCCTATGTCCTCACTGTCCCCGACTCCCGGTCTCTGGGATCCCAGTAGCCACTTAGCTCTTCAGCAGAGTTTGTAAAAGCTGAGAAGAGTGCTCATTGTGGTTATCTACAGGTAGCCATCATGAACTGTGGTCCCCCATCCCCAGCCCAATCTGTAACTATGGAACCAATGAGACCATAGCATTCATGGCATATGCTCTGGGTGAGCCTGGATGGAATAGAGGCAGGGGAGGTCGTTCATTTGTCTGAATAATATTGAAGCTTCTGATGCCTCTCTAAGATCACATTTTCTGGAGGACACCACATCGGCAAACTTAAAGCCTTGCTAAGGTGCTGGTAGCCCTGTGTGAGACTGAAAGATGCCCCCTCCCTGCCCATCTAGTTCAGAGGTGAGAACTGGATGAGCTCGAGTTCCATCAGCCTGGCCCCGGGGTGGGGGTGGGGCGGCATCGAAAGTCAGTGTGTTTGCAAATAATGAGTGTGACTACTGGTCAGAGCAGAGTCCTAGCCACAGGCCTGGCCCAGGGCTCAAACTCAACGTGGCTTTGCCTTTCAAAGGCTCTCCTTGTGCTCTTTTATAAATAAGATGTGCACAAAGCGAGGCAGCAGCCCTAAGCAATAGCCTCTACCCCTCTGTAGCTCCTTTCCACCAGAATCTATTTATAAAAATCATTACATTAGAGTTCTCCAAGCTGTGGGAATAGAAGACTATGTACTTACTGGCGAGCACGTGCACATAGACACAGGCACGCACGCACGCACGCACGCAAGCACGCACACGGAGCTTTGCTCTGTACCAGCTTTCATTATCACATTGTTAAGTGCCACCACTCAACATTGGCCATTAAAACAGTAACAGACAGAGGGCCCACTGATACTAGACACTTGGGCTAAGACACTTGCCTTGGCCACAGTAAAAGGCAAAGCTAAGCTAGAAAGGGTGACAGCTTCAAGGACACAGGGGCCCTCTTTCATTTAGTATAAAGGAATAAAGTTACTTCGCATAACGCTGAGGCTTGATGCTAAAACATCAGAAGGAGATTATCTGTGTGTCCTCACATTAGCTCAGCAGCCTCTTCAGTAAGGAGACCAGGAAAGGGGGACAGCCTGAAGGACTCCTCGCTCTCCAGGAAGCCTGGTCTTTTGTCAGTGTTGAGCTGAGCCTCCTTCAGAACAGAAGTTCTCAGAGGACCTTGGCTGGCAGCAGCTCCTGAGGGCTCATTCAAACTCAGACCCCCAGGTTCCAACACGGCCCAACCGAATCAGAAAGTGGCATAGGGAGGACACCATAACCTGTGAGTCTGGTGCTGCTCAGTTGAGAACTGTTGTCCTGGGAGAAGAGGAGGCCAGGGTGACCTTGCTTGCTTTGTACTGGCTGGAATTGCAGGCCAGATGCAAAGCCAGCCTCAAGCCCAGATCTTGCCCTGAGGCAGATCCCTAAACCAGAACATGCAAGAGTCCTGTGACTTCCAGAGCCACCTGGGCGGACAGTGCGCTGTCTCCTCAGCTACAGACGCACAGTACATTTTGAAACTCCATTTCTGCCTGGTCTCTGCCTCTTGCTCCCTTGCTAGGTTGATGGGGGACAGGGCAAAGAACATGTCAGAGGAAGGGAGAACCCCAAGACTACATTCAGCCATCCTTCATAAAGTGCCTAAACCTTTAGCTGGTCTTCAGGTGGAAATCTGTTTTGTTCCTTCTTGAATCTTCCCAGAGCATAGGTACTATCCTGGTCAATTATTTTGATACAATAGATATCACAGGACCTCCCTAAGTACCTAACACAGGTCAAATCGAGACACAACTGCCCCTTGGGAAACAAGGTCCTGGATCGTCATTTGGTCTGATCATGAATCCCTCATGGCTCAGAGACTATGCAGGGCCTTGTTACTTAAATACAGAGTTTGACCTTGGGCCACACAAAGACAAAGTCACCCTGGAAAAACTATCCGTTGCATGAATCTTTTGTCAGCCAGAACGTCATTGTCTCCAGGACTCTGTGCAATGCACCAGGGGCAAAGAGCCACTATTCAGAAAGGATTTGTCTGTTTCTCCTTAAAGAATAGGAAGGTCTCTTAGCTTGAGAGCTCTAAATATATGTTAAATGTATTATCCTGATATTTCATCATCAACCATAGGCAACTACCTTTCTCAGACATTAGAATGTGTGTTCTTTGATACAGCTCGGATAAAAAAACCGCTACCCTATGACAGGCATCAGGGAGCCACTGGGCTGCTAATGACGAGCTTCTATTTGTGGCTTGGATTCAGGGAAGGTGATGAGACTGGTTCTGTTTCTTATGACCCAAACACTGTTTGGTAGAGGAGATTTAATTGGCAAGTTAACCAGGAAGAGATGGTGCATAGACGGACCGTCTGCCTCCCCACTCATCCAGAAGCTGTTCATTTTCCTCGGCAAAGAAGGGGCCCCTGAGCAATTGATCATTTGCCTGCCTCAGAGTCCTCTGAATTCTCCAGATTCCAGCAAGTCAGCCACTTACCTCCCATAGAGGAGAGGCCACAGGGGCTGGAAGCAAATTATCTCTAATGAGCCTGGAAGGGTCCCACCTGGGCCCAACCAGCTCTCTGACACATAAAGGTCCCTTTCTTCTCACACCCCTTTGTGCCTCATTTAAATGACCCCCAAAAAAGAGCTTCTAGACCTCCTCCATCTCAGAGTCTAAGCTCATTAATACAGACAGAGAGAGACAGGGAAAAAAAAGCAAAGGCAAACCACATTTTCAAGAAAATGAGACGTGTGTTCCTTACACACCCTGATACCACAGTCAGTCACCCTTAGGTGCAAACACTGAGCCAACAGTGCTGGCCTCCGTCTGAAAAGACAATAGAGTCTCCTTGGAAAAAGACATTTATTTGTTCAACAAACAGTCTTAAAAACATATACTGTAAGCCAGCTATTCTGCTAGGTCTTAGCCATGGTGTATCTTTACCTGTTTTGTGCTTATTACAACAGCCCACCTAAGACTGGGTAGTTAGTTGTAAGAGAAAAGGGGAGTTCATAATATATCATTATATATTTCCTGTTTACAGTAAGACTGTTTGAGACTGGTTAATGAGAGGGGTGGGAAAGAGAGAGAGAGAGAGAGAGAGAGAGAGAGAGAGAGAGAGAGAGACTGAGATTCTAACAGTTCTGCTGACTAGGAAGGCCAAAGTCCTAGGACCACCAAAATCCATGAATGTTGAAATCCAGGGTCCCCTAGTTCCAGAGTTCTGTCAAGGCAAAACCAACTTCCTCTCAGACTGTGATACTGACGTTCAACCAAGAGCGTCTCAGAGAACACGGCTGGGTGAGAGGTTTTTCCACTTTTCTCATGCAGATGCTTTCCTGCCCGTGGATGCCCAAGGGCATCTTTCCACGTAGTCTTTGTTAATTGGGAGAATGAAGAGCCGTGGATGGAGCCTTCAAGGCCAGGATAATCTCAGACCCGAGGCACCCACATGTGCTATCTCCAGCTCTCCACTCTGCAGACCAACCTCCACACCCTGAAATGCAAAAGTACTTAATGGGGACACACTCATGAGTCCCTTGATGGCCCCCACAAAATTTAGAGTGCTTGTACAAGGCATAAATAATAACTCCAGGAATCCAGCTCAGCTGCAAGACTTTTTTCCTGGCAGGTATCATGTTTTAACTTTTTTATTGACCTTTTACTGCATGCTTTGAAGACCAGATCTTCAGCATGGTCCATGTATAGAGCGTTTTTTTGATGATGATGGTGATGATGGTGATGATGATGATGATGATGATGATGGTGGTGGTGGTGGTGGTGGTGGTGGTGATGATGGTGATGATGATGATGATGATGGTGGTGGTGGTGGTGGTGGTGGTGGTGGTGGTGGTGGTGGTGGTGATGATGGTGATGATGGTGATGATGATGGTGGTGGTGATGGTGATGATGATGGTGATGATGGTGATGATGATGGTGATGGTGATATGGTGATGATGGTGATATGGTGATGATGGTGATATGGTGATGGTGATGATGATGGTGATGATGGTGATGGTGATAATTATAGTGATTATAATAATGATGTTTTATTATGATAATGATGATAGTAGTAGTGATTTTGATGGTGGTGGTAGATCATACTCATGATGTGATAGTGATGATGAGAAATTTGCCTGTATGGGACTGAGCTTCTCCCATATAGTTTCTGAGTTCACAGAGTACTTTGGGAAACTTGTGGATGGGAGAAGCCTGAGTCAGATAGGACGATGTACAGCAGCATGGCCATTTGACAAGGCTCTCTAATCACTGCTGTAATTCATATTGACCAAAGAGTCATCACA
Source organism: Rhabdomys pumilio (assembly GCA_030674055.1). Taxonomy (NCBI): domain Eukaryota; kingdom Metazoa; phylum Chordata; class Mammalia; order Rodentia; family Muridae; genus Rhabdomys; species Rhabdomys pumilio. The sequence goes on along the minus strand of JANHMN010000016.1, from coordinate 42,053,163 downwards.
GAGCAGAAGGAATCTATATTCTGTCTCTTTCCTCAGTCCCACATAAACGGGGTCTCAAAGCACAATACCCCAGCCAGTGCCCGTAGCTGCCTTTCTTCCTGATGAACATCCCAACTGAAAGAACATATTGATTAGATCTCCAAGCCATTAGTAACACCCATGGGGAGATGCAGACCGAGAGTAATCCAGAAGTGTAAATGCTGGGTGTGACATTTAGCTCTGTTGGCCTGGGAAATGGTCCCTAGGCATGTCTGATTGTGTTAATTACCTTAATCAAGGTGGGAAGACCCACCATTGAGGGGGCCCCACTCCCCAGATGGAATTCTGAATGGGAACAAAGGAGCCACGTGCTTTCATCACTCCTCTCTGGTTGTGGATGTCATGTGACCAGTTGTTGCCTCAAGCTCCTGTTGCCTTGACTTCCATCATGACTGTGCCCTTCAATTGTGAACCTCGATAAACCTTTCTCCCTTAAATTGCTTTTGTCAGAGTATTTTACCACAGAAACAGGAGAGGAAACTAAGACAAGAATGGCAAGGATGTTCTATCTCTTTCTGGTTGACCCCTTAGCTGGATTAAGAACAATACCATGGCTATTTTCTGATTTTCCCCAGCCACTGGCCACTTCATTGTCTCGGCCCCTTCTAGACTCCTCAGGAAGCCCCCTGTCTGTATGCTTGGCTCACCTCTCCTTCATCAGCCTCTGAGATATTAAAACAAGAAGAGTGAATGAATGAATGAATGAATGAATGAATGAATGAATGAATGAGTGAATGAATATAACTGCATCAATCCCTGCCTCCTCATATGACTCTCAGACACAGCCAATACAATAGAGCTTGGAAAGCTAACAGTCACAACAAGCAGCAACAGATGGTAGCCATTCACACACACATTCCCACGATCCCTGCCTATGTGCAGCAGTCAGAAGACACTGGGTTAGAGAACCGTCTGTGGAAAGCACTGATAAGTGTGAAAACCATAAAGAATCTTGGTCATTGGGTGTTTTAATCTTTACCACCAATGGCAACGGTAAAAGCAGAAGAGCCCGGTGCTATCGTCCTGAGTTCTTGGGCTTACAGAGCACTTAGACTTTTATTATTTAAGTACCCTTGTTTTTATTGCTGCTGTGACAAATTACCACAGACTCCGGGAGATCGGAATAACACAAGCTTATTGCTGCAGTTTCTGCAGGTCATAAGGCCAGCATGGGTCTCACTGGACTGGAGTCAAAACGTATCAGGGCTACATTCTTTCCTGGCTCCGAGGAAGAACTCAATTCCAAGCTCACTTGGGTTATTGGACAAATAAATCCAGTTCCTCACCTTCTAGGACAGAGGTCTCAGTTTTGTTGCTGTCTGGGAGGCAAGGCTGACTTTAGCTCTCAGAGGCCTTGCAGAAGTCTTTGTATAGGGCACCTACATCTCAGGACACATCTAATTTGCCTCCTGCCTGGAACATCTCTGCCTTGTGCTTCTGCTGCAGTTCATGTGCCTTCCTGTCTGCTTTAAGACCCCGAGTCATCATAATGGGTCCACTTACTCAGACGACCCATGATCGTCTCCCTGTTTTAGAGACTTTTCTGAATTACATGTTCCAAGCTACGTTATCCAATTTATTCTTCCAAAGGCATGTGGCTATCTTTGGGGACCATCACTTGAGCCACTCTTGGTGCTACATGACTTTCCTGTTCTGCATGAGAACAAACCATATTTTCAGCAGGATACAGCAACGAAGAGTTGGAGCTCGAACAACTGACTTTAGAGACAGGCCCCCAGACCTTAGAAAAAAAACTAGCAAGAAGGTGTCTGGCTGCCATTGTTTGGAGATGGATCACAGTGTAAATAACCCAGGCAGAATTTATAGACCAGGGGGGAGCTAAACAGAAAGCAAGCTCCTGCCCAGGAAAACTAGGCAGACTTTCTGCCTAGTTTTGCTCAGACAAGGTCAGAGCAGCATGGAGCCAAGTTGACTAGGTGTTAGGCCTACTGGGCTCCCACATCAGAGGCCTTTCCCCTTTTGAGACTTAGAAGAGGGTAGCTTAAAGCTCTAGGTCACTTTTCTATGCTCCAGTTGGACAGACTTGGGGTTGGAAGGGATGTACTATCCTCAGATAACCTAACTGCACCACCATCACTCACTACCAACACCCACATACTAAAAGTTGGAAGAATCCTGCTTTCTTCCTGTGTTTTGTATGGGCCCATATCTTTAATTTTTAACAATAGACCAACTCCTCTTGGCCCCACTACCTGATAGGATGCTAATTACACTACTACCCATCATAAAGATAAAAAGAGGGGGGGGGGGGGAAGTCTGTCAGCCAATGGAAATACAGGAGTCACTAGAGGGCTCCCTTAAGCATGACGCCTATGACGGAGAGCCACACCCCCAAACAGACACACACAGCCTGTACAGAAACAGTTCAAAGCAAGTCTCAGGTCTTGGCACCTTCTCTTTCACCAGAAGCAGGGCAACTGTTCTGGCTTCTGGAATCAATGGTACTTGTTCCTACATGACACACTCCAACCCCTCTCCAGGTCCCAGAGGCCACTTTTCTTTCTGGTTTTTCTGTCTATCTTTTGAGTTCTATGGCTGGCTGGCTACTCTGACTAATTTTAATTGTCAACTCCTACTGGAGTAGGGATACCCAAATGAAACTCCGAGGATCTGTGAAGGTATTCCCAGGCAAGACCTCACATTTCAGTCTGCGAATTTGCAAAGACAGATCACTCTCCCTAATGTGGATAGTGCCACCCAGTCTGTGGACAAACAAGAAAATGAAACCTAGTAGTAGTGGCCCTGGCTGGTCCAAAACCTAGTTCGGGAGCATTCCTTGAGACCAGGAATTTCATACAAGCCTGGACACATAGCCAGACTCTGTCTTCACAACTAGAACAAAAATTCAAGCAGGCAGGAACTTTTCCCTTTCCCTTTCTGCCACCTGCTTGAGATTTGGGGTATTGGTCTTTTTATGCCCTTCGAGTGGCTTCTCGGATCCTCTAATATTTGCAATTAAAAATTAATAAGCATCTTTACTGGGTATCACACCTGCCTACAGCAGTTGACAGAATGTCTTCACCTCCCTAATCATATGAGCCCGTCTGTCTTAAGTCTCCTCCTCTGTATGTCTTACTGGCCATATCTCACTAGAGGACCCCAGCCAGACCACTGAGCTACCTGTGAGTTCTGTGTTAATGGTAACAGCTTCTCTGGGTGCTTACAGTTTTCCAGAAGAGAAGCACTATAGGTCAGAGCAGGGTGTCCCATGGGGTGGGATGTTCTTCTCTCTAATGCCTTTGGGTTAGTTTTTAGCACCCAAGTGTCTAATAGACTTTCCTGAGAATCCCCTCAGCTTGAGGAAATGTAAGTGAAGAGAAATACAGCCCAGAGCATCAGACCTGTGTGGAACCCTGAGAGGCAGGATGGTAGAGTTCTGGGGAATGAACTCCAATCGACTCTAAAGCTGATGTTACCACCTTGCAATGTGTGGAGTTTGCCTGTCCCAGGATATTCAATACTGTGACCCTCACACAATCCTGAAGTTCTCTCTCACAGGCACACGACCGCTGAGAGCTTGCTGCATGACTCTGAGCAGATCACACCACCTCCTGGGAACTCAGTGTATTCAGCTGTCAGCAGAGGAGCGCAGATGAGATTACCATCCTTTCGCACAATGGACTCTGATCCTCGCACACTTCTGCCTTCCTCGGGCTCCGGTGACACACTGCCCTGTCAGACTGTGGGAAAGGATACACAGTTTTATTCACAAGCACACTGCAGAAGGGCCCATGTTTGCCTTGTTCTAAGGATTTTTCCAACATAGGTAGGTTCTACAGTAATCTTATAAATATGATGAAACACAATTCTGGAATGTTAATAGCTCCCTCATAGACGTTAAACTCCTCAAAGTTAATGAGACTGTTATAACTCTTCTATAATTTCACAGCACTTCCCAGAGTGTAGATTGCAGGTCCTCAAATGCATCACGGTGAAAAGCCGGGGTGCTAAGCCTCATCCCAAAGCCAACTCTCTCAGAATCTTGCAGAGCAGAAAACTGTTTTGAATTTTTTTTGGTGTATATATGTATGTATATGTGTTCCTTTGCATTTACACACACATACACACACACATACACACACACACACACACACATGCACCCACACATACATGTGTATTGTGCGTGCATGTGTGCGTGTATGCATGCCAGCACATGTGTACATGTATGCACAGAGTATAAAGGCCAGAAAACCTCAGAGGCCATCCCTTCACTGTATCTGTTTTTCAAGACGGGTCTTTCATTAGTCTTGACAGAACCTACAAAAACCTGGAGGATGGGATTCTGTATATGGCTTTGGGGCATCTTAATTACATGAACTGATGGGAGAAGATACTTCTTAACTGTAGGCGGGGATCATTCTCTGGACAGGGGATCTTGGACTGTGTGCATGGAGAAAGGGAGCTGAGCAGCAGAAAGCATGTACTAATCTCTACTTCTTGACTGTATGTGATGCCGCCAGCTTCTTCAAGCTCCTACTACCTTGTCTTCCATGATGGATTGTGTTTTAAACTGTGAGCCAGAATAAACCCTTTCTCCCTTAAGTTGCTTTTGCCAGGGTCCTTTGTTACAGAAACAAGAGAGGAAACTGAGACATCCTGGCCCTTGCTAGTTAAGCTGTGCTTGCTGGCTGTCTTGCAAGTCTTAGGGAATCCAGCTTCTCCATCTCCTCTGAGCTGGGCTCTGTAGAAGTGTGTATCACCACAGGCAACCTTTCACATGGGCTCAAACTCAATGTGCCCTAGTTTTGAAGAAAGCCCAAAACTATATTCTTTATAGTTCCCCCAAATGATTCGTTCTAGTGAGAGTCAAGCTTCAGAAGACACAGGTGGAGAAAGACGTACAGTAGGCACTCTTCTATTGAGTGTATATTGAAATCTGACCAACTTGGTCAGCTCTAAGGAAAGAGTTTCTACTTCTGCGAGTAAGAAATCTTGTGTTTGTCCCAGCTGCAGGAACAAAGTCAGGGCTGCTTCCTGGCTTCCATTTCTGATTTGTTTTTCGGCAGTCGACTATAACTCCCCTTCAGCATTGAAATTATTGTTTTTGGAGTGACAGGCACACAAATTAAGAACAGGCAAGTGCCAAGTCCTTCTACTAGCTTTTAGGTACAGAAAAAGGAGCTTGGCTATTAAAGGGACAAAGGCAGCCTAAGGACAGGAAGACAGCAATCGGTGGCCTTGGTCAATCACTTCTGTTTGTCATTTGTGTTTGCTGGATGTCGGAATGCAAGACGGTGCCTGGGGAGGGAGTTTGGAAGGACAGAGAAAATTCTTTGGACCTTTTCTAATCTTTCTTCCTGAACATCCACCGGGGAAAGAAATCGTCCTTGGCACTTTGCCCTGCTAATATTGATAATGGTTCCCTTGATGTAGACGAGACACAGCTCTTAACACAAGCAAGAGATAGGCTATCACAACCACCAGCCGCTGGAGCTCTCTCCTCTAGTGAGCATGTGATTGCTGCACAAAGAAAAGCAAAGCTGGGGGAGTGGGGAGGAGGCAAAGCAAAGGAAGCCTTTGGTGGACAATTAAGACACTTAGTATCAGGGGAGTGAGATAGCCTGTCAGCCCTTTGTCTTTGTCTACAGCTCAATTCCTAGGCCTGGCTGGATGGGAAGCCTTGAGCCCTTACAGGACAACATCTCACCAGGGATAAGGAAGGGACTGTGACCTTGGAGGATATGACAAGAACAAACAGTAAGTAGCTTTTCTAAAGCAGTTCTCTAGGTTACTTGGTACCAGAATCTCCCAGAAAGCTTGCGGGGGTGGGGGGGGGAGCACAAAACAACACCAACACCTCACATTACTGGGGCTCACCCACAAAGGCTTTTGCCCCCATACCAGACTGTCTATGAGTCGATAGAAAACGATACAACCTCCTCATGGCTTTCTCGCAGGCTCATCAGCCATGGTCTGTTTGGCTCGTGATAAAGCAAGTCTCTAGCAGGCTAGCTTGCCCTCAAAACTTGGGTTGTAGCTAAACCTACCCTGGCAGGCACCGTGATCTCATTCTGAAACAGTTAGCTGGCCTGGCCTCACCTGAGGGGAAACTCAGCTGTAGGTATGTGTCAGGAAGGCTGTGTGACACTTGAGAACTCACTGACAATGTGACCAGGGTTAAGTTACTACCTTTTTGAACTGCTCTGGTCAGATTTCCAGATGTAAAAGAGGCCATGCAGGGACAAGACTCCTCTGCATGGACAGTGTTCCACTTTGAACTGTCACGCTGCCCTGCAAGGGATAAGAGGGTGTGCTCATGTGTATGTGTGTATTCACAGACTTAGAGTACACAGGAGCCATGGAGATACACACACACACACACACACACACACACACACACACACACACACATGAGAGAGAGAGAGAGAGAGAGAGAGAGAGAGAGAGAGAGAGAGAGAGAGAGAGAGA
>JANHMN010000016.1:42020022-42043819 GCA_030674055.1 Rhabdomys pumilio | reverse complement strand
CAATACAGTAATATTGAAAGGTGAAGCCTTTACAAGGTTGTTAGGCTATGACAGCTCTGCCTTTAATGATGCATAACTGCTTTATAAGATGACTTAACAAACAAGGCAGCACTTCCCATTTCTTCCATCATGGGAGACATAGCATCAAGCCAGTCACACCACAGGATGTTGAGCAGAGAACCCTCACCAGACCCAAAACCTTGGAATCCCTAGCCTCCAGAACCATGATAAATAACGTTCTCTTCTTTGTAAGTTACCAAGTAGGTGGCATTTTGTCAGAGCAATAGAACCCAACGATGACAGTCATTATATGCACGTCAAACTCCACAGAAAAATCCAGTAGAATCACCTGGAAATGTTGGGCCTTTGGGGTCAGGTTGTTCTTGTGTTCTCTCCTGTGCATGGGTCAGAGGCTTTACTATTCTTACCAGACTTTTACAGGCCTGTTTGTCTACATGACTACGCACATAAAAAGATGTTCTTAAAGACAATTCCTTCTTCTATGAAGGAAACATTTCTGACTTGCAACTTCCAAGGTACCATCTTCATATCAAAGTGTTTTTTGGGGGGATGGAGAAATCACATTATTAAACAGAATAGTACTTGCTTCCTTTCCTTGGTTCCCTATGGACTTAGAGAGTAGGAAAGAAAAGAACACACTCTTTAACAACTGCTCCTGTAGAGACCAGAGAAGCTCCGAGCTAACCACTCCACAGGATTGTCTAGATTCCCCACCCTTGGCCTTCCGATGGAAACTGACTCCGGAGCATGAGGACACTGTGAGCCCCACATCTGATTATGACTTGTCTCAGTCCTAACACAGGCAAACGTAGCATGTTCTAGAGTTACCAGCAAGGCTTCATGAGCAAGATGAGGGCTAAGTAGGGACTGGGCAGATGAGTAGATTCTGCTTATGTAGGCGGGTTGCTGACAAGGGACCTGATCCTAGATGCGAGGGTTTAGTGCTTGGAATACACCCAAGTGTGTGAACAGTCTGAAGCTCTAGGACAGTGGTTCTCAACCTGTAGTTCATGACCCCCTTGGGTATTACATATCAGATATTTATGTTATTATTCGTAACAATAGCAAAAATACAGTTATGGAGTAGAAATGAAATAATTTTATGGTTGGGAGTCACCTCATGATGAGGACTATATTAAAGGGTCACAGCAGCTGGGCGGTGGTGGCGCACGCCTTTAATCCCAGCACTTGGGAGGCAGAGGCAGGTGGATTTCTGAGTTCGAGTCCAGCCTGGTCTATAGAGTGAGTTCCAGGACAGCCAAGGCTAAACAGAGAAACCCTGTCTCGAAAAAAACAAAAATAAATAAATAAATAAATAAATAATAAAATAAAGGGCCACAGAATTAGGAAGGTTGAGAACCACTGCTCTAGGGAGTAACAGAAGACAGACTGGACAACCAGGACAGAATAGAGGATAGCCAATAAAACATCAGACTGAGTTTAAGCTCAGCCCAAATGGCCATGCAGAGCTACCATATCCTTGAGCAAAGAACAGAAAGTTTAGGAATGAACTAGGAGTGTTTGGAGGAAATAAATTTAGTAATATCTGGAAGGATGGATTGAGCTGGAAACAAGGAACTCTTTCATACCACCAATATTGGCGTAATATTCAAGCTACCATAGCCCTGGATGGCAAACTTGAATTTCACATAGACAGATGTCTATGCATGATAATCCCCAAATCTAGAATTGTACTTCCCATACAGTAGTTGCTCACTTTATTAACTAAATCTATTAAATAAAGCTTAGTAATGGAGCCACCAAGAATCACAGTGTCCCTTCCCCCTATTCCAAGAGATCTTTCTCCACCATACATACTACACAGCCATGACTTCCTGTTTGCTTTATGCTAAAATACAGCAGCCAAACCCTCTCAATACCATCCCAGTGCTCTCCCACTAGCCAAGACAGGAAGAGGAGAGAAGAGGCTAACTTGATTCTATCCAGAATCTCAAGAGTAAAGCTGACATTGATGGTGTTCCAATCCAATGCCATAGCCAGAAGTAGTGACATCTGGAATCCCAGCTACACAGTAGGCCGAGGCAGAAGGATTGGGGGCCCAAGGCTGTCCCGAATACCATAACAAGGTCCCCTTCTGCAAAACAAAAAAGCAATCTCAATGCCAGCATCAGCACCTATGGTCACAGTGTTGCTGCCCAACAGCCACCGCAGCACTATGGTGTGGTTCAGCTGTAACCACTTATTTTTGTTCATGAGTTGATGGACGGGTTGCTCCACGCTGCTGATCTGAACAGTCCCACTCCTGTTCCTAGTCACCTCTGTGTCCTTGCAAAGTCACCTCTATGTTCCTGTTTGGTGACCATACCAAATTCTAGGTCACCGAGTCAGAGTAGGCAGGGACCAGAGCATTTACAGGGCAAAAGGTGAGAATTACAGAAGCCATTCATGGGCCACTGGTGATGTCAGTTTTCTGAAAGGAAAAAAGCTAGAAGAGACTCAGATGGTAGAATTAGAAAAGGGTTGGCAGAATTGGTCACCGGAAAAGGCTGCCTTTCGCAGCAGGATGTATGTTACCGATAGACCTACTGACGTATTCTCAAAGTTTCCATGCCTGTGCCTGGAGAACGCTTGGACACAGAGTGGCTGAAAGCCTCCTTGTTTTCTTCCTTACTGTCAACAACCACAGATACTTTGTTTCATGTGCCGGCTTCACCTTTTCCTGAACACATTCTGTTCACCTTGAATAAACACACACTTGACCTTATGTGCCTCTCCAGATACCGACATTCTCTGAATAAAAACATAAGGGAGGAAAAGATATTGGTGTCCTGACATGGTTGTTTCCTTCAAAGCAGCTCGGGCCATGACCGTCTGGGGCAGATGTTGGCCTTGCCAGTTTGTGAGACTAAAAGATGAAGCCACTGTGAGCTCTTGATTCAGAGATGTGGAATAAACAGCAATCCTAGCAGCTCACAGCCTGCTCAGAACTGAGCAGAGAGAATAGCACTGCTTCAACAGAAAACCCTATAGCCCACTTCCGGTGATCATATCTATACAAGCAGGGTACAAAGAGCATAGCTGTGGGGAAGGGCTCCTGGTTTCCAGGTGAGGGGACAGGATCTGCAGCGTTGGGTACAGCAGAGGAAATGTCCAGGAAATGTCCAGACCATTGGCATCTGAGGAAAATGGAAGCCCCTAAGCAAAGGTATGTCACCTGGGGAGACTGTCAATCAGGGCTGAGTATGTATGGACAGAAGAGGAAACTGAGGCACCACCAGTAGCAGCTGGCTCAGTAGGCAACCACGGAAGTATAGGCTACAGGACCTTCAGCCAACCCAGCCAAGACAGCAGAACCTAGGGTGCTGTTTTGGGCAGGGTTTAAGGCGGAAAAGTTAGCATCTGTAGCCAAAGTGGCCTGAAAGACAAAGCCGGTGTTTGGGCTAGGGTGTCCAGAGGCAGCATAGCACCAAAAAAGGGTATGAATTCCTGTGCTTCGTGTCAACCATTGCCAGAAAATGCCAATGACCTAAAGTGGATAGACAGGCGCTCAGATCTGTGCCAAGCTGCCAGGGTGGCAAGCTGCCTCTCTACAGCTCCTAGAATCCACAGGGTTTTATTGTCAGTGTGGATCAATGGTGTGGAGATGACGTGGAATGGGTCCCAAGCAGGAGGGACAAGGCAGGCCAAGAACTCAGAATCTACAAAGGATTCTCAGCCATCTCCTTTGTCCTCCATATGGACCGTGAAGAGCGATTTGGCCACATCCTAGAGTTTCGGGGTCAATTTTAATGTCCTCCCCCTTAGTCTCCAAACACAAGATTCACCATCCGCTTACTCTCGCTGTTGGACTTGGTATATTTCTACTCCTTTCCTCTCCCTTGCATTGGCAATAATTAATGCTGACACAAATCGCCACAGAAGACACATTCCTAATGCTGCGGACCACTGATTTTGACCTCAATGTTGCTCGTCTCAAGCCAAATGCACAAATGCAATGGATTAGAACAGGCAAACAGAAGCCCAGCCCCCGGGCAGCTGGCTCAGCGGTAGAACCTCCCCTCTACGGCAAGTTTCCTTTCTCCTGGGAAGAGAGTGCCATCTTGTGGACAATCAGTGAATTTGGGCATACAACTCTCTCTCTCTCTCTCTCTCTCTCTCTCTCTCTCTCTCTCTCTCTCTCTCTCCCTCCCTCCCTCGCTCCCTCCCTCCCGCCTTCCCTCCCTCTTTCTTTCTTCATTTCTTTCTTTTTTAAAGTTATTTTATTTATTTACATTCCAGTTGTTACCTCCGATCCACAGCTCCTCATCCTATTCCTCCCCCTCCTTGCTTCCGAGAGGGTGCTCCCCAACCCCACCAGACCTCCCCCTTCCCTGGGTCCTCAAGTCTCTCCAAGATTAAACGCATCTTCTCCCACTGCGGCCAGACCAGGCAGTCCTCTGCTATATATGTGCAAGGGGCCTCGGACGGCCGTGCTAGGCTCCTGTCTGTAAGCACATCATAGCAACAATAACAGTGTCAGGCCTTGGAGCGCCCTCAATGAGATGGATCTCAAGTTGAGCCATCATTGCACCTCCTTTCCCTTAGTTTCTTCTCCATTTTTGTCCTTGCTGTTCAATTCTAGATCAGAAATTTTGACTGTAGGCTAGTAACCCTGTCCCTCCGCTTGCAGCCCTGTCTATCTACTGGAGGTAAACTCTACTTCACTCTCCCTGGTGTTGGGCATTTCCGGTAAGGTCACCCCTAAAGTCCTGAGAGTCTTGCACCTACCGTGTCTCTGGTACTTTCTAGAGGGTCCCCCCACCTCCCACTCCCTGAAGCTACCTATTTCCATTCATTCTCTTGGCCCTCTGAGCTTTTCCCCTGCCCACCCCCATCTAATCCTGTTCCCCATTTTTCCTCTTCCTCCCCTCTCCCAACCAAATCCCTCCCTCCCTCTGCCTCTTCTGATTATTTCCTTCCCCTTTCTAAGTGGGATTGAAGCCTCCTCACTTGGGCCTTTCTGCCTGTTACTCTTCTTACAGTCTGTGGATTCTATTCTAGGTAATCTGTACTTTTTGGCTAATATCCACTTATCAGTGAGTACATAGCATGCATGTCTTTTTGTGTCTGGGTTAACCCACTTAGGATAATATTTTCTAGTTCCATCCATTTTCCTGCATAATTTGTGAAGTCATTGTTTTTAATAGCTGAATAGTATTCCATTGTGTAAATGAACCACATTTTCTGTATCCATTCTTTGGTCATGGGACATCTGGGTTGTTTCCAGCTTCTGGTTATTACAAATAAGGCTGCTATGAACATGGTGGAGCATGTGTTCTTGTGGTATGGTGGGGCATTTTTTTTTTTTGAGTATATGCCCAAGATTGGTTTAGCTGGATCTTCAGATAGAACTATTTCCAATTTTCTGAGGAACCGCCAGACTGATTTCCAGAGTGGTTGTACCAGCTTGCAATCCCACCAGCAATGGAGGAGTGTTCTTCTTTCTCCACATTCTCACCAGCATCTGCCGTCACCTGAGTTTTTGATCTTAGCCATTCTGACTGGTGTGAGGTGGAATCTCAGGGTTGTTTTGATCTGCATTTCTCTGATGACTAAGGACTTTGAACATTTCTTTATGTGCTTCTCGGCCGTTCGAGATTCTTCTGTTGTGAGTGAATTCTCTTTAGCCCTGTACCCCACTTTTTAATTGGGTTACTTGGGTTGTTGGAGTTTAACTTCTTGAGCTCTTTATATAATTTGTATATTAGTCCCCATCAGATGTCGGGTTAGTGAAGTTTTTTCCAATCTGTAGGTTGTTGATTTGTCCTATTGACGGTGTCTTTTGCCTTACAGAAGCTTTTCAGTTTTATGAGGTTCCACTTATAAATTGTTGATCTTAGAGCCTGAGCCGTTAGTGTTCCATTCAGGAAATTTCCCCTGTGCCAATGAATTTGAGGTTCTTTCCCAATTTCTCTTCTATTAAATTCTGTGTATCTGGTTTTATGTTGAGGTTCTTGATTCACTTGGACTTGAGCTTTGTGTGGGATCTATTTTCATTCTCCTACCTACGAACTGCCGGTTAGACCAGCACCATTTGTCAAAGATGCTTTCTTTTTGCCACTGGATGGTTTTGGCTCCTTTGTTAAAGATCAAGTGACCATAAATGTGTGGGTTTATTTCTGAATCTTCAATTCTATTCCACTGATCAACCTGCCTGTCTCTGTACCGATACCATGCAGTTTTTATCACTATTTCTTTGTAGTACAGCTTGAAGTCAGGGATGGTGATTGCAATGGAAGTTGGTGAGAATTGTTTTCGATATCCTGGGGTTTTTGTTTCTCCATATGAAGTTGACAGTTGCTCTTCCCATGTCTGTGAAGGATTGTGTTGGAATTTTGATGGGGATTGCATTGTATCTGTAGATTGCTTTTGGTAAGATGGCCATTTTCACTATGATAATTCTAGCAATCCATGAGCATGGGAGATCTTACCATCTTTTGAGGTCTTCTTTAATTTCTTTTTTCAGAATTTGACATTCTTGTCATACAGATCTTTCACTTGCTTTGTAAGAGTTGCCCCAAGATATTTTATTCTATTTGTGGATATTGTGAAGGTTGTTGTTTCCCTAACTTCTTTCACAGCCTGTTTATCATTTCTATAAAGGAAGGCTGCTGATTTATTTGAGATTTTTTTTCCCACTTAATTATGCCTTCTCTTTAACTCCTAGAACATACAGAGAACAAAACACTGCAAGAAGCCTAAGAAGTTGCTAATTATTTTACAATATTGCCAAGTATAGAACATGACAATAAAGATGTAGACCCCAGATTGCATAGCAAAATACAAACTTCTTTTAAAGCACGTGCGTAGGAGCTGAGAAGATGGGGCAGTCTAGGAAGTGCCTGCCTTGGAGCATGATCCCTGATTTAAATCCCTGGAACCAGTATTTAAAAAAAAAGAGAGAGAAAGATGGAAAGAAAGGAAGGAAGGAAATACCATAAATGGTGGCGCACACTTGTAATCCTGGTCTGGGACCCAAGTGTTCCCTGGCTAGCCAGCCTAGCAGCCTAGCCTACTTAGTGAGTTCCAAGCCATTGAGAAACACCATCCCAAGAAAAGGTGGGCGGTGCCGAAGAAACAACACCTGAGGTTGTCTTCTGACTCACACTTATATACATACATGCACTCACTCAACAGAGGTGCATTTGTGTACATATGAATACACACATCCATCATATCACAAATAATTAAATCTAAAGCACTCGGTCAAGCCTTCTGCGAGGTACTCAGGCCATCCCAACACTACTCTTAGGGATGGGCTGATCCTAATTCTCAGTATCTGCTGACAGTATGACATCAGAGCTGCAGAAGACACACATAGTATGACATATACTGTGACACATACCATGACTCCAACTCCAAAAATATACAGTGGAATGAGCTGACTCCATTACGCCACCGGAGACCACCTTGTGTTCATCTGTAGAGAAGGTCTCCAGCACGCTACTCAGAGAGATGTCAACAAAGGCGCAAATAACTGGGCACAGTGGTCCACATCTGTAATGCCTGCACTTAGGAGGCTGAGGCAAGAGGGCTGAGAGTTCAAGGCCCAACCTGAACTATACATCAAGACTTTGTCTCAAAAAATAAAATGACATAAAATAAAATAAATAAGAATAACCCCAACCTAGAAGTCCAGATCTAGAACCTAACAATCTAAAGAATTACCAAACAACATCAGAAATGACAAGCAGAGAAGTTGTATCTTTCCACTCATTTAGAGAGACAGAGTTCACAGGTCTTGGATGTCTGTCCTACCAGAGCTGCTTTTCATGAGAGTGGTAGTACACAGAAGGCGCCCTGTGGCTCCTGTTAAAATTCATCAATGCCATGTACCTTCATAAATATGTGATTTTCTTCAAGTAAGCTCTAATCTCATCTTCTCCTCCAACCTCCTTTTGGTGTCTCCTAGGAGATTCCGAGGACTCTCACATTAAAAGGTTAACAGTGGGATGAGCAAACCGTCCTCTAAGCAGGATAATACTTTTGAGACAATGGCACTTATTCAGCTCCTCATAAATGCCAGGAAGCCAGAAAAGATCTGATATTATCCCTGAAGCAACTCTGTAACCATCAACTACCAACTCAGTTGGTAAATAAGGAATATGGGGGCTCTGGGGGGACGATAGGGGAGCTGTTCGGTGCCATTCAATGCAATAGTGGCACAGCTGAGGTGATTCAAATGGTGACCTTCAGAGTTCAAAGTCTGTGGGTGCCTCCATAGTGCCTTGAATGGAAGAAGTCGGAGCTAATGGAGACATTTTTCATGTCATATTGCTGCGTGAATAAGACCCCGGGTTGATGTCATATAGGGTCTATGTACCCTTATAGAGACATGCTTGTATTTCAGTCCCCTCTTCTGTTATCTGAATCACAGGCCTGTCTTCTCTTTTCCATCCTACATCAAAGTAGACCAAATACCTAAGAGTCATGCCTCCTTCAGCCTCCTGTTTGGAAATATAATCTGGTGAGCTCAGAGATAGATGCAGAGTCTCAAGGGCCCGAATGTGAGGAGCAGAGGCCAGAGATGCTGACCTGGGTGTGGGCAAGGAGGGAGCAGGGGAGGAGGGAGACCTAGCAAGGCGGAAGGAAGCAGGGTCAGCTGCATGGAATCCCTCAGGCAACCACTTTGTGAGACACGTTTGAACAGTGACAAACATGGGAACAGCTCTATGGCCATGAAGAAGCAACTGTGGTCACATCTTGTGGCCCTGGTGTGGAGGACAAATGAGGACTTGGGGGGCTGGAATCCATCGTAGCCCTAGCTACACTAGACCCCTGGAGTTAAGGAAGCCGAAGGGTCAAGCCACGTTGAACTATCCCATGTACCTGTGGAGGTCCACACTGATTCTGACTTATTTAAGAGCAGATGGCAGGGGAAGAAAACAACAATTCCAGCAAGGGAGTTTCAGGAGGAGCTTCATGGGGCAAGTCCGCTGACATTTAATCACCCACGTGCAACCGTGCACATGCTCTGAGCCTCTTACCCAGTTTGCCCACAGATATCCCCTGCCTTTGGAAGAGCTGAGGAAGAAATATGGGGTTGAAGTCTATGTGTGGGTGGGGATTCATCATAACAAAAAGGCCCTGGACTGGAAAGATGGTTCAGCAGTTAAGAGCACTGGCTGCTCTTCCAGAGGTCCTGGACACTAATTCTCTACACCCACATGGCTACATACAACCATCTAGAACTCCAGTTCCAGGGGATCTGATGCACTCAGGGGTTCAGTAGGCACCAGGCATGTATGTGGTACACAGAAATACATTCAGGAAAAACATACATACACACACACACACACACACACACACACACACACACACACCACTATCATCATCATCATCATCATCATCATCATCATCACAGCAATAATAATAATTTTTAAAACTTAAAGAAAAGGGGACTGGTTGAAATTGTTTTCCTTCTTCTGTGTGTGGTATGATAAATGTGCTTCCATCCACCCAGAAATGCAACTCCAGATGGCTCGCCCATTGTAAGGACGGCACGTGGGCGCTGTTTGAGGAGGGAAGGAGGAAGTTCCTAAGCTGAGAGGACCAGCAAGCTGGAACACTCAAGGTTGAGAAGGAAAAGTTAAGGGTTTTGACAGGTAAGAGGCGCTGTCCTGCTGGAGACTGGAAAGGGTGACCCAATGGTGCCACTAGCTGCCTGCAACCAGCACAAGCCCCGCCTACTTTCACTATGGGTTCCTCTAGTTCTCTTGTTTGCTTTGCTCTGATTCTGAGGTTCAAAGGCAGTGGGGTTTGTTGATGTTTTGGTTGAAGAATGTGCCTTCTGAGAAACAGATTTCTTCCAGCCTAGCAGAAAAGGAAGGCTCAAGAATAGGGAAGCAACGTTTGGGGTATGCTTCCTTAGCAAGACACCATGTGAACTTTTTCTTTTCTTTTCTTTTCTTTTCTTTTCTTTTCTTTTCTTTTTCTTTTTCTTTTTCTTTTTTTCTTTCTTTCTTTTTTTTAATGACTATGCTGGAGCTGGAACCTAGGGTTTTGTGCTTTTGCACTCACCATTGAGCCATACTCCCGGCTGTTTAAGACAGAACCTCATTATGTAGCTGAAGCCAGGAGACAGAGGTTGGGGATGGCAGGTCGCAGAACCTTATATCTGACTATACCACGTCAGGCCAATCAATTTCAGCCTGACAAAGGCAAAGTATTTTCTTTGGATGTATCTAGGTGAGAAAAGACAGGGAGCTCAGAGAACCCAACCCCTTCTCTGTCTACTGTCCCTGAGACGCAATGAAGACAAAAGCTTGCTGAACAGTCTGCCTTGTGTATAGTTCTGCGTATGCCAAATGTGCTAGCTCCTGGCTGGCCATCACCTTTTCAAAGATAGGTACATTTTTAGCTAGCCTACTTATAGCAGTGCTAACTATGGGCCACAAGCTTTCCAATATAGTAGGAGACAGGGTGAGTAATGGGATTTTGATCTTAAGAAGGCTAAGTTTCCACATCTAAGTAGCTCTGGTATGCAGGAACAAAGAACTTAGTTTTGCCTTCCAAGGTAAGCCAGAGCCAAGAAAGCAGACTGCTGGGGGCTGTGCAAGTTGACACATGCTCCTTAGCCCAGAAGCTCGAAAGGGGAGAGAGGTCATGCAGGGAGGTGAGTATTGGCCCTGCCTCCTGTCCTCACTTCATTAGGCTGGGATGGGTCTCTCACCAGAGTCTCTACTGCTCTCAGAGATTCTGGGGCTCTTAATATCAGCCTGAAACTGCCCACAGTCTCCTCGGCCTTGTGACTTTCCTTTCTACAAATACCAGGATTCCCTGTGTTTGCTGAATGTTCCATTCCTTATCCAAAAGCTTGGGTGTCTGTGTGCTAAATACACACATATGCTGGATTCTCTCTGGGGCCAAATGTTTGGATTACACAACACTGAGAAAAAACATCCACATGGCTGAGTTTTCCTTCAGATAGCCATTTGGTGCTGGGTAAAAATGGTTAGTGTTTTTAATAATAAACTTTAAGAATGGCCAGGCAGACTAGATGCAGGATAGAAATCACTTTATATTTCTAAATCTGACGAACTTCGTCACGGGGCTGAACTTCTGTTTTGCTCTGAAGTTCTTCATTCCAGAGAGTCACAGTAGGTAGAGCCCTATGGCCAGTGTAAGAATGCAGCTGCAGGGCTGAAGTCAGCTCGGATTGACCTGATGCCACCGCAGACAGGGAGACTGAAGGGCGGGTAAATTGTAAAGAGCATTTAAAGAGAAGCCAGAGAGGCCCAGATCCTACTGCCCAAAACACAGCCAATGTGGTTAAAAATCAAGGGATAATCACTCAAAAATACAAAGAAGAGATTCCAAGATGGTTCCTGTAACGGGGCTGAAGTACTGGGCCTCGCCTACAGCAGACTCACTGTAGTGCTGGCCAGAAGTCCAGCTGCAGAAGGGACCCTCATGTCAGCCCTGGATCTTTTGGGTCTGTATAAGAACAGCTTTCTTGAGTGACTCCGTCACAGAACCCAACAGCTGCCAAGATCAACTGTATCAGCTCTGTCTCGCTTTAATGTGAACAGATTTATTTTCCTTGGTATCATCTAAGTCAATGCTCCAAGTCCCAACCCCTTGGATGAAGAATGAAATGGAAAATAAATTAGCATGACACTAGTTGGGAGGAGGAGGGGCTTAGCACAAGTGAAAGGAGATGAGATGGGGAAAAGGGACAGTGACCATGAGGAAAGCCATTACACATATGTATGAAAATGCCATGAAGAAGCCCATGGGTTGGTTGGTTTGCTTGCTTTACTGGATGGATGGATAGATGGATGGATGGATGGATGGATGGATGGATGGATGGATGGATGGGTGGATGGACAGACAGACAGATGGATAGATAGATGGATGGAATGTTCTGCTTGTATGTATGTCTGTGCACTATGTGTGTGCAGTGCCCAGTGAGGCAGAAAGAGGGCACTGTATACCATGGCACTGGAGATACAGACATCTGTGAGCTATCATGTGGGTACTGGAAATCAAACCTAGGTTCCCCAAGAAGCAGTGCTCTTAACTGCTGAACCATTCTTCTATC
Source organism: Rhabdomys pumilio (assembly GCA_030674055.1). NCBI lineage: Eukaryota > Metazoa > Chordata > Mammalia > Rodentia > Muridae > Rhabdomys > Rhabdomys pumilio. The sequence goes on along the minus strand of JANHMN010000016.1, from coordinate 42,031,755 downwards.
CCCCATGAAGTCCATTATATATAATTCATATATACTAACTAAACTATAAATTTAAACTAATAAATTGATGCCCCAGAGCATAATCCCTGCTAAGCTGCCGATCCTGGAGGAGGTGAAGAAGGAAGTGTAGTCTAGTGTGGAAACAGTACAGCAAATGGTTCACATTATAGTCCTTAGATTCAGGGTTCAAATTCCAGTTCCTACAACACAATTGATGTTTGGACACAAGAAACTGGCCTTCTCTGAGAAAGAGTACAGAGTTTCCCAAAATGGTTCATGACTGAGTGAAAACAAAGCCCCATGGATGATGGCAACGAATCACTGACTTCAGGGGAACACTGTATGCTCAAAAGGCAGGACAGTGGCTCCTGTCTGGCCCTGGAGAACACTGTGTGGCATTACAGGCTTGTCACACGCTTTGCAAATGGTAAGAGACCCCAGTGTCGGGTGTGGTGTTGTCTGTATTTCCGAACCATCTGTGAAGGAAACTCCAAACAGAGCTTCTAGTGAGCAACAGGAAAGCACAGAGTTTATGTCGTTCAAGTGGCTGTGAATATTCAAAGTTCTGCCTGAGTTTGCGTGAGGAGAGACACTTCTGGATGCTTTAGGGGAAACTAACCATGGTCTCTGCTCATTCGAGAAGCTTCTACTCTTGGATGATGGACGCTTACTGTTATAGGTGGGAGTGTGTTTGTGTTGAAATCAGTATAAGAATACCTGAGTGTGTTCGGAGAAAGGGGTCTTTGCATCTGAACAAGAGACTGGAACTTCATGATGGAGGAGAAAAGAACAGCAGGGTAGATGCTGTTGGTGGCCTCACCCACCACCGAGTCCCACCTCCCTCCTCTCCCACTTCCTAACAGAACACTCACTCTCCCAGACTCCTGTGCAGCAGCAAGGGTCTGGCTACAGTGCTATCCCCTCCGTCTAAGAGAACGCCTCTAAATGGTTTTTATTGGTTGAACGGGTTGCTCACTCGTGGTGAGACCTTTGCGCTTCTTCCTAACTTGAGCATGGGTATGTAGATTCTCTTTCCTGCCTTCCAGCACGGTGTGGGCTGCTCCAACAGACTCTTTGCAACCATACTACAAGGACCCAGCACGTCAAGATGCCAGGGAAGCACCATAGCCACAGCAGAGCTGTTGCAGCAGCAGAGTCTGCCTTGGGGCCTCTCCTCATGGGAACACGTGAGTGTTTTTCATGTCTTCGTCACTATTGGTTCAATCCGAGGTTACCAGCTGTTAAAAGCATCTCTCAGAACAGAGGGCAGAGGCACAGAGGTGAGAAAACCCAGTGTTCCTTCGAGGAAACACAAATAAGCCCTGATATGCATAATAATAATAATAATAATAATAATAATTATTATTATTATTATTATTATTATTATTATTTTTAAACCAAGAGGGAAACTAGAAAATGCTGGAAATGTGAGCTGGGCCTTGTGCTGTGTGATAATTTTACACTGGACAAGTTGAGAGGATATCTAGCTTTTGTGAGAGAGAATTTCATAAGAAATGTGCTCCAACCCAAAATGCAGAGAATAAGTGACGGTTGTAGCCCGGCCCTAGAATGTCACTTATGCTAACCCCTCTAAGGCTCAGGGAACATTCCAGAAGAGAGATTGGAAGCATGTAAAAGCCTGATGATCGGGTGAAAGGCAGTACATTTTTTCTCTAGATCTGAAACAACCATTATACTCCCTAGCTCCTATCAACTCTAGCTGCCTGCGTTGGGCTCACAGAGGACTGGCCCTGCATTGGGCTCACAGAGGACTGGCCCTGCATTGGGCTCACAGAGGACTGGCCCTATTGACCATTGACCATCCTAGAAGGGGAGACCTTGGGAGACCTACCCTTTTCTTCTGAGCTACTAGCTATTGATAAACTCTGGGGATACAGGAGAGAGGTGGGGAAGGGATTACATATGTACCCACTGCTGAGCCCACCAGGCCCCAATGGATAAAGAGCTCTAATTCTCTAATTCATGGCCATGCAGTTGTCCTAGTTAAACTCAGTGAGTCACAAACAAAAATGAATAGATACGAATGGGAAAGAGATGTCTGTAGGGTTGGGGGAGGGGAGGGAGTCGTCAGTGTAGGCAGGGGTGGTAGCCGTGGGGAGTGTTCAGTAAACACTATGTACATGCTCAAGACTGTAGATCAGAACTCTTTGAAAAAAGAACTGTGCTTTGGGGAAGATGAAGGCGGGTAGTTTGGAAGATATGAGAGAGAGAGAGAGAGAGAGAGAGAGAGAGAGAGAGAGAGAGAATCCACAGCCACTGGTCAACAGGTTATGGTAGATGTTCAGGGAGAAGGCGAGAGACTTTGGCCTTGGGTGTGGGAAATGAGGAATAGTGGAATGTGGCTTTTAATGCTTCCTTGGTAAAGATGAAGTCTAGTTTTAAAAACAGAGCTTAAAGGACCATATCTGTGATTAGACCCTGCGTAACAGGAGCTCTCGCCACTCACCATTTCTCTTCCTACACAAAACTGCTTTCAACTTGGCTAGCAAGTGTGTCCCAGGATGTGCACAGAGGCCATCTTACAGTGTATGGAAAAGACTCATGGATAAGAAGGCTGACCAGCCACCAGTAACACTGGATAGTCCTCAGAATCTATCTATTAAGGAAATAAGACGTTGAAGGTTCTGGAAACATAAGGGAACAAGCTACAAGTCGTTAGCACCCGCTTAGAGCCGCAGAGAGATCCAGAAGTGTTTACACGCTTTGCCTCACGACTGCTGCTTCCAAGGCTGGTGGTATTCGCTCCCCTTTACAGCCTGGGAGACTAAGGACTAGAGTGACTTCCTCATCTACATCAGCATCGCTCTTAACTGGCAGGGCTGAAAGTGAGTTTCAACCCCAAAATGCATAGCCTCAGTTTTAGGCTGTGTTGTGCCCCAGTACATTCATCTGTTAAAGTCCCGACCCTGCCCTCACTCCAGGGCCTCAGAACAGGTCTACATTTAAAGGTAAGGGCTTTAAAGAGTCAATAAAGGTAAACTGAGGGCCCATAGGTGAGCGCCGGTCCAATGTGACTGACACCTGAGGAAGCTGCCTGAGGACACAATGGGAAGACCGCACTCCATCAGCCAGAGAGAGGACAAGGAGATGCCCTGCCCATGCCTAGATCTCAGAGTTCCAGCCCTCAGAATGATGTGGCAGTTCATTTCTGCTGTTTAAGCTACACAGTCTGTAGTTCACTGTAACAGCGACAGAGAAAACCAGAACAGCATCTTAATTGTCTTCCCTGGTCCTTTTCCTCCCACCTCCTAAGTCAGAGAGGTTGAAGACACTCTCAGTGTGAAGGAGGCACAGCCTCAGAATTCTCTGAGCCTTCAGAATGGGCTCAACGTATCAAGAAGGATCTAGTCCACTCAAAAGTCTGCAAGAGCCCCCCAAAAAGTTAAACACACAATCAGTATTTGACTTGGTAACTGAATCCTTATGTAGACAAATTCATTCAAAAAGAGTATTAAGGAGGTCAGAGAGATGGCTCAGCAGATAAAGAGTGCTTGCTGAACCAACGTGAAGATCCGAGTTCAAATCCCCTGCCATGTAAAAAGCCATGTATGTCATGTGTACCTATAATCCCAGCACTATGGCGACAGGAGGATGGAATGAAGGGTGGAGACAGGAGAATTCTTGAAGCTTACTGACCACCAGGCTTAGTAAGAGACACCTTTAATCCCAGCATTCAGGGAACAGAGGCAGGAGGTCTCTGTGAGCGTGAAGCTAGCCTGGTCTATATATTGAGTTCCTGAACAGCTAGAACTATGTAGAAAGACCCTGTCTCAAAAAATTAAATAAACAAATAAAGGGATATATAAATAATTGGTCCAGGCATAGTGGTACTTACCTGAATCCCAGTACCCAGGAGGCAGAGGTAGTCAAGGGCAGCCAGGGCTATATAATGAGACTCTGGATCAAAAAGAAAAAGAAAAAAAAAAAGAATTGCACTGAACAGAAGCAAGGTTCTTTCCCTGTCATTATCCCTAGACAATACAATATAATAATTACCACAGAGCATTTGCACTGAGGTATGACAACCCATCCAAAAAGCAATTCAGCATCCAGGAGGGTTACACAGAGCATATGCAAATGCCATGCCATTTTACCCTCCTTTCCTTAAATTGCATTTGTGGGGTATTTTGTCAAAAGAAGAGGAAAAGCAATAACGAATGGTGTCAACTTCAAGGCAGAGATGACATATCAGCATCTAAGTACCTCATCTAAGATGAGGCCTGGGATCATGAGAAGGCTATAGGACTTCTCTTGTTCCCCACAGACTATCATTCAGAGAGGGCCCAGCCCAGCCACATCCATTACCACTGTGAATCTCCAGACATCAGAAAGCTGTGGTGTGATAATTTGTCCCTTGATCCTGAGAACCACAAGGACACACACACACACACACACACACACACACACACACACACCAATTTTATCTTGTATCACATCTGTAGCTATGTTGGAGCCTACAGCCTGGACATACCTGCAAGAATGATGACAGACAGACAGACAGACAGACAGACAGACAGACAGACAGACAGACAGAATGTAAGCAGATTACAGAGATTGTTAACACACAATGTTAAAATTAGCCTCCTGAGTTTACAGCAGGAGCACAGAGGTGAGATTCAGACATGTCAGATGTAAATGGGGCCCAGGACATCACTGAGACCAGGTGGTCCTAACCAGTAAGTGGCTGCATCCAGATCTCCCAGGAACTTCCTAAAGCCTGGGTCCCAGAAATTCTAGTTCAGAAAATGCCATAATGAAACTTATTCTTTTTTATGTTAACTAAAAATATTATTTTTTAAAAAGATAGTGAGTTCAGACATGTGGAGTTTTAGTATTAAGGATGGTTTGTGTTTTTTGGGACCATTCTTATGATTCCATTCTGGTGTGGGACTTGGGAATCTGCTTCTTTCTGTATATTTTTTGTATTTTAAAGATATGTTTATTTTATTTTATTTTATTTTATTTTATTTTATTTTATTTTATTTTATTTTATTTTATTTTATTTTATTTGCCTTCATGTGTGTTTGTACATCACATTCATGCCCAGTACCGAAGGACACCAGAAGAGGGCGCTAGATCTTCTGGAACTAGAGCTGCAGATGGTTTCTGGGTGCTGGAACTCAAGCCCTGCTCCTCTGGAAAAACAACCAGTGATCTTAATCAGGGAGCCATTTCTCCATCCCTAGGACTCTGTGTCTCTCTAACATTTCCTGGGAGGAGTTGGTTTATAACCAAGTCTCTATTTCTCCAGCTAAACAACTGTCAAACTGCAGTCCAGGCAAGTGAAAGTAACTTGCCAATGGTCTCAAAGCTATGCAGTCACTGTGCCAAGGACCATATGGATCAGTGGTTACTACAGCTATCTGAACGTGAGTCACTTGCTGGCCCAGCCAAGACAGAAGTGTCCAGAGTAACTGGGATCTGCAAAGGTTCCAAGAGCTCTTCCAGTCCTGACATGGGGCCAGACTAGAAGATTCTGGACCAAGGCTTCTGGTTCTTTTCATTCTTACATACTGGATACCACATCAAGGCTAAAAATTAGGGATCACATGTCTGCCGCCAGAGTGGGCTGCTACCGCATAACTTCTAGCCAATTTCAGTGGTTTAACAACTGTGCTTCTCCCACGAGAAATAAAATATTGAAAACCCAGCACTCACCCCTGCACCCTGCAGAGCCTAGTGTGTGGCCGGTTTCCTATGATAAAATGAACACTGAGGAGGAAGACATCAGTGGCCACACCACCCTGAACACCCTTTGTCTCATCTGAAAGAGCAAGAAATAGCCATTGTGCTGACTGGAAAGGGGTGACACGAAAGGATGCCATGTTTCTCCTACATCTCAAAGTCCTTGACTGTCCAGGCTATTCTGATTTCTAGAAACTTCCTTCTCAAAATATATGTGTTTTAAAAATCTCAGGATTGCTTATGCAAACTCAAGGTCTGCCTTTCCTGTATTCACAGCAAGGCTGAGAGGTATACAAGCTTCCTGCTTGCCGTGAGTCAGAATCCCAGAGCTCCTAAGTCTGAAGTTAACGCTCCATTTCTGGATTCACTTGGTGAAGAATTGTGAGTCACAACTGACGAGATGTGGAACCAACTTAGCTGTCCATCAACAGGGGGTATAAATCTGGTATAGGTATCTGCAGATAGACTTTCATGTAGCCATAAATGTAGATTTAGAAGTCACATTGTTGAGGGAAATGAGCCAGAAAGACAGATCCTGTAGTTTTCCTCTTATATTATCTAGACATTACCTATATAATATAGATAATACAGATATTTGTAATATATATATATGGATGACACGGGAGTGGAAGAAGGATGTGAAGGGGAACCATGATCTAAAGGGTGGCAGGGGAAAGGGAGGGGAGTGGGGTGAGGGAGGAATGACAACTATTACATGTTCACTCCCACACGAGGAATCTAGATATGATATGAAAGCAGAAGAAAGGCTGAGGGTAGGCAGAGACCCAGCAGGAGCCGGGATAGGGGCACAGCAGGAACAGTGGGGCAGGGGTCATCGTGACAAGCAAACTACAATGCTACACACAGATGGAAATGTCATATTCAAACCTACTATTTTACGTATTAACTACAAATATTATTTTTTTAAAAAGACAGTGGCTCAGACACGTGGAGTTTTCATACTGGTGACAGTTTGTGCTCTTTGGGGCAGTTCTTGCAGGCACTAGGCCATCATCTCCGCCTTCCAGGATGGGCTCTCTATGTCTCAAAATTCTTAGTGGGATTATGATCCTAGGACATGACGTCTTGTCTCACTCTGACCGACTCAGTCTTGGATACTGAGCAAATCTTAAGTGCTGAAGCTGTGTGACAGGTATGGCTTACAGCCAAATTGAAGACGGACTTCCAAGTCCTGACCAAACTCCTGCCATCGAGAACCAGCATTAGGCCAAGAGGTCCAGTGACAGAGTTCACCTTCTGTCACGGTGTAAGTGTGCTTGATCTCAGCCTCGTCTCTTTGTCTCCTTGTCTTTTTTCAAACACCTCCTGGGTACCAGAACTGCTTTGTCCATGAGACAACGGTGTTTAACAGTAATATTCTCTCTCTCCTCCCTGATGCATGCAGACACACAGTAAACGTCAAACAGCATGACTGCCACAAAAGGACTCTGCACGGTGTCCCCTGTGACCACCTGCTGGGTGTGGGCAGAGCTGGAGAGGTCAGCTCTAGAGCTCTGTATGTCAGACGTTCGCAGATGAAGAAGTTCCTGTACACCGCTCAGTCTTCTCCATGTCCCAGTCTCAATCTCACGTCCGTTCCTAAGCACCACGCCTCCAGTGACGGGACGCTAGGAAAGATGCACCTGGAAGACCCAGGACAGGCTGGTGGGGACTCCGTTCTGCAGAAATAAAGATGTGCAACTACAGCTGTGTCCCAAGCAAAGGTACTGTCCCCCAGCACTCTTAGCCAGGCATAGAAGGTATGTTCCCAAACTTCAAATGGTAGAGGTCACCAAAGCCTACTGTTTTCATGTATATGTACAATAAAATAAACACAGTGCACACACACACACACACACACACACACACATTCAAACACCTTCCACAGCCATATTTTCCTGAAGTCACACCCCCAAAGCTTATAGAATTGGGTCAGGCATAGCTCCAACCCTGAAGCCTTCTTTGAGCCCTGTGGTGAGTTCATCCTCAGAGTTTCCTACTCTCTGCTCCTGCCACATGCACCTGGGCCAGGTCAACCTACAGCAGACATTTCTAACAATGGTGGGTTTTACCGGGAAGGTTCCCAGGGCTCAGCCTCATTCCTTTAGACAGACCTATGCTCCTGAGGAAACTTCCCCCAAGTCTGCCGTCACAGAGAACTTGTCTGGCGTTCATGCCACTAACAAGACATTCCACGAACTTCCTAGAGGGTGCCAAGAGAGTGGAGATGAAAAAATTGAGAGGAAAGAAGTAAAACACCAGTGTCTACTCTATTGGATATTGGGACAGGTTTGTAATTAGATTTTCACTAAAAATTTAAAACTTACTATTCAGGCGTTGTGATGATAAGCCAGAAAACTCAAGAAAAGCAACAGAAAAATTACCTTAACAATAAGAATATTAAGTATGCCACAGAACCAGACAAAAAGGTGTCAGTGTGGGGAACAGACTCCACTTACCATGAAAACCTCAGTGGTGGGGGGGAAGGTAAAATAAACAACCAAAACCCATCTTCATGTGGAACAAGACCTCAGTGTAATAACAAAATTGACATTTAATTTTTATTAATGCACAAATTAATAGGTTTCATTGTGGCATCTTCACACATGCAGACTGCTGTACTTTGCTTATCACACCCTCCCTGCTGGGTCCCTCATCCCTGCTCCTGGTCCCCTCCTGCCTCTAAATGCTCCCTCTTCTGCCTTCAGGTCCTACCCACTTCTATATCTATAAATCTGGATTCCAAGAGTGATTGTGTGATGTGTCCTTCTTCCCTGAGGGAAAGAAACACTTTCAAGATAGCAGAAGAGGATCAGACTAAGAGATGGCAAACCAGGTTGTAATACCACTTAAAATGAATTCCTAAACTCAATGTGTCAATGTAAGTCTAAAACATTATTTTAAAACCTTCCCAAAATATTCTGAAGGACAAGGACATTAGCAGACCCTGGGATGTGAGATATATAAGAATTAACATACTGATATAGTGCTTTTAATATATTAATGAGTGTTTGAATTTTTTCCTTTTTAATTTTTTTTTTTAATTATTCACCTTACATCCCTCTCACTGCCCCCTCCCAGTCATCCCTTCCCACAATCCTTTCCTCTTTCCCCCTCTCCTTCTCCTCTGAGTGGGTGGGGTTCCCCCTGGATATTCCCCAACCCTGACACTTCAAGTCTCTGAGAGGCTAGGAGCTTCCTCTACCACTGAGGCCAGACAAGGTAGCCCAGCTAGAAGAACATACTCCATGTACAAGCAACAGCTTTTGGGATAGCCTCGACTCCAGTTGTTCAGGGCCCACATGAAGATCAAGCTGCACCTCTGCTACATACGTGCAGGGAGGCCTAGGTCCAGGCCATGGATGTTCTTTGGTTGATGGTTCAGACTCTGAGAACTCCAAGGGTCTAAGTTAGTTGGTTCTATTGGTCTTCCTGTGGAGTTCCTATCCCCTTCTGGACCCACAATCCTTCCTCCTAATCTTCCATAAGAGTCCCTGTGCTCCATCCACTGTTTGGCTGTGGGTGTCTGCATCTGTCTGAGTCAGCTGCTGGATGGAGCCTCTCAGGGGACAACATACAGGATCCTGTCCATATGATTCAGGAGTCTGGTGGAGGTGGAGGAGAGGCAGCGGGAGAATGGAGGTCCCCGTGAGATGCCAAGCTGCTCAGTGAATATTTGAATTTTAAACTGTGTGGTGCTGGTGTATAAGTCATCTGATGGGCTAATGGAACATGAGAAAGTCGAGAGACAGTCCTAGGAACACACAAAAGAATTTGTTGTGTGATCAATGAGGGTTTGGTGGGAAAACACACTCTTCTCAGTAACTGGCATTATTATAACTAGGTATGTCACCCACCAGTCCATCTTCACATGGAGCAAAACCTCTAATGTGAGCTGGTAAGATGGCTCACCAGGTAAAGGCCCTTGCTGCCAACAACATGAGTTCAATTCCCAGGACCCAAAAGGAGGGAACCAACTCCTGAAAGCTCTTCTCTGTTAATAAAACAAATTAAACTTGAACATTAACAACAGGACAGCTATCAGAAAGCACAGGAGAATTCATTTAGAGATTCAGAACCATTTCTAAAATGGCTCAAAATTCAGATGCCATTAAAAAAAAGAAGAAGAAGATTAAAAAAAAAAGTCTACTCCTTCAACACTAAAACTACTGTGTAGACCAAAACAGACATCTGAATGGAGCATAAGAGCAATAACCAATAGGAAGGATGCTTGCCAGTCATATTGCATGTAAAGGCTGGTAAGTGACAGATGGATGTACCCTGAAGTGACACACCATATCACTCGTAATAAAACTGTTGGGTTGTTTGTGTGCATGGGACCTGTTGTTGGGTTGATGTGTGGGTCCTGCCTCTGTCTCACCACATGGCTAGGGCCTCTCATGGGGACAGAGGTGCAGGAATTTGACGATGTTCACTCCATGCTGGCACTTGGTGGACATCAGGCTATGTGAAACCCTGGGACTCCACTTGGGGGTAGAGAGTACAGTCTGAGGTCCCGTGGGGAGCCAGAGCTTTTGGCTTTGGGGTCCCCAGGCTAAAAGATGGCTGGAAACCAGATGGTTCTCAGGCCCTTGGGCTCCCAGGTGCTGCTGGGGGGGGTGGGAGGAGGGCGTGGAAGGGCCAAGAACAAAGATGGGGATGAGGAGAAGCTTTGGCTGTGCCCCTTGGGGATAAGAGTTCTTGGTCACTGTGGCTCACTTGGCTGGGTCACAGTTGTCTCTGCTTGCTCGCTTAGGTTGGTGGTCTCCGTGGCTGGAAATGCAGAGAGTTCTTCTGCAGATTAGACAGCAGCTCTATAGACGAAGGCCTGCTCCACTGTTCCCCACAGTGGATTTCAAGGAAAGAAACAGTCCATGGTTTTAAGATATTTATTGTCATGGCAGAAAATGGATGAAAACTATACCCTAGTATTTTCAGGGTAGGCCTGAGGTTAAATATCTTTTGCAGGGAAGATCTGGGAATGAATGTTTAATTGCCTACCCCTTTGGCCTTTAGATATCTCATTAATGTGGAGCTCTGTCTTGAGACTCTGGGGCCTGTAGTCACGCCCTCTACCTGTGGAGGAGCTAGTGGGCATTGTCCTACAAGACTGAAAGACCCCACTCTATGGAGGTCTTTGGCCTCGTGTCAGGAGCCTGGAGTCTGGGAGCATGGTGAAGCCTGAAGTCTGGGAGCATGAGGAAATCTTTGCAGTCCCTTAGTCCTGGGGTCTCTGGCGACTTCTAGCCAGTGCTCGACCAGAAACCATGCTGTCCTTTCACAGTCCTACATAAAAATAGAACTGAAGCCATTTGGATGCCATTTTCCTACTTGGCAAGTGCTCAGGATGCAACAGTTTCACGAGGCAGAAGCTTGTAGAAGAGGCAAATCTCAAATTTACTAAAATATAATATGCATTTAAAAATGATGGAATCAAATCAGAAATATATAAATAGAACACCTGTTAAATAAATGAGAATACATCCACCTTGTGGAATATTATACAGCCCTAAAAAGGGAAACAGAGTGAAAAGGAAGACAACTACTGAAGATCTCAAGGCTAAGATCTTGCTTTGGAGGAGGTGGTTTGAGACAAGTGTCTCATGCTATACCTTCAGCTAGCCTGGAAATCACCATGAAGCCTAGGATGGACTTGAAGTCACAGCATTCCCTCTTCCTCAGCCTCTTAAGTGTTGGGATTACAGTCATGAACTATCACAGTCAGCTTCAATATATAACTTTTTTTTAATTTTTGTTAATCATTCCATTTATTTACATTTCCAAGATATAATCTTAAGAGACAGAATATGGTTCAGGAATAGAATTCACAAATCATAGTTACTTGCTTTTTAATTTAGGAAAGACTCTGCAGCTATATCTCTTTGTAATCATCTTTAAATGCTTCTTAAAGCTTGCCTCAAACAGCCTAGCATTTGGAGGGCCAAATGTGGATGTACATGCTCAGGTACACATTTGTGCATGTGTGTGTGTGTGTGTGTGTGTGTGTGTGTGTGTGTGTGTGTGTGT
>JANHMN010000016.1:41990840-42020012 GCA_030674055.1 Rhabdomys pumilio | reverse complement strand
TGTGTGTGTGTGTGTGTGTGTGTGTGTGTGTGTGTGTGTGTGTGTGTACATGTGCGCATGTGTGTCCCCAAGAAACTAAATCCCCTTGGATGCCTGAGAGATAAATGTGAGCTGAGAGAATGGAGACAGATTTGTGATGCAGCCATCTGACCAGATTCATTCATAGATTTTTTTCCCTTCAAATTATGCAGATAGATTCTCTGTCTTTAAAGATACTCAATATTCAAGCAATATTCAAAGCAAAATGATGAGCAAGGGAGCCTGGTAGCCCCTCCCCTTCCCCACATTTGTGAACTACTCTAACGTCGCATCCTGTCTCAGAATATAGCAGGCATTAGTTACCTTTATGTCTGTGGCAAAATAACTGATAAGCCCTTTACAGAAGGGTTCGCCCTGGCTCCCAACTGAGGGAGCTCAGTCACACATGGTGGGGAAGGTGTCGGAGCAAGAGCGGGGGGGGGGGGGGGGCAACTGGTCACACGGTACCTGCAGTGACCCTGTGGTCTTTTTATCCGTCTGGAACCCTGGCCCACGGGATTTTCTATATTGGGTTAATCTTCCCATCTCAATGGGCCCAGTCTAGAAACCCCCTCACAGACCTGCCCAGTGATCTGTTTCTACGTCCCATCAAGTTGACAGTCAGATTCACAACACAGCAGGCTACACTCAGTTCATGAGGTGGAGTTCCTGTGTGGCCAATCCCTCCCCTTGTCTGTCAGGTACAACGTTGTGAGAATTTGGACAATGAGCTGTCAGCTGATAGCCTCTACTCTGAAGCCCCACCTGAGACATACCTGGATATGTCAAAAGGATGCAAAAAGAGACAGCCTGACCCCAGATGTGTTTCTTTAGGAAACTGAATTTTCAAAACCAGGTAATAGTTTGAGAGTGAATTCATGAAGTTCAGCACTTGATAAAACCACATGACAGGTAGCTGATGTCAGATCCAAATTCCCTTTGAAGAGAGTCTGTACGTACGGACTCACTGGCTTCTCAGTAGGCTGCAATTTTTAGATGTGATGCTGGTATTCTGGGATGCTCAGAAGCAACATGTTACTATCAGGGGTCACCTGCTACCTACTAGCTTGGTGACGGTATGGTTAGTAACTGTACCTCAGATACCCTTAATGAGTTGGAGCTTCAAACCTTCTGGGCTTGGGCTGACTCAAAGTTGAAAAAAGGTGTTGGCCCAGTCCTTTGGGGTAAGTACCTGTTGATCTGCCCTACTCCCTAGACAGTGTAGCACGCAAGGCCCTTCCCCTGCTGTAGGTGTCCCAAGGCACCGTGGGCAAAGAAGACTGAAGAGAGCCTTGAAGTAGGCATTTCTTCTCCACCTGCCTGGATTCCACCCCTTCCTGTCTCCTGAACTGTCGTAACCTCCTTACCTGCCTGTACTGACTGGTTTCATATCTGCTTGACACAGCCAGAGTCATTTCAGAAGCAAGAACTTCAATGGGGGAAATGTCACCACCAGGTTGGTCTCTGGACAAGCCAGTGATGTGTTTTCTTGATTGGTGATCTATGTGAATAGGACCAGATCACTGTAGCTGGTGACAATACTGGGATGGTGGGGTCGATTGCTATAAGAAAGCAGGCTGAGCAAGACATGGAGGGAAATCTGATAAGCAGCATCCCTCCATGGCCTCTGCATCAGCTCCTATCTCCAGGTTCCTGCCCTGTTTGGGTTCTTACCCTGACTTCCTTTGATGGCTGAGTGCAATCCAGAAGTGTAAGCTGAGTTTCCTCCCAGGATTTATTTTAGTCATGTCTTTATCACAGCAATAGAAACCCTAAGACCCTGCCTGTGTCTCTTTCATTCTCAAAGGTGACAAAGATATGTCACCTCCTTCCAGATGTCCTCTACTCATCACTGTATCAAAAGAAGACACTGTACCTGTCTTCTTTTTTCCTGTTGTGTTTATATTAACCTTATATCAAAGCCCTAAAATACCCTGTTCTGCCTTGTCTCTCCACGTGTGTACTTTCTCCTACATCGTGAGCTCTTAGACACTGGGAACCCTACTGTAGTAGAGAACCCAGTTCTCTAAGACTATATTGTCTGGCACACATAGGTGCTCAGGAAAGGTCTCATCAATGGCTCTGGTTGACCAGAGCTTAGGAGTCAGATGAGGTCACACCTTCCTTCCTACCATCACTTGCCCAGTGCAAAAACCCCAGGTGAGAGCCTAGAGAATGTTAGAAATACAGCAGACCCCACAAGACCCCCATGCCGGCTGGCACATCGATATGTGGGTCGAGTTCACTTCCCACAGCCAGTGAGAGAAGTCCATGCAGTGTGTTTCATGACAAAGTGCCTGGAGCTCTGTGTAGCTACAGTGGCCAAGAAGTCTGAGGAGTGGAAATACCATGCAGTGAATAGGACAGCCCTACTAAAAAGCCCAGGCTCCAAGAAACAGTGTCCAAGACTTAGCTTTTTAGAGAAATGGAGAGGAGAATGGGTGAGGTGAATAGCAGAGGGGTTAGCTCATCCCAGAGGTAGAAATAGGGCTCCTTCTTCACCATAACCTCTGTTCCTCTCTCTCTGCAATACTTCCCTGAGACCACTGGACTACAAACTACAAAGGAAACACAGGGTTGAACAGTAACACCCCATTATGATATGGTGGTCAGCATCTAGCCAAGAAGGCAACCAGTCTCAGCGTCAAAGAGAAGGAATCATAATATTAGCGAAGGTGCAGAGGTTAGAGCCCCTCCTGACTAGAACAGAAAGCCCACAACAACTGCATAAACAGAAGCCTGTGAGAGCCATCCAAGCAAAACTCGGTGTAGAGGCAGCAGTGGGGAGCTATGGTATGTCTTAAAGAGTACAGACAAAGCAACATTTTTTTTTTGATAAAAATCAACTGGACAAAAAGACATTCAGGGCATAAGTTATGGATCTACTGGGAGGAAGCTAGGCCAGTCGGGAAGTCTTCCTGATGAGCTGGCAGGATGGTGGGAGTTAGTGAGAACTGAGGCCGTTCCGTTTTCATTTAAAATGATGATAATGATAAAGATGATGATGATGATGATGATGATGATGATGATGATGATGATGATAACTTGCTGCCTTGAGGACAGACTGACTGTAAGGTCTGAGTGTAGAAAGTATCACTACAACAGTCCAAGGAGTCTATAGCTTTGCCTGAAGGTAACGACGGACTATTGTGGGGAGCACATAGAAGCAATGGCAGACTCCTCTGTGCTAAATCCTACAGGTGCTTCTGGACCCCGAGTGACTTTCCTATTTGCCACCACACTGCCTCACATTAGCTCAGAATCAGTAATGTTTATACTGTTGTTAAGTTCATTGATTCTATGCTAACCAAGTATGGAAGAGTCCTCTCACGTTTGTGCTCACTGGGATCCATCTTGATCGTCTGTCAACAGCACTGACTTACGGGACCTAGATAAACGCCCGCAAGTGCAACTAGCAGCCAGGCCTGTCCGCACCCCACAGGCCCCCATACAAGTGCATGTGTTTGCACATCGGGACCTGGGCTTCGGCTGACTTCGCTTTTGAATCAGGTGTTGAAATTGTATAGCGTCTTGGCTTTTTTGAGACCAGTGCTTTCACGTTGCCTGACTTGGAAGGAAAAAGCAATTCAGGCTAGGAATATTTTTTCCAGAAACACACTCTCCATCCCAACCTGAGTCAACATGGGAGAAAGAGTCCCTGGAAAGCTCTCCGGCCAGAGTGGGGGCTGGGGGGGGATGGTGGTGGTTATTTTTAGGCTGTGATTGGCGTCATGGGGAAAGGAGGGCTGGCCCCCTGGACTGAGCTCCCAGGTCCACATTCCAGGAGCTGATGAATGACCCTTTTTTGTGAGGGGAAATTGGGCTATACAAATGAATGGAGATTCTGTTGGGGATTTACTTGCCCTGCTGTCAGACCAGCCTCCAGCTCACCTCGGCCCTTCCCCTAGCTTTATGTCCTTTCTTCTCTCCTGTAGTCTTCCCTCCCATCTTTCAGAATCACACCAAAACCACCGCCCTAGCAAGCAGAGAAGGGACAGGATCTCTGGTCCTACTGCCCCAGAAACTGTCTCCCTTACTTGTCTACTGATGTTTCCTCTGGCTGTACTCAAATGTTCCCAGTCCAACTCTTAGACTGCGTCCTTGTGTACAAAATTTTAAAATAGTACCATATGAGCATAATGTATTAAAAGATAAGAGTGGGTGGTTCCAGGAAGACTGAATACAAATCAAGCTGCCAAATTGGGGTTTAGGCATCCAGAGTAGTTGGGTAATACAAGCTGGCCTTTATGAGGCCAGAATAAAACGGAAGAAAACACAAAATTGGGTGAGTAGGGAGGTGAGGGAGAAGTTGGGCTGACTATGCTAGAAATACATTAATTCTCAAAGAATAAAATTGTTATTTTAAGGAAAAAAAAAAGAAATCCTTTCTTATGAATTAAAGATGTTTCATGGTTGTCTAAAAGGCTTAAGATCTGCCTCTCACCTTGAGCCCTCATTCAATAGAAACTGTATCTTTGTGTGTAATGTTTGTTTATTTAGGCTCCAGTTGTTTATTTTCTGTGTGGATGGTGGTCAGATCGGCTAGCGTGTCTCTGCTTTCCTATTATTTCACTTTCATCATCTGTTAACTTCCCACATTGGACTCAGTGATGTTCCCAGTGAGGCTGGTATGTTCCTGTCCAACCCTAACAATTCATTATCATTTTTGTTTTTTGTTTTTTGTTTTGGAGATATGTCTCTCTATATAGTCCTGGTTATCCTAGAACTTGCTCTGTAGACCAGGCTTGCCATCAACTCACAGAGATTTGCCTATTTCTCCCTCCACACCTGCTGGGATTAAAGATGTGTGCCACCATGCCAGACACTAGCAATCCACTATCTTAATGATTATTTCTTTGTAAGGAAACGTAATACTTTGACTCCTCTTATTCTAGACTGTATTGGCTTTTCTTGGATGATTGCATTTTCAGTTAAATATTAAAATCAACTTGCCAAAATTCATGAAAAGCGATGTTGCTATTTTTAAGAGAAATGCTTTCAATTTAGAGCTCAAAATGAAAAAGGTGGACAGAATGTCCAAGACTATATTCTTGCACTTCTCTGTGTCTTCTCTATGACTTTTCTGTTAATAAACATAGACACAATTATTAGATTTGTATTTATCTATTTTTATTTTAATTATGTCTTAATTTTCCCCAGAAGTTCCTTTGGCCTTTGCAGGGGTCTGCACCCACAGGTACACACACACAACTCACATATTTAAAATAAAATAAATATTTTTTAAAAGTAGTTAGCAAAGGAAACATCAATACAGCCCAAAGAAATCAGAATAAAAACAATGAAGATTTGAGAAGATATTAATAATCAAAAATACCATTTAGACATAGAATAAAATGTTCAATACAGAGAATTTGTTCAACAAAACAAAATTAACAAACATCTGGAAATACTGATAATAATAGAAAGAAAAATAAGTCAATATTAGGAACACAAAAAAGGTATAGCAGATTTACCAAGATTAGAAAAACCACTATGGACAAATTTATAAGAGTGAGCAGACACCAATGAAAGAGAAAAATTAGTGGGAAAAAATGAATTATGGAAACTGGCTTACAATGGAAAGAAAGATTAAACTATTCGAGAATCACTAAAGAAATTGAATTAGGAGTAAACAAACTTCCCTTTAAACTCTTGCACCCTTAGATAGTTTTAAAGCAGATTTCATCAGACTTCAGACTTTAATACTGAAATATGTGACAAACTCTGAGAGGAGATGAAGGATCATCCCAACTCAGTTTGAAGTTACAAGACTTCTTCATACTGTGAGTGAACACATGAGAGAGGAAAGTTACAGACTGGTTGTATTCTTGAACATGGATGCGAATGTTCAAAACAGAATTTCGGCAAACCATCTGGGTGCTATGGTGGCGTAGGCAGGAAGATTATTAGGTCAAGCCCAGCCTGGGCTATAAGTCTTGCCTGGGCTATGAGTCTAGCTTGGGCTACAAAGTAAACTAGAAAGCAGAGTAGGCTATATAATGACACTATGGTTTAAATGTTTTTCAGAAACTGAAAAAATTATTTATATATGTGTAAGTGTGTAAGAGAGATATAAATTCATATATGTATGTGTGTTTATGCACATATATATGTGACATATACATATAATATATATATATATGTACATAAATAAATATGTACACACATGTGCTTATCAGTGGTTGTGACTAATGCCAGAAGTAGAAGATTGAATCAACACTTGAGTTCTAATGAATCTCTGGAACAACATTCATGAGTTGAATGAGAAACTCAACGATATTTTTCTCAATGAAAGAGGAAAACATGTTCAAATTACATATAATATCGGCTTATGGTAAAGAGTTTTGACCAACCATGAATAGAACTTTCAGAACCTGATAAAGGACATCTACCTATAAAGTAATTCCTCAATGCTTAGTGTAAAACAGGAGAAAGCAGGAACAGATTCTAGCTTTCACCACCTCCCAGCTGGAACACCAGGGAAGCAGGGAGCATGAAGAAATGTGGGAACCAGAAAGGAAGAGACACAACGGCCCTTACTTGTTGATAATAACCACACAGAATGTTGAGTTTTGAAATTGTTAGAGGGGTTCAAAAAGTTTCCAACGACAAATATAATATAAACAAGTCAGCAGGATTTGTAAATGCAGGTAATGTTTGGGACCTTTAGTTAGATACTGCTAGAATTCTCAGAAGCTCACTGGGAATTGTGAGCCACTTTCTGTTACTCCCTCATAACTCTGACTTTGCTACTGTGATGAGTCGTGATGCAGATATCTGATATGAAGGATATCTGATATGAAGGATATCTGATATGAAGGATATCTGAAATGAAGGATATCTGGTATGAAGGATATCTGGTATGAAGGATATCTGGTATGAAGGATATCTGATACAAAGGATATCTGATATGAAAGATATCTGATATGTGACCCTCAGAGGGGTCCTGACCCACAGGTTGAGAACCACTTCAGTAGAGGCCTTTAACCCCATAAGGGTCTCTCTAGCCCCCTTTTAGTAACTCCTTGAGTTCCTTGATATTTTGCCATTCTTGTATCTAACATAAGCATCTTACGGTGATAAACCTCTGTCCGGTATCTCCTTAACTCTATCTCAGTATCTCATACATTTAGGCTTGTAGTATCCTTGTTATTTTACAAATTAAATGATCTTGCTTTTCATGGAATAACATACAGCTCGTGCTCTATCATCAGAGGACACTAAGTGAGGTAAAGAAGTAGCATCTCTTCTCGGTCACTATGCCTCCCACCCTTGATGAAAGGATGACATGCTAGTAGATCACTGGAGGGCTTTACCTTTCTTCCTTTTGTTTTAAAAAAAAAAAAAAAAAAAACGCCCCTCCTCATTCACCCCTCACACATGCTAGTATAGTTTTGTGATTTGGGGGTTAATTGGTTTTTATTTATTTACATAAACAGCTTCATCTAAAACACACTCTTGATTTACATTTCTGTCATATATCACTATGCTTGGGAGACAAGCCATGGTATTGGGTGTCACTGTAGTCTGTCCAGCATGGTCTCTTGTAGCTTTTTTAATTCTGTGAGTATATCACAATTAATTTGTCATTTTCCCCCTCCGGGACACTTAAAACTTTTCAAGTTGGAGCCATAATGAACAATGTTGCTATGAATGATCTTGTGGGTTTATGAGTACACACATACTCGAAAGTCAGATCATTCTATGCCTGTGAGTAAACGTGCTCGCTCAAAAGGCATGGAAATCATTAACATCAGTAAGTAGCAGCCATTGTTTTCTAACAGGGCTGTGCTGAGTTACACTGCCAAGCACTGTGCCTGCTTCTCCATATTCTTATTACCTCAAATTATTCAAGTTTTGAAGTTCAGCCATTCCGACTGTCTTAGGGCTTCTACTGCTGTAAAGAGACACCATGACCACCACAACTCTTACAAAGAAAAAAAATTTAATTAGGGCTGGCTTACAGTTCAGAGGTTTAGTCCATCGTCATCATGGCAGGAAGCACGGCAGCACACAGGCAGACATGGTGCTGGAGAAGGAGCTGAGAGTTCTGCATCCAGATCCAAAGGCAGCAGGAAGAGAGAGTGACACTGGGCCTGGCTTGAGCATCTGAAACCTCAAAGCTGGCTCTCAGTGCCACGCGTCCTCTGACAAGGCCACACCTCCAATAGTGCCACTCTATGTGCCAATGGAGGCCATTTTCATTCAAACCACCACATTGACCATGCAGACCATAGTGTAGTAATTTATATTGCCATCATCCGACCATGATCATATTAAATATTGTTCATATAATTATTGGGTAGAAGAGAATACCAGCTATTGCGAAAGAAAGAATGAGTAAACTGGATGTCAGATTTAAAAACTTCAGATAATGCCTTGGATATGGCCCTTGTAGATAGGTTGTTAGGGAAAGATTATTAAATATGAGTTAAGTGACATAGGCAATCATTTTAAAACATTTTTTTATTTTTATATTTTCAAGTTCTTCATTTTTTATTTCATGTGCATTGATATTTTGACTGTATGTATGTCTAGGTGAGGGTGTTAGGGCCTCTGGAACTGGAGCTACAGACAGTTGTGAGCTGCCATGTGAATCCTGGGGATTGAACCTGGATCCTCTGGAAGAGCGGCCAGTGCTCTTAACCTCTGAGGCATCTCTCCAGCTCGATAATTTTAAATCATTTAACATGCAGTTATTTGGAGTTCTAGAATTCTATTTCCCAGAGAAATAATGGAAAGAAGTAATATTTGAAGTAATAGCTAATTATTCCCTGAATTGAATGAAAAACACAAACTCTCGGAATCATAAAGTTTCATAAATTCTAAGCAGTATACACCAGAATGAATCGATACTAAGGCCCTTACATTCGAAATTCCAAACACTAATAAGAAAGATCTAAAAGCAACCAGAGAGCCAGGCGGTGGTGGCACACGCCTTTAATCCCAGCACTTGGGAGGCAGAGGCAGGCAGATTTCAGAGTTCGAGGCCAGCCTGGTCTACAGAGTGAGTTCCAGGACAGCCAGGGCTACACAGAGAAACCATGTCTTGAAAAACAAAAAAAAAAAAAACAAACAAAAACAAAAAAAAAAGCAACCAGAGAGAAAAGAGAACGTATGAAATGTGTTTATGTGTTTTGAATGTGAAATACCTCCTACAGACTTGTGTGTCTGAGCACTCTGTCCCCATGGGGACAGCCCTTGAGGTGGGACCTAGCTAGAGAAAGGTGGGCGGGAGGATGCTACTTCCTGTCTGCTCTCTGCTTCCTGACTGAGGATGCAATGTGACCAGATGCCTCAAGCTCCTGCTGTCATGCTGTCCTGTATCCCCTGGGCCTGTGTGCCAAGATAAACCCTCCCTCCTGTAGGTTGTTGTTTCTTGGGAATTTGGTCACCAAGACAAGAAGAGTGACCGATTCCTTCCTCATGACACAATGCCCATTGCAGTAATTCTGATTTCTGAAGACCAGCAAATAAAGTCAGAAGATAGAATGATGTTCATAAAGATTCAGTCTTGGCATTGTGGACCACTCCTAAGAGTTCCAGCAGTCAGAAGACGGAGACAGGAGAATGTCTTTTAGTTCAAGGACAGCCAAGGCTACAAATATGTGCTAGTCCAGTCATATGTAATAGGTGCCAGGTACTTGACAATACCCTGGCTCAAGAAATGAAATATAAGACGCCTAAGAAGAATCAACTTAGAATGCTCATCTACTAAATGTTTCTTTCAGGAACAGAGATGAAAGAAATACATTTCAGGCCAATAAAAACAGACAATTCTCTAATATCAGACACTCAGCAAAACCAACAGCCAAGCGGTTGATAAAATGTTGTAGAAGTCACAGGGGAAAGAAAAAGGAAGGAAGGAAGAGAGGGAGGGACAGAAAAATCTCAAGAAAGAAAAGGTGCCATTAAAGTGTCAACTCGTCCACCGCTTTTTCTGAGAACAAAATAAAATTTTCAAATGTTAAAAACATGAGTTTCATAAAAATAGAAAATAGATATGCCAAGATTGGTCTAACTCATTTATACAGAAACCAGCAGAGAGTGGGACTCTTCCACAGGGTAGGTTTAGTTGGCGTAGAAGGCTCAACAGCTGTTAATGAAAGAAACTGCTGGATGCAGTTGTTCGATCCGAAACTGGTTGATGTGTTGCTGGGAAGTAACCCCAAGACCTCTGGTGGCCTTCTCTACCAAATACAAATCCTTCGCTTCTCTACTGAAAACTCTACAGGCTAACCTGGAACTTCAGAGGCTGGGGCTCTAATCAGCCACAGAGGGTAAGTCAAGCTGGGACACACAATACTGAAGAGAATTCAAGGACTTGACTTAAGATATTAAACAACACTCTGGTAGGACACAAGGAGGCCCACACAGACACAAGGAAACACACACGGACACAGTTAACATGCATCCTCCTACCTTATCTCCTAGTTTGAAATAATTTTTCTTAGCAGAACAAATACACATCTCTTGAACTATGGACAGTAATGTTGGTATCACACTCTGTCCCTACCCACAGCCTAGCTCACAACTGTCCCAAACTCAGCTGTTAGGTGTTAAGTTTGGGAACATCCTCAGGGCTCCCTTTTGAATGAGTGTCTTAGTTAGGTCTTACTGCTGTGAACAGACACCATGACCAAGACAACTCTTATAAAGACAACACTTAATTGGGGCTGGCTCACAGGTTCAGAGGTTTAGTTGATTATCGTCAAGGTGGGAACATGGCAGCATCCAGGCAGGCATGGTGTAGGAGAAGCTGAGAGTTCTACATCTTCATCTGGAGGCTGCTAACAGAATACTGGCTTCCAGGCAGCTAGGATGAGGGTCTTAAAGCCCACGCTCACAGTGACACACCTACTCCAAGGCCACACCTAGTGCAATAGTGCCACACCTCCTAATAGTGCCACTCCCTGGGCCAAGTATATACAAATCATCACAATGAGGGGCAAAGACTATCGGTTAGTTGAAGCCAGGTTAGTGTATGGTCACATTAAAGTAGTAAAAAACTCTTTCAGAGAAAAAAGTTACTTCATACATGAAGAAATAAGGAGATCGTATGGGTAGAGGGAAAGAGGGGAGGGAGTCTGGAGAGAGAAAAAATATGAAGGAAAGAAGGAAGGAAGGGAGGAAGGGAGAAAGGAAGGGAGGAAGGGAGGGAGAGAGGACGGGAGGGAGGGAGGAAGGGAGAGGGGAGATACTCCCATATCCTTCCATCAAGGTCCTTTTTATGTTTAAAGAGAATTAAGTATACAAGAAAAGAATGAAGCCTAAAGAACGGACACAGAAAGGCTAGGGAGAGGGCTTAGTGCATAAGAGTACATGCTGTGCACATGCGAGGATCTGAGTCTAAGGCCCCAGAACACATAAGGAGATGGGTATAGCTGTACCTGCCTGGATCCCCAGCACTGAGAGGAGCTAGTTAGTAGGTCGCAGCCTCTCACAGGCCAGTCAGCTTAGATGAGCGGATAAGCTTCCAGTTTAGTGAGAGACCCTACTCAAGGCATAAGACAGAGGGTGGTAGACACTGACATATTGATGTGGCTTCCAAGTGTGTATGCATGGGTGTGCACAGGGAGTATGCTAGCCAGTCCTATGTCAAGTAGACAAAGAAACTAGAGGTATCTGAAAGAAACCTCAGTTGAGAAAATATCCCCATAAGATCCAGCCTTACAGCTTATGCTTTTATGAGTGTACGTCAGAAGTAACCCTAATTCAAGCATAAAAAAGGAGCCCTTGGCTGGAGCACTTCATCACACTGGTAGCCACGACTGGCTAGAATGATCCTCTATCCAGGCTTCCTCTGTAGCTGAGAGACTGAGCACTCTGCACCGGATTATCAAAGCAGCAGCCAAGAAACCAACACTCCTATCTTCGTGGCCAAACACTCTCTGGACCCGAGCTGCTGGAAACTACAGTCATAAGGACTCAGGCCGTATAACCCACAATTAATAATGTACTTACTGCTATGTTTGCTTCTTTGGTAATTACCAACTTATTATTTGTGTACTGACATTGATAGAGTCAATGCATAGGAAATGTGGTAATATCTTGTTGTTACAATAGCTTTAGCATTGGTGGTAATATATTGTTTGCTGTGCATTATTAAAGAGCAATTAAATATCAAACCTCTGTCTCTGGCGTACACACATGGGGCTATGACTTCATTACAGCTGGTTATCACACTTATTCAAAACAACTTATTTTTCAAAGCAACTTTTAGTTATCAAAACAACTTCTGGTTATCACAGCACTTCAAAACAATTTCACTTTAGACTTGTTTTCTTTCCTATTACAAATATGGAGTCAGTTTCATTAAGGGCCTTCTCCTTACACATCCTATCTGACTCTTGAATATTTTTCTAATGTTCAATACTATAGAGCAGAATGTCTCTGGAGAGACTCAAAGAAAGTGGATGGGAGAGAGAGAGAGTCCTGAATAAAAGGAAGGGTGGCTGGGTAAGAGAAGGGTCTCACTCGAGAGCCAAGCTGTCTAAAACGGCCCAAACTGAACCTAGGAACCCACGACGAGTTAGAGGTTACTGGTTGCTTCCTTGTGTAAATGGTTTTTTTATTACCTTGATACAGGAGAGCACAAAGGGGAACCCGTAAAAGGGCTTTTATGAAACAGCTTTTCAGAACCCGTGAAATAACAAAAGGCCTGGTTTTCATCTCAGGGCTTTTAGCAGTCACATCAAATAGAAACCCAGCAGGTCCCAGGGCCACTGCTGCTTCTAATTAAGACCCCAAGGTAAGGCAGCCCATTAGGGGGCCCAGGGCCAGCAAAACATAAATCCCAGGCCTGCCTCTAACAGCGGAAGGCTGATTTGAGCTCACTATGCTGTGTTATGCTGCGTTTGTTCTCAGCTTGCATTAGAAGTAGCAGGCCGCACCTGCCTTCCAGACACCCTGCAAGCAAGTTCATTCTGACACTGATTCTCTTGTTCAAACAACCCAAAGTGTGCCAAACAGATGTGTGCAGTATGTGTGTGTGTCTGCGTGTGGCTGAGTGATCCATACACAGGGTTATTCTTTCTGTCCCTTTCAAAACTGTAACCCACCCACCACAGAGGTGTCAGCTCGACAGCTTGAGGGGAATTGGAGGGGTAAAAAGAGGACCCTGTTACAGGAAAACTAGTTCTCCAACCTCCCTGATTATTAGGGCCACCTGGAAGGCTTGGGAAAGTGCAGGGTACCAACCCCCGGGTTTTAGACTCAGTAGGATTGGGGTGGAGTCCCCAGAATCATCATTTCTGTTCATTCATCAGGTGATGCTGATGCCACAAGTTTAGGAACCATGACTGGAAAAATGACAGCTGTAAGCCAACAAAGCAATAGGAAAAGGGGCAAAGAAACACTCGGTCAGCCTCCGCCGACCTGGCTTTGTTGATATTTCTGAGACACAGCTGGCGGACAAAAGAGGCAGCTGTGTTTTGAATGGAGAAGGATATGTGAGCTGGCAAGCCCGCAGCAGGCAGAGAAGTTCTCAAAATGATATCCAAGTGTCTAACAACCTAGGCAAAGTGGGATTGACCTCTGCTCTCAAGGGGGCTGTAAGCCTGGGTCCCCTCTGCCCTTTTGGGGACTCAGCATAGGGCCCCTGCTCCTCATGGCTTCCCTGCCATAGAAGCTGTGTTACCTGACAAGGCTGACTTTCATCTCCCCTGTAGGAAAACCAGCCACTGTGGGAGGCACCTCCCCAGCTTGGTTCCGTGTAAGGAACGGTACAGAGTCAGCACATTTTGGATTTGTTGTCTTGGCCCTAACTACACCGTATACCTCCAGTTTTGCCCCTAGGCAGGCAACCATGACACCCACTTAGTCGTGCCAGAGAAGACCATCTTGTTAATTATGGGAAACAGGAGGATCTGTCCTAAGGACTAGCCAGCAGAGCGAAGGAATTCTGCATTCCGTTTTACATGTGGTTTGTCCCCACCCCACCCCTCCCCACCCAGTTCTCTGTGAGTCCGTAGGCTGTGGCAATGACCCAGCCAAAGCCCCTCATCTTGTCAAACCTGATATGAGCCTTGGAGAAGATCAGCTCCATGATTTCCAGAATCCAACACGAAATAAAAATGTCAAACCCTTCCTTCAAAATGAAATTGGGAAATTCAAGATGCTAAGGGCATTGGTCAGTGCAGGGGGCCCTGTGTGGCCAGGCTGATGGAGCACTGCCCGCTCCTCGGATCCATGCATGACACCCATACCTTAGCATTTAGGTAGGATGCTTAGAGCTTTTCAGAAGCAGAGTGACTGCCTCTCCTAGGCTGGGTGGAAGTTCTCCACTGTAGGCCTGTTAGAAGGAGTGGGAAGAGGGAAGTCAAAAGGAAATGTAGGCCCAACCTCAGAGAGTCCTCCCTGGCCACGGGAGAGGCAGACAAACACCAACTACAGACTCTTGGAGCAGTGACACCTCGGTGACAGGCATGAGCAGCCATCTGTATACCTGCAGGTAGTTCTCCAACAGGGTTATCCAGGAAAGGGAAATGCAGCCAGCCTATCGCCATGGGCAGGAAAGGGAAAGCAGAAGTAAAAAGGTTTAGGCACCTTCTGTGGGGTTGCTGCACGTCATAGCCAACTTTTAGAGGCCTCTGGCAGTATTTAAATCTGTGGGTGGAACCCAGAGTCTCTACTACTCCATGCTGTCAGCAGCCCCTCCCCCCCCCCATTCAGAATTGTAATGTATAAACCAGGGAAGGAACTCTAGGTCTCTCCCAGCTGGGTGAGCATGTGCCTAGCTTTCCTTCCAGTAAAATTTTAATGGTCTCTGTCCTACCACAAACTCTCCTGGAACTTGATGGTTTAAAATACTCAAAATTCTACTGCATTTCACAATTTTGTTTGTAAGGAGTCCAGACAGGACTCAGCTATTCAGTTGTTCTGTTCCATATAAAGGGGTATTTGACACTGGACAGAATGGTCTAGAAGATCCTCCGTGCCTTCCCTCACGTGTCTGGTTTCTTTTCTTATTTTTAAGACAGGTTCTCTCTACATAGCCCTGGCTGTCCTGGAACTCACTCTGTAGACCAGGGTGCTCTTGAACTCACAGAGATGTATCTTTCTCTGCTTCCCAAGTACTAGGATTAAAGGCATGTGTCGCCGCCACCTCCGGCAAATAAATAAAATAATATTAAAAATAAATAATAAGAATCCTTCTATTGCAAGTTTAAAAAATAATTCACCAGGCGAGGTGGTTATAGGACTGTAAGCCAAGCACGTAGGAGGTAGAAGAGGAAAGATGAAGGGTCCAGGAAAAGCTTTTCTACACTGCAAAGACAAGGCTAGCACAGGCAACATGAGTCCCTGTCTAAAATACTGAGAACTTCAGTCCATTAAAATTGCTTTTGTCTTGAAGAACTCAAAGCACAGAGTGCAGGGTGTGTTTGCTAACTCAGCATGCACATGCCCTTGCGAAGCCCCAGTCCCTAAAACCAACCTACTCTTGTCACAAGCCACTTCTACCTTTTCCCTCCACTGTCCCCTTAGCTGAACCTGCCATTTTCCAGGATATGCCTCAGCCCCATTCTTCTCAAGCAAAGATGATTCATTCTCTGCCTGCTCCTAACTGATGCCAGGCAGTGCTTCTTACCCACAGGTCCAAGGCAAGCCAAGGCTTTTCTTTCCCATGGTCTGCCATGCCCATGGTCTACCAACTTGTCTGGGGGAAATTGCCATTGCTCCAGCTCCTGACAGTTTCCTTAACGACTCAACTCCAGATGCCACCATACCCTCATGTCTTACAGCCCCATCAGACCCTGTACCTTCCCAGTCTTTGTTGCCATAGTGATCTCTTCTACACAGTAGTCCTCATGCCCAGGGTACCTACTTCAGCAGCCTCTGGCAAACCAGAACCTCCACTGTTTTATTTATCTTTACCATTAAACATTTTTCAATTAACCTCCCCATGGCTCTCTCAATGCCAGAGCTCCTCAGCGTACCCTCCTTTTCTCCGAACTCTTGAGTCACCATAAGGCTTGCTTCTAGCTTGTCATGTGTCTATTGTCTCTCCATTCTCCACTGATAGGCAACGCCGTTTAAGAACGAAGACCATGGTTTTCTCAGTGTAGATTATAAGACTGAGTTTGCAATCTACAACCTAACAAGGTCTACTGATAATCAAATGTCTCAAACAATCTACATAAATTACCTCAGGCTGCTGACTAATGCTTTCTATGTTAGTTCATTTTTTACTCTTCATCTATCACGCACGAGGACTTCCTCTCAGATCACACATTAGCAAAACTGCACAAAATGGAAAGAATTTGGAAGCTACACACAGCTCGCTGTAATGGGATTTGGCATCCCATGCAAACAGAACAGAGGCTTGGACACCGTCAGGTAAACCTGATGTGAGTCAGACACTAGACAGAGAACAGGAAACAAGAACTAGAACTAGAACAGGAAAGGCAAAGCCAGGGGAGCCAGCCATTCCTGAGTCTGGAGAGAGAAGACGTAGGTGTCCCACTCTGCAAGGGAGGGGTCCTGTGGGAAGTGTAAAGAATGAAGTTTTGGATCCAAAACCCCACACCCTCAAAAGGCCAGACTTTAATTATCTTCCATATCTTGAGGAAAAGGACAAGCCACAGACATTCATTCTTGGCTCTCAACAGACAACAGAGCCCCAGATCTGAAAGTCTGTTTGCCGCTCAACAGGCAATTCAGAGACCAAAAAACATTCACTGACATGTCTGGGGAAGCTCCCTAGCCCAGAAGCCAAGCCGGAGGGTTAGAAGCACTTGCCAGTGTTCTGCTCTGGAACACTCTGTCCCTGCCCAAATCTACTGCCAGAATTAGCTTTGCTCATTAATTTCAAGTAAATTATCTCCTTGTCACAGCTGGGATCCTTTATCAGAACAGTGGACATTAGAGTTTGCAGCAGTGAGATGATTTCTGTTCTTTTGGAATTCCCTGGTACACTAAGTCGTGACCCCAAGATCCGAATGTGGCAAGAAAACTTCCAAAGATATTCAAAAAATTAATAAAGTTCCAAGAAAAATCTTTGCCTAAAGGGTATAAGAGTTGGCTATTAAAAACAAAGGCAACAAAAATTCTTTGGGATATTCACTGATCTCTGTGTGTGTGTCACACACACATACACACACACACACACACACACACACACACACACACACACACACACGTATTTACATATGTGGAGGCCAGAGGTTGGTCTTCTACGCTGTTCTCCTTTTTGAGACAATGGCCCTCACTGAGCCTGCAACTCATCAGTTCAGCAGAACTGGCCTGTCAGCAAGCTCCGGGATCTTCCTGCCTCTGCCTCCATCAGCACTGAGATTACCACTGCACACCGCTGAGCCTGGCTTTTCACCCGAGTGCTGGGGATGCAAACACACAGGTCCTCGTGTTTGCACAGCAAGTTCCTCAGCTTTATGTTAAGTTTTTCTGCGATTCAGTTTAATAGTTCAAATGGGAGGTACAGATACTAAAGAAAAGGTATACCCCTTCCCTTAGAGTGTCTAATCTAGGACAGGACTGACCAGAGACCTGATAACAAATGCAATAGCCACACTCCGCCTCTAATAAAAGGACACACAGAGTGGCACCACCTTACCCAGCATGCATCTCCATAGAAGACTTTCAGGAGATGTGACACAGGTACTGGCTTGAGACTGAGTGAATGCCTGCTCTCAGTCAGATGTAGCTCTGACACACCCTACAGAAGCATTGCTGCAGGAACGAACAACTTTGCAGGAACGTACCAATCGTGACACGCTGCTGCCTTTTACAAACGTGTTGAGTGACGTTCGTAGCTCCCCTCTGACAGTCAAGGCCAGGGGACCAAAGAACATGATAAATATTACATTATTTAGGGATATTTGCTTTGAGGAGAAGGTCATTAATGGTAAGACTTGAGGTCAGAGCCTTGGAAGTATAGCAGGTGACAGAGAGGCACTTTGCACCGAGAATGTTCTGTGTCTACCTCAGGGAGCCAGTGGTGGTAAATTTCCCTTCTCCTCCGGCCCTTTTGGTCAGCCTGGGGTCAATTATTCTTCCTCTGAAATCAAAATCTCCTCCTCCAGCTGCTGGGAAGACAGAACAAAGCTGCCAACTAATTATTATTCAAGAACAAAGCAGGCCATTTATTTTAGCAGGTTCAGGGCCATTATCTCCCCAGGACACAAGCTGCAGTGTGAGCTGGCTTTATCTGCCTGCATCCCTTCTGTCCTCAATCCTTAAAGTGGTTCCTCTCACTAGAACAACACAAAAGGAAACAGGGGAGGGAAGTTAGCTACAGCCACCATGACCTGGAAAAGCCTCTTTCTCCTTCCTTCTTAAAGACATCAGCACCTCTGTCTCCTGAAGACCCCAAGCGGATGAGAAAAGACTTTGGCAGCCATCTTTCATTTGGAACGAGAAGAACACCACACCCTCAGAATCACCACCTTCAAGCTTGGAGACTTCTTTGCTGCTGAGAATCCTAAGAATTGCCAGACAAAATACAAATGGAATTCAGTTCCGTTTATATTCCAAATGAGCAGTAAATGACTTTCAGTGAGTGTCTCTTAACTATCGCATGGCGAGATATGTTTAAAATTAAAATGATCCGTTGTTCATCTCAAACTCAAAATGGAGTGTCCTGTATTCTCATGTGCTAAATATGGCAGCCCCTCATCACATCATATACCTCTCCTCTCTGTCCATCCCTGCTGTGCCTCAGTCTTGTAGTGGACTTCCATAAAGCACTGCAGAATTCCTTGGGTCTAAAAGAGGATTTGGGGGAAGCAGTTACAACCAGAAATGTGCAGGAAGAATGTGTTGAGTTAAGCAGAGATAACCCTCGCCTGGAGTCACGTGAATGGCTCCGGCCTGTTTGCCTAAGGCAGCCCTGAAGAAATGAAAAAACAAGTAAATGTGTTTGGTGCTCTCAGAATGAACAAGGACATTTCCTCCATAGGAGCCTAAGAGAATAGCTTCCCTTGCATACCGAGAAGGAGGTGGGAACACTTACCTCTCTGGACCCCATTGGAAAATTCTAAGGTTGCAACTAAATAAGCCTCTTGCTCTCAAATCCTCTGCTTGCAGACTCTTCCAGGAGAGTTGAGGCTAAGGGCCTGAAGTCCTGCTCAGTCTCAACTCCCAGCACACAGGCTCCTGCCTCAGCTTCTCTCCATAGAGTTACCAGGCACACCACTTCCTCACAGTCCCTAAAATATTTCACACCTCTGATGGCTCATCTCTCCCCAGCCAGAAGACTGGTCCTAGCAGGACATCCTCATCAGAGCTCCATCCCAAACCCCCTGCCTCTTTTTCCCTCAAAGCAACCAATCAACAGTGTCTTAGGATTGCTGTGATGAAACACCATGATCAAAGCAAGTTGGGGAGGAAAGGGTTTATTTGGCCTATGCTTCCACAGTACTGTTCATCATTGGAGGAGGTCAAGACAGGAACTCAAGCAGAGCAGGAACCTGGTGTCAGGAGTTGATCCAGACGCCATGGAGGGATGCTACTCACTGGCTTGCTCCTCATGGCTTGCTTAGTCTGCTTTAGAACCTAGGACCACCAGCCCAGGGATGGCTCCACTCATGATGGGCTGGGCCCTCCCCCATCAATCAAGATAATGCCCTATAGACCTGCCTATAACATGATCTTATGGAGGCACTTTTTTCATTTGAGGTTCCCTCTTCTTGGATGAGTGTAGCTTTTGTCATGTTGGCATAAAACTAGTCAGTACAGTAAGCAACAGATCTTATCCCTGAAAGTGACACTTCAGTTGAAGACTAAAAAGCAAGCTTCTAATACAAGGAGGACCAGACAGGAGGCCTTTATGTGGTCCCCTTACCTCAATGTTAGTGCTCGGTAAAATTCATTTTATTCACTTGATAATAATTATTAATAATTAATATAAAGTAACAATATGTTGTTCCATATCTTTGTATAATATATTACTTATTGTTATAATTATTATTAATATTTGTGTGTATCGGTGTGTATGCAGGTGTGAGCATGCCACAGTAAAGGATAGCTTTGAGGAATCAATTATTGTTTTTAGTTCTGAAAGAGGCCTCTAACCTCTCCGATATTTACCATTTAGAAGACAGAAAAAGAAATTCTCACTTTACCACAGCCAAATTAAAAACAAAAAAAAAAAAAATGGGATTAAGAGAAGCTCAGTCAGATTTTTGTGGTAGAGATGTTTCCTTTTCTATTTTACGTGTGATTTTTTTCCCAGTGCTGAAACATCAAGATTCTGTGGCAAAGTCTCCCATGGCTCTCATGGCTTCTTGCAACTGTCCTTGGGTGCTTTGTTCTTGAAGGTTTCAATGTTTCTGAATGTTGCTTGTATCCCAGTGAGAAGACGCTCCTCTGTGTATTATCGCCTCCCATTGTTTCACAGAACTGAAAAGAAGTCTCATAATTAAGCCTGCAGTGTGCGGAGGGGAGCCAGGCGGAGGCCTCCTGTGTGACTGTGATAGCCGCTGGTAGGGCAGAGCATCCGGGTCCCAACGGTCTTCAGACAGAAGGTCATGCAAGTCATTCTCCCACGGCCTTCTGCCAGAGGATGCCAACCTGATGCTTAATAGAATATATTATATAAAGCCAGAAATATGTATTTATATATAATATGTTTTTATATAATAAATTATATTTATATGAAGCCTGTAAATGAAAGGTTATTCTCCAGAGGCTCAGTATGTCCGGCCATTCATTCATTCATGCATTTGTTTAAAGTCATTCATTGCATTTCTCACATGCCAAATACTATGCAGGATGAGAAACAAAAAGCTCAATAAGCAACTGTCTTTCCAAACTCAAGGAATTACAGACTGAAACAGAAGACAGACCCACAGACAATGAGAGTGTCACGGTGCATCCTGAAACTTTGAGCCGAAAGAACATCCTATCTCAACCAGGGCTGACTTTGATCCCAGAGGACATTTGTCATGTCTAGAGACATCTTTGCCACGGATTGGGTGAGGGCTCTTACTGGTATCTAGAGGCCAGAGACATAGCTAACCATACCCCATGGTGAAGGATTACCCAACCCAAAATGTCAGCAGTACCAGCTGAGAACCTCTGGCCTCATGGGGTGTGCAGTGGTATGGTCAGTTCGTTCTGGTCAGCTCAATGTCCTGAGTCCTGTCAATCATTTCTGATCTTCTCCCACCTCCATCACTGCCTGCCTTTTACCCCTCAGACACTTTATCTTTGTAGCCTTAACTTCTTCATTTGTAGAACAGGGTTCTGATCTCTAAGCTCTAAATCCCTTCCAGCCTGAGAGGCTACGGCTTCTTGGGCCCATGTTTGTGTTTCCACTGAACTCTGCTCCCGACAAGAAGATGCTGAGGCCAGAGACTCTGCTCTGCCTCGGGTCAGGGAGATAACCTGGCTTCCCGTGCTGCTATCAAGCATAAATCAAGGAGAAGGCCCAAACATCCTGGCTCAGGACTGTTCCATCAGAACTAAAGCTTCCCCATCAATACCCAAAAGCCATTTAACTTGCCCCCCACTACCACCACCACCTGGGTCTGAAGACAGGGCTTGAACAGATGAAGCACAGTGGAAATTTACTCAGATGCTGTTTCAGTGGTTAGATCCAACTGCAAACCACGCTTTATTCCCTTTTTGGGGTCAGAAGCAACAGTGGGACAGGAAGAGCCAGCCCAGGGTGTGGGGCAGTGGACTATGAAGAGGTAGGTCTCTAGGTGTCCTCCTTAAAGGGGACTTTTTTGTTATCTGTCTCCTTGACGTCAAGGTAGACTGGATTCTTAGCCACACATTCCAGACTGTGAGGCTATGTGAATCGGACACCCAGAAGCTCTTTGCTGTTCCCTTCCTCCTGTGATGTTTTCTAAGCTTATCCACCAAACAGAAAGAGTCTGTAAGACTGGAAGACAAGAGCAGGCTTGAGACACAGAGGAACCAAGGGCTGGAGGAGGGAGTCCAGAGGCTCCAGAATATAAGGCTGCCTCAGTACTCAGGCAGAGCTAGCTGTCACCAGAGAGTGGGGAAGCAGCAAGGACAGGGCTGGCCTTGGAAGACTCTGGTTCCCGTGTCACTAGACTCACTGTCCTAGAAGAAGAGTATCTAGGTCTGTAACTGGAACGCCTTTGTGTCCTCTCCACCGCCGCCGGAGCCATTTGAGGTAGCAGTCTGAAAGCAACGAAAAATAAGCAATCTTTATTCCTTTCTAACTGAGAGAAAAAAAATAACACTAAATTCCAGACTCATTCAGTAACACACCCAAGTTACTTCAGCTGCTAGACTAGGGGACTCCATTAATGTCAGATCTGCTCCACGGAAGCCATAGACAATAAATATTCTCAAGTCAGCTAGACATATACCTTGCATTAGCTGTTTGGCTTTGTTTTGGGAGACAACAGTATGATTTATGAGTATATGGAAATCTTTCTTAAGACTTAATTTTTAATTAAATGTATGTATATAATGTCTCTATGCATGTATATGTGCACATGACTGCAGTGCCCACAGGAGGCCAGAAGAGGGCGCTGTGCTAGTTGCCTAGGAGCTGGACTTGAGGAAGCTGTGAGTTGCCCAGTATGGATGCCTGAAACCGAACTCCGGTCATCTGGAAGAGCAGCAAGCAATCTTAAGTGATGATCTATCAGCACCTGTGCAGCAGATCTTTAAGTGTACAGCTCAGGGACTTCCACATGCGTGTACATTTGTGCAATCCATATACAGATCAACTACAAATCCTTAGCACCCTAGAAAATCCACTCACCCTGTTTTACTCAGTCAACCCTTTCGATAAATATCTTTTTTCCATCCATCATAATAGCTTGGTTCTATCTATTCCTCGCGTCATCAAAATCATACTCATTTTTTCTAAGATACTTCCTGTGTGTGCTATAGCACATGTGCTGACGTTTTCCTTCTTCTAGTATGGGACAATATTGTATCAATGTACCCTGTTACATTTATCCATCCCCTTATGGAGGCGACTTGGGTTGTTTTTAGGTTTCGACTTTTGTGGCTATTCAACCTAAAGATAAGAGTTGGGCAATCTCTGCTACTGTTGATGTTAACTTAGCCTGTTTTAATTCCTCTCCAAACAAAAGCTAATCAAGTCCTCCTCCAAAGGTCTCCAAACCACTGAGTCAGGAGGAAGTGTTAGAGAGCCCCAGATGACCTTTTCAACCCTAACCCTCTGATCTCACCTCTTTTCTGCCCGGTGGCTGCTGGTCTGTGCCTGCTTGGGGGGCACTCCAGATGCTTTCATCTGTAGTAAGCACAGAGGGTGGTTATCTCTACACAGAGATGTGACCTATGCACCTGAAAACTCAAGACCAGGGATTTCACTCAAGTGTAAGAAATATACCAATCTCTTACCTCTTCAGATGACATTTATTCTCCAACTGGGAAATGGGTGTGTGTGCATAAAATTACCATCTTCCCTGCCACACCAGGAGCAGCTTCAAACAAAAACAAAACAAAACCTTTTGCTTTGGTTTAAATATAGTTTTTTCCCATCCAAACCCATGCTGTCTTCACTCTAGCACAGAGGCAGGCCCAGAATGACATTGAGTGATATAGAAACATCTGGGAGAGAATTAGAATCCCAGGAAGAATAACACTTTCCTCCTGGAAATGGGCTCTCAATCTCTCAAGACTCGATTGGTTAAGAGAATGGTTATTATAAAGCAAGCCTGAGAAGCCCTTTTTTCCTTCTCCTCTCTCCATCTCCTCCATCTTTCGCACAAGTGTCTCCTTGCCCTCCCATCTCTCCCAGTGTCCCAGTGAAGCTCTGGTTTGTTGTTGTTGGTGGTGGTGGTGGTGGTGGTGGTGGTGACGGTGATGGTGATGGTGATAGTCTCGGTCTCGGTCTCGGTCTCGGTCTCGGTCTCAGTCTCGGTCTCAGTCTCGGTCTTGGTCTTGTTGTTTCAAGACAGAGTTTCTCTGTATAGCCTTGGCTGTCCTGGAACCCACTCTATAGATGAGGCTGGCCTTGAACTCATAAGGATCTTCCTGTCTCTGCCTCCCAAGTGCAGAAATTCAAAGTGTGCACCACCACTGACTCACAATGAGGCTCTTAACAAAACCAGGCAGATGCTCTTAAACTCCCAGATCCCTCAAACAGAATATGGTTTTTTTTCATTGTAAGTTACACAGCTTCTGTGGTAGTACCAGAAAATGGGTTAAGTAACTTACTCTCTTGCCTCCATGAAAATCAGTATCAGTTTCTCCTGGGGATGTGTAGAAAGAACAAAGTCCACAGTGGAGCCATGGCCTCCTGGTCTCCCTCCACCAGACACGTACATCCTACCTTGCTTTTATCCTGACATGTAAGTTTTTCTAACCCTGCCCCTACAGGCTGAACCTAAGTACAGCATACCACCTGCCTCCATCCCAGAGGGAAGCATCCTTGGACATGCAGAGGAAAAAGCAAACAATCATTTGAATGATACACACATTTTTAAAAAATCACTTTGCTAAAGATTTAACCTATGAGGATCTGATAAACTATAAGCACTGAACTGCCCCAAATCAGAGCTACTACATCTGTGGGACCACACATCTTACACAGGCACCCACAAATTGCCTACAGGAGTTCCGTGATCCATATTAATTATTGGCTTAGCAGGATCTAGAATTACCAAGGAGACAAGGCCCTAGGCCTGTCTGTAAGGGACTATCTAGATTAGATTCATTGAAATTGGAAGGCTCATCCTAACTGTGAGTTGAACCATTCCATGGATTAGGGTTCCATATTGTCTAGAGAGATGGTTCAGTGGTTAAAAGCACCTGCTCTTCTTACCGAAAGCTCAAGTTTGGTTCCCAGCACCCACAGTCTGAATCAGAACCATCTGTAACTCCAGTGCCAAAGGATCTGATGGCCTCCCTGGACATGAGGCACTAAGGTGGCATGTGTGTACAGGGAAATGCCCACACATATAAAATAAATAAATCTTTAGAAATGACAGATAAGACCAATATTCATCTCTCTGCTTCTTGACTGTGCATGTCATGTGACCAGCCAGCCCCTGCTGCCATGCCTTCCTGGCCATGAAAGCTAAACCACCACGCCCTTTCTTCTTTAAGTTGCTTCTTGTTAGGTATTTGGTCTCAGCTGGAAAAAAAAAGGTACCTAATATACCTCCTAAGGTGAACACCTGTTTACAGGATGCTGGAGGCACCAGTTCTGCCCCATTCCCTCTGGGCTCACCCTTGATCTCTCTTCTCCACTCCTCTCCTACTGTGGTAGCTAGTCCCTGCTCTCTACTGATCTCTCCTTTGTGGGCTCAGGAGAAAAGACTAGAGAACAATGAGCTGTCAAGGTGGCTGCTGAAGAGATTTAGCTCAAGCTGCTCGGGTCTCTGTATCCTGCTTTAGAAATTGTTTTCCCCTAAACATTACCTTACACGTGTCTAGGAGAGTCTTCCAGGGCCCTCAGCTGATGACGTGCACCACTGTTTCCCCTAATGCCTTGTGTGGAGTCAAGGTGACATGCCACCCACTTGGCTTTACTAAGGTCTGGGAGGAAATGGTTCATTGGAATGCTTAGAAGCTGGTGGAAGCCCCTGAACTCAGGGCTCCCAGCCCAACGACAGGCAGAGCTGGTCCTTTCCCTAAACTGGACTCACCCTCAGCACATGAAAGCCACCATATTGTGTAAGCAGCCAGACAGTGCCATCCCAACCAGCCCATACCTGCCAGGGCTCTCAAGTGTTTTTCTGACCTCTCCCTCCCTCCTCCCACCTCTTCTTCTTTCCTGAAAAATTCTTCCCCAGTTTCCAAATTCAGAAGAGAGAAAAGGATTTCCATCCACATTTTCATTGTGGATGGAAATAAATCAATTGTTAGCTTCTTACCCCCAAATCAGATTCGCTAATGAACTGGTCCTGGGCTGTGAAGGACAAATGTGAATGTTTTCAGAGGTGTTTTTGGAAACTCATGGATACTGGCCAGGAGACGAACCTGCTGAGCTGTGGTTATTGGCATCAGAATTCAAAGCAGGAAATTCCTTACATAACTCACCCTCTCCCAAGTCTGCTGGGAGCAGGAGAGGCCAACTCCTCCCTGGGCTTCTCTCTTGTTCCCAGACTGCTACCCACTGGGTCTGAACATGGCTGACCATCCACTTACTAAGCCAGAGCAAATGTTCATGCCCATTCTCCAAATCCCTTTGAGGCCTGAATTCAGGGGAGAAGATAAGAAAGACACTAACCACTCCCTCCATAAGACTCCGCATGTCTGCTTCTATGTAATGTATCCAATGAGCAAGTAAAATACTCTCTCCAGGGAACTTCCCATTCTAGAATATTCCTTCTGGTATCATACCCACCCTTACCTTCCACTTCTCTAACTTCTAAGAATCTAAGACAGACAGACAGACAGTCACACACACACACACACACACACACACATACACACACACACACACACACACACACACACACACACAGTGTATTTATTGGTCAGGGTAGGCTAGTTACTACAACAAACACCGCCAACACCTCAGTGAACTAACACACTGATAGTTTCACATTCGCTCACATTTAACAGCTGCCGATCTTCATAAATCGAGCCATGACTACATAGGGGCTTTCATTTGCTTTCTAAATTTTACTTCTTGCTTTCTAAGTCACCGTTCTTTCAGGAACTGTAGCTTGCACATTTTTATGGGAGCAAGAGTTCTCTTCAGTTCTTCTTTACAGCTTGGAGTATAAGGAACAGATCCCAAAGTGCACGATGTGAACCCCACAAAGTTAGCAGAGACCTGGGCCACCGTGTTCAGTCAGCACAGCCATTGGTGGGCCTAACCCTTTCTCCCCTGACACACTGCTCTGGCAAGCAGAGCTTCCAGCCTCACAGCCATGGGAGCTGAGTTGCCCGAAGGACTCTTGCACCTGGCACAGAACAGTCCTCACACATGGACATTGCAGGAGGACATTCTGGCCTGGCCCAACACAAGCCTACACATACTTTACTGAGTCATTGATGATGGCAATTCTAGAGGGCTGGATGAAGGTGTCTTCTGCCTTGGAGGCCAACACTGCGACTTCATCGGTGCTTCTGTTGTTGGACCAAATTACCTCATTTGTGGATTTAAAATAGAATCCAGACCAAAGATGCTGGCTGTGTAGACAGAGAGGGAGGATTCAGTAGATGCAGACTCTGGGTACCAAGCCAGAAGAGGAGGCTGGAAGCTGACACAGGCATTCCCACTGTTCAAAACCTGTGCCTTCTTTCTCCATTCATCTGCTCATTCATTCAACACTTCACCTACAGACCAAATGAGTCTATTCATCTTGCCGATCATCCTTCCC
Organism: Rhabdomys pumilio; assembly: GCA_030674055.1. Classification (NCBI taxonomy): domain Eukaryota; kingdom Metazoa; phylum Chordata; class Mammalia; order Rodentia; family Muridae; genus Rhabdomys; species Rhabdomys pumilio. The sequence goes on along the minus strand of JANHMN010000016.1, from coordinate 41,992,743 downwards.
ATGGCTGTGCCTGACTTCTGTAGACCATGTCACCAAGCCTGCTTGCCTTTTGACTGCCAGATGGGTCAGGATATCAGGAGGCAAGAGGTGGAAAGGAGAAGGTGAAAGACAAGAGTCTGGAGAGTAACAGCAAGAAAGTAGCAAGACCTGAGGTTGCCCAGTTTTAGAGCTAATCAACAATCACCCAAGAAAGCCCAGTCCCCTCTAGGTCCTTTGGACAATCTTTGTAGATTTATAAAATAAGTTCTATGAGAAAGCATGACAACAGAAGCTGGTTAGTAACAGAGCCAGGAGAGCTAACTTCATAAGATGCAATCATGCACTGGGGCAGCTCATACAGGATGCCCGAGAGCCAAGTGCTAGAAGTTCAGAAACTTGAAAGCTGCTTTTTAAAACATTTAGTAGCTTCAGACCAGCTTTGGTGGAAGTATGTTCACCAGAGGAATTGGCAAGCAAACTAGGTTTTCTCCCCAGTCCCTGAGAACGGATTAGCCAACCTTCCATTTAAAGGTTCTGGAGCCGGGCAGTGGTGGCGCACGCCTTTAATCCCAGCACTTGGGAGGCAGAGGCAGGCGGATTTCTGAGTTCGAGGCCAGCCTGGTCTACAGAGTGAGTTCCAGGACAGCCAAGGCTACAGCCAGGGCTACACAGAGAAACCCTGTCTTGAAAAACAAAAAACAAACAAGCAAACAAACAAACAAAAAAGGTTCTGGAAACAAAAGGATGAGACAGACTAAAAGAGCAATTCTGCATGCAGAATCTCATAGGCTCGGTCTGAAACCCAGGTCTCCTAACAAGGTGACCTTAGGTAGATTCCTTGACCCCTCTGAGCCCATTTCTTTATGTCTCTATAGTACCTATGCACTGAATGCATAGTCTGTAGCAGATATTGCTCTCAGCACTTACACGTATTAATCCACCAATTCCTTCAGAAAGCAAACTATCAGTGTCCCCATTCTGCAGAGGGAAAAATGGAGGCAAAGGCAGATGAAAGAACCACACTAAGACCTCACAGCTAGTAATTGTCAGAATAACAAGAGCAGGGAGCCTGCCCCAGAGCTTTGCCTGGCTTCCAGCCCTGCACTGCCTGATCCAGTGGTCACTGGCCACCCCACACTACAGAGGGCTTCATGTTGGTTGATTGACATTAAAGATGTAATCATGTGCCCCAGACTGCACACAGCTTGGTCTCCGGTCTACTGCAGTCAGGCTTCCATTAAAGTCTCACCACCATCCTTTGGGAAGTGTTACCCTTACAAGAGGGTTAATAATAAAGTATTTATTAATTAGAACCAAAAGGTTGTTGAAACTGATATTTGAAAGAGCAGCATATCTGAAGACAGCAGCACAGCAAGCAGATTGATCTTTGAGCCACCTGCACTGTGTGGGAAATGTGTTCTCTGAACGGGGCATGTCTCGCTTGTATGCTGTCTATAAGATGATTGTATCTGCCTATGAGATGCTTGCATGCTGCCTATAAGATGTTTGTATGCATACAAAAGCTTTGTGGTGACCTGAGACTGGATGCCTGTATTTTAAAACTTTAATTTTAATTTTCTAAATAAGTAGAAACACACTGGAGCCACTTCCCACTTACACTAAGCATTAGAAGGTTTGATTTGTGTGCATCACGTGTGTGTGGTTTCCCAGACCCAGAGTATTCAGGGGTGGGGAGGGGTGGAGAGAACTACGCATGAGCGGAGCCATGAAAATATTTGTTAATGGAATTAGTCTTTCAACCCTGCCTCTTAGGACTTTTAGCAACAACTAAATACTTTCATGCAACTGCCCTCCCAAAAGAAGAAACTGGAGTGTGTGATGTGAGACACATATAAGACTTCAAAGATTTTTGTATGGTGTGTGTGTGTGTGTGTGTGTGTGTGTGTGTGTGTGTGTGTGTGTG
>JANHMN010000016.1:41949392-41990830 GCA_030674055.1 Rhabdomys pumilio | reverse complement strand
GTGTGTGTGTGTGTGTGTGTGTGTGTGTGTGTGTGTGTGTGTGTGTGATGCCTTGTTAATGCTGTATTGATTGTAGAAATGATACTTTGGATATGGTAAATTAAGTAAGAAGTAGAATTAGATTTAACTACACCTGTTTCTTTGACGTTAAGAGGCTGCTAGAATTTGTAATGACATCTGTGACCCAGACATCTGCAGGGAACGCTGCTCCACACTGACCTCATCATGGTAAGCACTGACCAGTTAATGCAGGGGGTGAGTCTAGCACAGAACCTGAAACACGCTAAGCACCCGAGGGCCTATATAAATCTATATTTGTGACGTCAACGGCTTTCAGGGATTAGCAGGGAGCTCCAGTGGAAGTAAAGGGAACCTCATGGAGTCCACTCTAGTAGTCTACTCTGGCAATCCATCCTGGCCACCGTCTCCATGGTTAGAAAGCCATAACAGTAAGAGATTCTTCAAAGTTCTTCAAGCTTTCATATTCTTCTCTGGAGATCAGGGAAGGTGGAGGAGTGGCACATAATTAAAGACATAATTAGCATGTCTACAACACTGTTGCCTGTACATGTTTGGGGAACAAGTGAGCATTGTATGTGCATGCATGTGAGATAGATGTCAGGTATCTTCCTTAATTCCTCTCCACCTTACAAACAAACCCAGAGTTTATCAACTCAGGTAGAGCACCTGGTCGACGAGCCCCAGGAATCTTCCTGTCTCAGGGGATCCTCCCCAGCACTGAGATTCATGGGTGCTGGGGATCAAACCCAGGTCCTCATGCTTACACAGCAAGCACTTTATCAACTGAGCTGTCTCCCAGTACTTTTTAAAGGATGATGGGAAAATACTTCCATTCTGTGAGAAATAAATCTGGGCACAGTACAGAGAGGTTCAGCGGCCACAAGGGTCATGTTGCCAGCTTGGTCCCCAGTGTAGTAAGATTGAAAAGTATATGGAACCTTCAAGATGAGGAGTGTGGGGCTTGGTGCAAAGTAACTAGGTCATTGGGGCATTATCCTTAGAAGGAATTAACGTAGCTCTTTGGGGATCCTGGTTAGTTACCATGAAAGGTTTTTGCAAACAGAGAAAGCCCGACCCAAAGAGGGTTCCTAGAGCACCATGAAAACTCTTTCTCACAAGCATTCCCGTTGAGGTGTCTTCTTTCATCTGATCCTAGCCAGAACTGTGCAGAAGCCAGCATCATATTCTTGACTCTCCAGAGGAATGAGCTAATTAGACCTCTTTTCTTTACCACCTGTGGAAAGCACCCCATACAAGCATCATAGATTTGAATGGGAGCTCATCCCCAGCCTCCTGCATAGGCTCACAAGGTTCACAAGGCGATGCCTATTCTCCATGCCATCTATCCACCCCACTCCTCATAACCTGACAACGCCCCACCTACCCAGAAGCTAGGAAAGGCGCCAGACCCCAAGACCCACAAGTCAAGCTCCAGGGAGGGGTGGCAGGAACACCCTACCCCAGTACTACAATGACTGTGCTGTCCCACAGGCAACTCTGAGCTCCACCAGCCCCACCGTCTGCCAGGCAACCTCCCCGCACTTCCTCCAGCCCTCAGTCCTGGCTCTGAAGTCGTATGTGTGGATGGGGAAAACAGCCAACTTCTCGCCGGGCTCTCTAACAAGTTCCGCGGGTCTGTTTGTTAAAGAAAAATTCCAGTGGGCGCATCCAGCACATGGAACTCAAGCACAGAAATTATATTTATCCAGCCCACTGCCAAAGAGATCACATGCCCCGTGAGTCACTCCAGATGTGCTCAAAAACAGAGCCTCCGTGTGGAAGCCTGGTCCCCTAATCCCAGAGAGAGTTAGGTTAAGAGAGGTACCAACTTCTGTCCCACCCAAGAGGCAGCATCTGCCTCCACCCTGTGGAGCCAGGGAGAGGCCCTTGCTTTCTTTATAGACAAGAAAGGACAGTAAGAACTCTGTCCTCTCACAGAGAAGAGTGGGGAGCCCACCTGCAGCTCCTGGGGTCCCACAGGCATAGAAGGTTTGTTAGTCTCCCTCCTGGAAGATGCCCTGGAAGGTCCTGACGATTCTGCTGGTGTTCTCCAGCACCCAGGTCACCATGTCCTGCAGGTGGAGCCGGGGTGAGTTGTTTTTATTCTTGTGTTTCTCTGGTGCTCTTTCATCTTTCTCGAATAGAGGGAGGAAGGAGTTAAAAGCCCTGTGCCTGCTTCATACACCAACTTTGCCAATGCTCTATACTTCTGGTGTGTCCCTCTTGGTAAGGTGATAGGAAATGCCGGTGGAAGAGAGTCAAAGCAGCTGATTTGGGAGACTAATGGAGGTTGAGAAGCCATCAGGTTGCTCCTGTTGATGAGCCAGAAAGAACTCTTGACTGTTTCGGAGGATGGGTACAGATTCTCTCCAGATCCCTGGCTGCTACTGCTGAGACAGGGCCCCTGAGAGGTGTCAAGCTCTGCTGACTGTGTGTTGGAATGGTGGCCACTGGGATACAGGAGGCTGCTACCTGGGAGACTAACACAGAGATCTCTGGGCCACGCTGGCCGAGAATGAGGTATCCAGGATGCTAGAGGTGTGCAGTTTGGCAGCCAGGTAGAGCTGTGTAGTGGTGGGTAAGGAAAAAAAGAACCATTGGGACATCCGTCCAGTGTGCTTGGGTGGCAGGGGTGCCATTCTCATCAAGCCTCCATGGAAAGAAGCCGGTGTGTGCAAAAGCTTTTCTCTCATGCTGACATTTTCTCCCTCGGATGCCACTTCTGAGAACAAGGATGGCATCTTTACTCTGATCTGGCTGCACTTGGCAGGCACAGGGGACATATCAAGCCAGCTAGTTTATTACTATCGGGAAATGAAGAGCTGGGACTGCTACTCACCCCATGCCAGTCTGAGGAGAAATCTTTCCGCTGCCTACATTCGACTGAGTTCACATTCCCAGAAAGACCTAGAAGTAGTGTTCCCTCACGTCAATCCAGACGCTCTTTATAGAGACCCCTAAGGGGATGCGGATTGGCATAGTGACATAGGCGTGCCCCTCCTTCTCAGAGAGGATGTCAGGGAGGGAAAGAGAGGCCTGAGCAGCAGGGGAGAAGCATTTGCAATGGAAGACAGAAGCTTGTGGCACTTACTTATTTATCCTCTTTGTGCTTAAGCCGTATATATTAGGGACTGGCTGGGTCATAAGTGTTACCGAGATGCAAATAACACAGACTACACACACACACACACACACACACACACACACACATGTGCATGCGCGCGCCTACCTGCTCATGTGCGTAGTCTTTAAGGAATTTTGGGGGCAGAAAGCAGAGGGGGTCTTATAATTGGATTCTGTCACTTATGTTTGTCACACTGGAGCACAACTTAATTTGCCAAAGGAGACAAAGGCGTCTTCTCCTCTTAAGGCTCTAGCTGTCAGGAAGCCAAGAGAGAACTGGATGCGTGAGAGGGCTCATAAACACTCCTGCAAGGACTCGGAGATTTCAGTTCTCTCTCTAACGAGCCACCCGCATGATCTCTGACAGATTCCTAATTCCTCTGGATGTTGTTAGCAAGTAGCATCCTAGCGATCGTGAAACACACCCTCGCAGGGCTGATTTGAGGATGATATTCGAAAATGTGCTACGAAAATGATGTAAATAAATATTAGTGGTTACTCACCTCTCTAAAAAGAAATAAGCATTATTCCTTAATGAGAAACTGAGTCTCTCAACACACTTGATAGCAACATCTGAGGCTCTTGGGAGAAGATTTTCCCAGCAGGGAGCAAGCGCTAACGGATCAAGGCCAACACAAATGACCAAAAGGGCATTATGGGACAAAGTATGAAGCGCCAGATGTATGGTCCAAGACTGTGTTCCAAAGCAGCAAGTGATATGGAGTCCATCCAAGTTTCTTCAAAAATTTTCCACATGGTTGGCTTTTATTTTTCCTCTCTTAAACATTTTTTTTCTAATTAAAAAAAAGAACACAATTCTTGTCACCTTTATATCCAGCTCAGTTGATAAAATGCTTCCCATGCAAACATGAGGGTCTGAGCTACCCCAGATGGAAAAGCTGTGTGTGGAGCCTGTGTCTGTAATCCCATTGCTATGGAGGCTGAGCGTAGGATCTCACGGCTCACTGCCTGCCAGCCTAACCCAACCGGTGAGCTCCGAGCCAATGAGACACACTGTCCAAAGAAGATGGACCGTGTTCCTGAGTGTAACGTTCTCCAGGCTGTCCCATGGTGAGGTCCTATATGTGTGTCCGCATGTTCAAACACACACACACACACACACACACACACACACACACACACACACACTAAAATAATTTTCCCACAGGTGTTGTCATTTTCAAACCTTATCCTTACTCCACTTCTGAACTGCCACCCTGCTTTCAATGAATTCCCTAAAAGGAGTTTAAGGGACTCTCTCCTTTGGAGACTGTATCCTTCCATCCTTATCTGCCTACTACACCACCCCCAGCCCCATACACACTGCTCTATATAGAAAGAAACCCAAAAGGAGTCTGCTCACTGCCAGGCAGCCTTCTTCTGCCCCTTCTCCCAGCCTCCCCGTAGGAAGTGCTCTCTAGGATTCTCCCCTCCCCCCCCCTCCAACTCCCAGGGTGGAGACTCCACAGCCAGATCCAGGACTGCCCAGTCCAGCCTCACCAGCATGATGAAGTCTCAGTGACTCACCTGTGGTTTCTGTGGTTAACAGGGCCAACCTGAGGACACCGACCTACACCACACACAGCCCATGTCCTGGGCATGCCCCACAGCTTGTCAGGGCAAAACCTAAGGGGAGAGGGCTTGCCTGACTTTAGAAGGGTAAAAAAATAGATATATAATAACCAATAATCATACCTATGTTGTTGTTAAGGACATATAATGTATCTCTATTTTCCGACATTTATTTATTTGTACGTATGACCACGTGTGCGTGTATGAACACGTGTAACGCTGCACACTTTGTATGAGTCTGTTCTTTCCTCCCAAGTCAGGCTGGGAGGCAGGCACCTTTCCTGCCCAGCCAGCTTCCCACCTCCACTAAAGTACTTATTTATGAAACGGGTTAGTAAAAAAGACAGCCCCGAGGGTTCGTGTGTGTCTTAGAGTTGTGTTTGTCCTTGCTCTTGGATGCTCTGCCAGGTAAGGGAAACGGCCAGAAAGAGTTGATGTTGGTCTCTGCAGTGTTGCCCAGCACACCATGCAGATAACTATTTGAGGATGAGGGGAGTAGAGGTGGGGGAAGAAGGGAGACACCCTGAACCACCCTGGTAGAGGGCTCAGTAGATCTGACCCTGTGTCCATCTGAGATCAGCCCCACTACCCCATTCACCTCCTTGCCATTGTTCCATCCCCCTGTTGTGGAGCCTTCTAGTCAAGTTCGCTCCTCTACCACACTGTCTCAACTGGAACCAGGCATGAAGGAGTCTGGAACTGTGGTTTTCTCCAAACAGCACCAAATTTCCAAAAGGCTGGCCCAGGAGCCAAAGAATGATTGACATCAGAATCTGGCAGAAGATCTTTCATAAGCAAGAACATTTCTCTTCCACGCCCAGGGTTGCTTCAAGGATTCACAGTGGCACTATGCTTTGGCTCGATGTGGTCTGAAGCCAGTATCCTTTCCAGCAAATTCTCTGGTGCAAGTCCTACACATGGCTGAGTGGACTCCACTGGAGGGCTCCACTCACAGGAGTGGGAACAAGAAGACAAAGGACAGTTTCAGACCAGGATCCTGAAAAGTCAGAGGTCAGACTCCATCGTGACTCTGCTTCCTCCCGGGAGCCTTCTGGCTGCACTCCAGGTCACAAAGTCTGCACGGGATAAAGCATGGGGAGATAGCAACTACCTTGACTAAGATAGATGAGAAGCAGCTCCTTCTTAGCTGGAGCAAGGACTCCGGAGAGATAAGGCAAGACTATGGTGCGGGTCAAAGTCTACTTCACTGGGACCCGACCCGGAACTTTAAATGATGGTGGACTCACTCTCTTGCAAGGAGGAAGATCTTGTAAAGTACCCTGAAAAGACCCAAGCTCAGCGGCCGAGTAGCTAGTGTGGCTCTATAGTATCATTTATCCAGTCAACAAACAATAATGGGCACAACACTAGGTCTCAGGAATACAGTGATGAGTAACACAGACAGGTCCCATTCCCACACAGAACCGACATTCTAGTGAAGGGGACAAGAGACAAGCACATGGATAAAGACAGTGTGTACGTCACTGGGTGGCAACATAGTAAGGTCAGAGGCTAGAGTACAAAAGGTTTATCATCTTAGATATGGTAGTCACAGAAGGCTCCATTGGAAGAAAAAAAAGTCACAAGAGACCTGAGAGGTGCAGGAGGGAGTCTTGTAATCTCTGTGGAGTTTGGGAGCAGATATTTCAGGGAGAAGAAACAGACATGCCTTGAGAGAAAAGTTTGCCAGATCTGTTTAAAAACAGTGAGGTTGACTCTGTAGCCAGAGTCATATGAGCCAGAGAGATGGGAGATCTATGCAGAGCTGATGAGGACTTTGATTTGGGAGTACTTGGTACCATGTGAAGCTTTGTGGGTGTTTGCTTGTTTGCTTGTTTTTTTGGCTTGTCCTTGGGAAAAATTAGAAGCAGAGAAGGTTCTGGGTGCAGTGACATCTCCAGGCCCCTGTTTCCACAGACTTACTTCAGGTATTGTACTAAGAACAGAGTAAGGATGAGCCAGGGGTGGAGCTAGAGACACCATTAAGGGAGATACTTAGGGTTAGAAGACTGGGGAGGCTGTTGGGATGTGGCAAGATGTGGGCAAGTTTCTGACACATTTGGAAAGGACCGTCACCAAAATTTGGTGATTAGATGGATATGAGATGTTAAAGGAAGAGAAAGCCAAAGATGGCAGCCGAGCACCTGAGGGAGATGAAGAATGTTGGGGAGGATGCAGGTGTGTGTGTGTGTGTGTGTGTGTGTGTGTGTGTGTGTGTGTGTGTGAAACAGGTGACTGGCATGAGGAAGGACCTGGAGGTGGGAGGACATTAGCTGAGAGAGCGTGAGCATAGAAAGAGAAAGGGACCACTGGGCAGCAGCTAAGAGTGTATGTGACACGGTGACTGAGATTTTAAAAGACAGCTACTGAATGTGAAGTGTCCTCCAAACACATGCAGAGCTGCATAGGTGGCATGAGTCAAGAGACGGCCCCATGGGTAAAGGTGCTTGCCACAAATGCTTCATGACTCAGTTCAACCCCTAGAACCCACATTTGGAAGGATAGAACCAACTCCTTTAAGTTGTCCTCTGACCTCCACATGTGTGTGATTTATTTAAAGATACATTTTGTAGCAAACACATCTCTCTCGTGGTTATTCAGAAACGAAGAACAACCATTCTTGGAGCCAAAAGGCCATTATCCACCAGTCTGAGAGGTTGGACTCTGGGCCTATAGACTGGGCATTATACTCCTTGTCCTTTCTCTAGCAAACTGGGCCAGGTGGACCAAAGTCCTTAACCACCAAGTATCTTCATCTCTAAAGTGAGAAGTGGAGACTTACCTCTCTGTGGACACATCCTGCTGGCAGGATGCTCTGGGGTTATTAGTTGTTAGTATGTGAGCACCATGCTTTAGTAGCTTCTGTTTGCAGTCCAATGGTGTCCTCTTAACTGGAGGCGTGGACAGGGCTTTCTGGATCCAGTTTCTAAAGTAGCCTGATCCAATGGTGTGACCTTAGCAGGTGAATTATTTGTTCTGTGCTGGTCAGTCCTATGTGTCATAGATACTCATTTTCCCATGAAGGAGGGGACAATCTCTGTCCTCATTTTCAAGGCCACCCTGTACCGAAGACTTTTAAGCAAGGAAACCAGTGAGTTCCAGGTATACTCAAGACAGACACATGGAATGACCCTCGTGAGGATGTTCACACCCCCCAAAGAGAAGCAAAGCAATTGGGCTGAATGTGGAGAAAAGCAAGCAAGCAAGTGGCCGAGGTTGACACTGCACAAAACATACACAAAGCTGTGACTCTGAGCAAAGCCTCTAGCCACTTTCTTGTCTGAGAGCCAGTGGTCCTGAGGATGTGGGGGCACTCTCTAGAATTCTCTGGTGTTTCCATTTTCTCTCCTACCCTCTGGTGGGAAGAGGACGCTAAGCCTGATAGTGGTCCAGGACTCTCTCCTTGCCAAGCTTATGCTGTCTCACAGTTTATGGATGGCTCACAGTAGCATCCTTAAGTCGGGGTTGCTGGTTTATTTAACATCTAGTTGCTCTTTTTAAGTCATTCTTATTGAGCCTGCATTCTGAGCCTTACAGTATGCAGAGCTGATACAAGGAGAGGAGAAAATCTCACTTCCTATCCCAGGAGCTGGCAATCCTGGGAGTTCTTTCCAGGAGAGAAAGGCAGCAAGACTCTAAGTATGCAGAATGAACAAGAAAGCCTCAGAGGTGGATGCATGCTGAAGGGTGAACAGGAGAGGATTCCTGGGGAAACAGGGCTGTCACCAAGAGATGTGGGAGCAAGTCTGGTTTCAAGCTTTGTGTATGCTTAGCTCAGACCCAGCCAGCATTTTTTTAGCCACAGGCCTTTTTGGCTGGAATCATCCTTCATCATTACCGACAGGAGCATAGGGGTTAGGGGGAACCACGTGTTAAATTGTCTCCTCTGTGTTTTGACATTGCTTGGTTAGACAGAGTTATTGCTCATTGGCTACTTCCAGCATCTAGAGGTCTTGCCTAATGAGCCACATCTAAGCAATTGAAGAGCCACTGAAAGTAAGCTACCTTCCAGCAGCCTGGGGAACAGGCATGTCTCTACTTTACCCAATGCACAGGGTCAAGGTAGCAATAGAAATACGAGGTGCAATAGTGTCAAGAGGTGGACCAATGTGGAGATGAGAGAAGGAAAGGAAAGAGAGACCCATCTCTAAAGTACCTGTGCTCCAGCTGGATAGCTGCTTTAGTGAGCTCTGGGTTTGACTGAGAGACCCTGCTTCAAAGAATAAGGTAGAAGAAGGATCAAGGAATATTCCAAAGCTCAACTTTAGCCTTCCACATGTGTGAGTGCACACACACACACACACCACACGCACTTGCCATACACATGTACATGAAAAGGAAAAACAGGATACTTGTGCACCCCACACACTTCCCGCACAACCACAACCCTAGTCTGGAGTGCTAAGGCTGCTTAACCCTTTCCACCAGCGCCATTGTTAAGTATAAAACCAGCAGCTAGGACTGACCATGGCAACCACTGAGCTCAGGTCTGAATGGGAAACTGTTGAAAATTAAGGGTTCCCTGAGGTAAGAATAATAAAAGATATGTCCTCAGCAAAGGGACTAAGTGAAGAAACCCAGGCCTTAGACTACAGTAACTTCCCTAGAGAATCTGTGATCATGATGATGGGACAGAAAGGCCCAGTCCATGGTACCCTTCCCTCCCCTCCATCTGCTGAAGGGCGGATATTTTCATGAGACTGACGCACTGCCTACAACACTGAGGCACGTAATGGATGGATACTTTAAATTTTCCAATAAGAAAGATGTTCTGGAACTAGAGAAAATAGTTCAGCAGTTAAGGGCTCTTGTTGCTCTAGCCTAGAACCTGGGTTTGACTGCCAGCACCCACACTGTGCCTCCTTCATCTGCCTGTAACTCCAGCTCCAGGAAATCCAACACGCTCTTCTGGCCTCTTTGGACACTGAATGCATGTGGTATACAGACAGACAAACAGGCACACACCTATAGTCTAAATAAAATACATGTATATTTTTAAGATGTGACAGACAACATGGAAGAATAAGGATGGAACGCACCTGGACACTTCCTTCCAGAGAATTAGCTCTTGTGATACCAAAGGAGCTAGGCAAGCTTCCGAGGCAGAAAACTAATCAATAGTCCTACCCAACTACGGCTATGCCTCATGGACAATAGCAAAGGCTAGAACAGCAAGCTGTCCCTAGAGGTGCAATAGTGGCACTTTTGTCTTTGTCATAACCAGCAACCATCTAATTAGACTTAAGACCTTCTTGGAAGGAAGGAATCTATGTTTGGTACTGTAAACCTGGCCTGCTACTTGGAACTGGTGAGGTCACTGAGCCTAGAAAAGAACCTACTACTGACACTTTACTAAACCAGTATAATATCTAATAACTGTATTCTAACTATGTATCCTTAGCCTCACATGTAAGGGTTGTTCCCACCCCATATAAAGATGCTTCTCTTTGCGACAGATACATCATTACAGAAACCATTACAAAAGGCCACAACTGGTTAAAACACAGGGAACAACCAACCATGGGGTTCCTAGCCCAAACTGCTACATAAACACAACCCCTTCACGTAAGACTCAAGGAATCATCTCAAAATGATTAGGGTAGAAAGACTCTAAGAGCTAGGATAAAATGTCTGCTGTGAGACAGTCTTCTACGTGTGACAGGGGACGTGCACCCAGGAAATCTCAGCAAAATGGTTGCCTAAAGAAGATCTTAACTATGGCAACACAACTGCTGTGCCAGCGTGGATGGGGATTCTCACACGGCTCCACCCACAGAAGGAGAGCTATGGGCAATTGATGTTTGCCAGGAGAGGGAGAATCGATCTTTTTCCAGAGATGAGACATACCCACCATCCTCAGGAGGCTAGCGGATTCCAGGAACTCAACCTGAAACACATATGAACTCAGCAGGCTGTGTTTATAAATTTATGTAAGGAACAGATATATGTATATCTGTGTGTGTGTGTGTGTGTACATATATATATATATACATATATATACATATATATTCATACATATCGTATATACATATATACATACATACACATCATATATATCTATCATGTATATGATAGATATATATATATATCACCTATAATAAAATAATCAGAGGCCAGGATTGGGGAGGAACATAAGAGGAGCTGTGGGGAGGAAAGGAAAGTGATGCTATTGTAAGTACTGTGCTCCTGTAAATTTCTCTAAAGCTAAACTAAGAAGACAAGGATGTTCTGAGAGGAGAACTGTGGTCATGAAGTTGCCCTGAGATCCTAGCTTGAGTCACTCTCCTCCATCCTTCCCGGGCAGGAATAGAAGAGAGGCTCAGAAAAAGGAGAGGAGGGAGATGATCAGAGGGCAAGGTGCTTATTGTGAAAGCATGAGAACCTGAGTGCAAATTCTCAGCACCCCTGAGAAACCAGGCATGAACCTGTAACCCCAGAGCTGCAGCATGGCGACAGCAGGATCCCTGGGGTTCCTTCTGTTAGTCTAGCTAAAGCGGGAGCCATAGGTTCAGTGAGAGACTGTCTCAAAACATTAAAGTGAAGAAGTGACTGAGGAAGACATCCCAATGTCAACCTCTGGTCTCCCCCTCATGCTCCCACAAGCAAGAGCACAAACACACATATGTGTAAACACTTACACACAAACACACAGAAATAGCTCACTCCTTGCCCTACATTAGATACCCATATTTCATTTCCTACAAGGAAGACAGAAGCAAAATGTACATCCTACTGATGCCCTCACTTAATATTTCCAGATCCAAACAGGCACATAAAAGCACAAAATCACATCCACCTGAGCCCTGAGGAACTTTGGCAATGGGCCACAAACAAGCTACTGCAAAGGCTGGGTTTCGAGCAAAGCTGCACACAGCCACTTTATATGGGAAGCAGGAGGTTTTGGGTTTAGATGTTCTTTTATCATTTCTGATGGAAATCATTCTGGAAGGTTTTTTGTTGTTGTTGTTTACATTTCAGATGTTATCCCCTTTCCCCATCCTCTTATCCCATCCCCCCTTCTGTTATTTCTATGAGGGTGTGCCCCCACCCATCCACCCACTCCCCCTCTCCCCGCTCTGGATTTCCCCCACACTGAGGAATCCTACCTTCACACGACCAAGGACCTCCTCCTCTCCCACCAGTGCCCGACAAGGCCATACTCCACTGCATATGCAGCTGGAGCCGTGGGTAACCTCCATTCGAGTTCCTAGACTGGCGGTTTAGATCTGGGAGCTCTGATTGATTGGTATTGTCACTCTTCCCATGGGGCAGCAAACCCTTTCAGCCCCTTCAGTCTTCTCTCTACCTCCTCCATTGGGGACCCCATAATAAGTTCAATGATTAGCTGCGAGGCTCCGCCTCTAGCAGATCCTCTTAGGAGACAGGCATATCAGGCTCCAGTCAGCATGCAGTTCCTGGCATCCACAACAGTGCCTGTGTTTGGTGACTGCACATGGGATGGGTCCCTAGGTAGGGCAGTCTCCAGACAACCCCTCCTCCAGTCTCTGCTCCATACTTTGTCTCTGTACTTGCTCACATGAGTGTTTTGCTCCCCCTTCTAAGAAGGACTGAAGCACCTACGCTTTGGTCTTCCTTCTTCTTGAGCTTCATGTGGTCTGTGAGTTGCATCTTAGGTATTGTGAGCTTTTGGGCTAATATCCAATTATCAGTGAGAGCATACCATGTTCTTTTGTGATTGGGTTATCTCACTCAGGACATCTGTATGACAAGAACTTCAAGTCTCTCAAGAAAGAAATCGAAGAAGATCTCAGAAGATGGAAAGATCTCCCATGCTCCTGGATCGGTAGGATTAATTTAGTAAAAATGGCCATCTTGCCAAAAGCAATCTACAGATTCAATGCAATCCCCATGAAAATTCCAACTCAATTTTTCACAGAGTTAGAAAGAGCAATTCTCAAATGCATTTGTAATAACAGAAAACCCAGGATAGCAAAAACTATTCTCAACAATAAAAAAATCTTCTGGGAGAATCACCATCCCTGACCTCAAGTTGTTACAGAGCATTAGTGATAAAAAAAAAAAAATACTGCACGGTATTGGTACAGAGACAGGCAGGAAGATCAATGGAATAGAATTGAAGACCCAGAAATGAACCCATGCATCTATGGTCACTTGATCTTTGGCAAAGGAGCTAAAACCATCCAGTGGAAAAAAGACAACATTTTCAACAAATGGTGCTGGATCAACTGGAAGTTAGCATGTAGAAGAATGCAACCTGATCCATTCTTATCTCCTCGTGCAAAGCTCAAATCCAAGTGGATAAAGGACCTTCACATAAAACCAGATACACTGAAACTAATAGAAGAGAAAGTGGGGAAGACCCTCAAATACTTGGGCACAGGGGAAAAGTTCCTGAACAGAACACCAATGGCTTATGCTCTAAGATCAAGAACTGACAAATGAGACCTCATAAAATTGCAAAGCTTCTGTAATGCAAAGGATGCTGTCAATAGAACAAAATGGCAACCAACAGATTGGGAAAAGATCTTTATCAATTCTACATCTGATAGAGAGCTAATATCCAATATATACAAAGAACTCAAGGAATTAGACTCCAGACAACCAAATAGCCCTATTAAAAAATGGGGTATAGAGCTCAATAAAGAATTCTCAACTGAGGAAACTCGAATGGCTGAGAAACACTCAAAGAAATGTTCAGCATCCTTAGTCATCAGGGAAATGCAAATCAAAACAACCCTGAGATTCCACCTTACACCAGTCAGAATGGCTAAGATCAAAAACTCAGGTGACAGATGCTGGCAAGGATGTGGAGAAAGAGGAACGCTCCTCCATTGTTGGTGGGATTGCAAGCTGGTACAACCACTCTGGAAAGCAGTCTCACGTTTCCTCAGAAAATTAGACACAGTACTACCTGAGGACCCAGCTATACCACTCCTGGGCGTATACCCAAAAGATGCTCCAACATATAACAAGGACACAAGTTTCACTATGTTCATAGCAGTCTTATTTATAATAGAATCTGGAAAGAACCCAGATGTCCTTCAACAGAGGAATGGATACAAAAAATGTGGTGCATTTATACAACAGAGTATCCTTCAACTATTAAAAACAATGAATTCATGAAATTCTTAGGCATTCTGGAAACTTACATGCTCATGCCCTCATTAGTACATTGAACATAACTTAATGCACAGAACATAAGCACCCCTGGCTACAGGAAGCACAGTTGCACAATGTCAGAGCGTCACACTTATAGTTGTCTGGTTAGTACATTTCTTTCTCTGGTTTCCTAAAGATCGTGGTCCTTCTCTACCCACAAGTTTGTCAGCCATTTGTTACCAGTGTCTGATGCATAAAGGGGCTGAGCAGGTGGCAGCGGCTGTTTGATCCGGTCCTGAAAACCTGGGGTTTCTCACAATCAACATGTGTTCAACAGTATTCTGTTTTCTCCTTCATTCCTCCATCAGTGCCTAGTCTATCGGATCCTTCATCCCATCAGGAACCCACCCAGCTCCCTCCAGCTCACAAATGTCCTTAATTACGCAGTAACTGCATGTGTTACATCAGCTGATCCTCAGGGGGAGCTCTGAGCTCCCAGCCACATGGTCCCCTAGGGCCCTGTGTTCGGGTCTTGCACAGTCTGCTTCCTTTCCTTTGTCATCTGTCTGAAGACCCTTGGCATCTCTACCTTGGAACCGGGAATAGCTAAAGTCGCAATCTCTGATGATAAGATTGCAGGGCCGAAACTACATACAGACTGGCTTTAAGCATTCAGATACGCCATGTGTTGGGCAATAGTTTTAGGGTCTCCCTTGTAGGATCATTAAACTCTTTTCTCCTGGTTCTTTTTCTATTTCGCCTCATCTGCTTTGTTTTAACCTAAATTTCCTAGCATAAACACAGCCCAGGCAGATAAACTTTTTTCCAGTTCCTTGAATGTTCCTGATGAGCTACTAGTCTGACGTGCCTGGGAGCTTTTTAAGACACAGAAAGAGAGTCTGCCATTTCCCCTCACACTAAGTCCACCCACTTTCAAGATATACTTGAAAGGGCTGCCCTCAAAGTTAAGTAGAAAAAGGTGGCCAACCATGCATGACAGCCTTGTCTCTTCCAGCTGCACTGTTCCCAGCTGCCCATCGGCCAAAGAGGTCCTTGTCACTGCCATTGAATCCAGTCCTGCAGACCTCCCTGGAGGAGGTGGAACTGTTGTATGAGGTAAGTAGAGGGAAAGCCATCAACCCAAGTCACCCAAAGACATGGATCATCTCTCTTTTTCTGAGACGTGGTCTGCCTGGGCCCATGAACTCGGATGGTCTGTGCTGTAGCAAGAAATGACCTAAACTATCCCTGGAGGTGACAGACTCTGGCCTACATCAACGTAAAAGATTCCTGGGATCACCTCACCTTTTCCATGCGTCCGGACAAAAATGGCAGTATTCAGAGTCCAGTCCAGGCATAGCAAGAGGTGAGGCTTGTCCCGTAGATGCCTCTGCCACACCCAGGCAGAGTGGAAGGTCCCAAGTGAAAGCTTAAGGCATCGTTCATCTGTAATGTTCAGGCAAAGCTACACTGGGGCCGGGCACAGCTCTGTCTCTAGACTTTGCCTGCTGTACAGAGGTGCAGTCTGGCTATCCCACTAACTCACCTAAGTTTCTAGAACCCTAGACTAGCCCACATGCTTTCTTCTCCCACTTATTTCTGCTTCCCTGAGTCCCCACTCCTCTCAATCATGGGGAGAGTTTCTTGAGGTCACTTGGTTCAGGCCTGGAGCTTTAACTTCAAGGTCTGAACTTCAATCTATCAGCCAAGAGTCTCTGAGCCCGCATCTCAATTGTTACGTGGCATTTCAATGTGATCCCAAAACTTCCCTTCCAGTTTTGATAGCTGTGACAAAGCAAAGCCAGAGAGGAGTTCCAAACGCTTCTCTGGGCAGCAACCTGCCAGAGCCTAGCCTCTTCTGAGCCTTGAAAATGGAAGTCACAAACCAATGGTTCAGAAAGACAAGAAGCAGTGTCATGGAAGGCAGAGAACAGGAAGAGTGGAGACTTGGGATTTGCAGTCTTTCCATTCTTCGAGTACTTACAGGGCTCCTCATGGCACCGGGCAGGAATGAAGATGATAGATACAGCTCCTGTTTTTGCAAGCCAGCGAGATTCAGCATCTCTGCATCCCACTACCCCCCAGCACAATGCGCTGCATTCTTTAAATTCCCCCTTCTGGTTATAAATTTTTCTGTGATGGTCAGTTTATAGTTCAGAAGATCTTCAGTGGGTAAGAGGGACAAAGAGAAGATAGAATCACTTACCTACAGGGCGGTACTGTGGCTGATACCAGAAACTATGCCACATCTGTCCGTATTTGTATGTTTCTCATGATACCTCAGTGGAGTAGATACTGTAGCTTATCATTTTACAGAGAAGAAAGGTGAGGCCCAGAGAGGTTAAGGAGGCAGTTGAGAGCTGGGGCTCAGGCCCCTTGAATTCTAAGTTCTCCCTATGAATGCTTCCCCACATGTGGCTAGTGACCCCTCACTCTGTCCTTAACAGTACCTGGTTTCGTGTGGTTTTTCTTTTCTTCTTCTTCTTCTTTTTTTAAATCTCATCTTTCTCCACAGCTCTTGCTAGCTGAAATTGAGATCAGCCCAGACCTGAAGATCTCCATCAAGGACGAGGAGCTAGCTTCCCTGCGGAAGGCCTTGAATTTCCACTCAATCTGCAATAACATAATCCCCAAGCGTATCCCAGATATCCGAAGGCTGAGTGCCAGCCTGGCAAACCGCCCTGGAATCCTCAAGAAAGAAGACTTTGAAAGGATAGCATTAACCCTGGCTTACACAGCCTATCGAACAGCCTTATCTGAAGGGCATCAGAAGGACATCTGGGCCCAATCCCTCATCACCCTATTCCAGGCCCTGAGACATGACTTGATGCGGTCCTCAAGCCCTGGAGTGTCTTCCTGAGAGAATGGCTCATGCTAGGACTTTGAAGCAGGGACAGGCACACACAGTCTTCTAGAACTTTCATTCTCTACTGCATTTGCAGAGAAAAGTATATAATTCTCACACAGAATAGCAAAGGTACATGAGTCACCCCAATATTCTTTTGTCTCTTATTGCTTCCAGACAGACATAGCTGACCTGTGATAAAATGTTACCTGAGAAAGGGCTAGATTGGACTTTCAAAATGCCTCCAGAGGCCAACTAGTCTACCTGGTAATGAGCAGAAGTCTCAGATATACTTACACACATACCCAAGAGTAAGGACTGTGGATGGAGTCTGGGCATGGCAAGAGAATGGTGGGCAGATTCCTTTGGTTCTAAGGGATCTGTGTTGAGTGAATATTTTCTGGCAGGTTTTATGATAAATATAAAAAAGGCAGAGATGCATTGAAATAAATACTCTATTAGCCAACGAGGATATACTTGGTTTCCCCCAAAGCCATGAAAAATAATCAGTATTATGCTGACACATGTGACTTGAGTCATCTTTTCTGAAGTTATTCTGGGACAAGAGAAATAGAAAGGACAGTGGAAGTGCTCTCAGTCCATTCATGCACTGTCATTTCAACACAGAAGCCAAGCTAACGCATAGTGCCTTCCTAATGAAAGAGGTGACACCACTATGCTTGTTTGTCCTAAAATACCATAGCATTGTCAGCGATTTGGGTGCTCTTGAAAAAAAATCGCTTTCAGATGACAGATTGTTTTCCTTTCAAATGCTGATTTTTTTTGCTTTCAAAATGTTAGTTTGATATCTGTTCATTATTTATATTAAATACTGGTTGATATTTAAATGGTACGTGTGCAATATCTTCAGCCCTTATTTAATATCTAAATTATTTAGGACATTCTAATAAAGGAGGCAGATAACTACCAGATTCCTTCTTTGTAAAATGACTACAGCCATTGAGTTCTACGGGGGGGGGGGGTTGTGTCTATGGGGTCTGCTGAACTGTTAGAAAACCCTCTCTCCAGCTCACACACAAGACCAAGTAAGCTCTGTCCATCTTGTGTGGAGTCCTGGGGTTCTCTGCTGCCCCCTCACATCCAGGTCACTAAAGTACACTTTTAATTGTTACCCATAGGCTTGTCCCTGACAGCTAGCCATCTTGAATAGCCTGGCCCCTAAACAATTCAGGCTTCTTAGCATTCTATGCTGAGGTCACAGGGCTGTGACCTGTGCATGGAGTGAAGAACCTGGGTTCTGGATGGCTTTGTCCCAGCACAAAAATCTGACTTCTTTCTCCTCTTGGGCTCCAGCTGGATTCTGAGAACTACACAGCAGAAAGTACGATATTTGAATGTGGGCTTCTGCTGGGCTGCATTCTGGAAAAGGGTATTTTACAATCTCCATTTAAACATGAGTCTGGACTTCCTCAAAATCTTCCAGCAGCTGATCTTTGCCTGCATGCTCTCTCTGCAGAAGAGCTAGGACGCAAGAAGAAAGTATCTCTTCCAAACACGATGGCTCTCAAACATGAACCTCCCCTTACACTCCTGCTCAGAGCACTAACCCTCAGTCCTGCTTTCTCACCCCTGAACATTCCTCATAGATCCCAAACTGTTTCTAATGCTTTCTCCTTCGCTCTCTCTGTCCCTCTTCTTCATGTTCTGTGGTGTGTGCAAATGTGTGTACTTGTATGTATGAGCACAGGGGGGAGTGTACCTCCTATGCACACAGAGGTTTAGAGGAAAATGTCAAATGTTCGGCTCCATCACTCTCTCTATTCCCCTGAGACAGAGTATCTCACTAACTTGGGCTATGTTGACTGCCAGAAGCCCCAGTCATCCTCCTGTCTCTGCAGCCCTCAATGCTAGGGTTACTGGGGTTCGTGGCCACATCTGAATTTTTACACGGGATGATGGGGATTTGAACTCACGTCTTCATGCTTGGCCAGCAAATGATCTATCCACTGAGTCATCTCCCTGATGCTGCTTTTTGCTCAGTTTTTCTCATTTGCATACTACATGCTCTCTTCAGCAGTTACTCTGCCTCCCTTTTTCTATTATGTCTCTGATGCCCCAATAACTAGGTCCAGTTATGAATATTTTGGGGGTCTTACTCACCTCCAGCCTCTTTAGTAACCTCCTCTCCTCCCCTCTCTTTATCCCACTCCACCCATACCATTCCTTGTGTTGTCCGGATACAGCAAAAGTCAGCATGCAGACACAGCTGGATTTTGCAGAACTGGGCCCATAATCCATAGCCAACTCTGTGTATTAACTCTGTATTTTTCTTGGATGTGGAGTGAGCAGGGGACCAGCAATACCTCAGCTCCTAGAAGTGTGCAAAACCCTAAGAGCAGGAGACTCCACGGGATTAATCCTTGTACTCGGGTGCCTGGTGGAAGACCAACCCATGGGCTGGCTGCCTACTGTGCTGTAAGAGTAGCAGCTGGGGGAGGGACTAGAGATGTGTGAGGGGGAAATCACTCCAAAGAACATTGGGATCAATGGTAACTCACTCACCCGAGCACACACACGCACACACGCACACGCACACACACAAACACACACTCGCACACAAAGGCACTTTATCTTCATAAATTGGGGCCTGGGTCAACGTAGCAATCAAGGGCTGAAAATGTAAAAAAGGCCATGACCTTTTAAACATAAGCAAAGATTTCATTTTCAAAGTAGCTAGATTCTTAAACATCACTTTACTCTAAATGAAGACAGATTAATTTTTACACACAAAAAGTTTTGTGACATTGGCTTCATTGCTACATAAAATCAAATATCATGTTACTGCCCAACAAAACAAACCCTCCCCAAAATAATAACCCCACTCTTTGCTCAGTGAACAGTAGAGGAGACAGGTCTGACACAGAGCCCCCCTTTTTGCCTCTTTAGTGTCCATCGTGCACACAACAATCATCTTTGCTCACAAGAGTTCACGGGGATGAAGTTTGCAGGGGAGACTGGCCTGTGACTCACAGAATCCTTTCTGCCATTTCCACGCTGTCTAGAAACTTCCCGTGTGCAGCTGGGATGCTCATAGCCATCTGTATCTCTGGTGTTCCAACGAAAAACCTGTCACAGCCGATGCAGTCTCGTCACCTAAATCTAATGAAGGAATCATATCTAGAATCACCCTGTCAAAGGCACGTTATTAGGTGAACTGGTGTAAATTGAAAAGCCAGCTAAGTGACTTTGTGATGTCCTCCACTTTTCTAGCCCATCTTAATGTCTTACATACCCTCCTCTTGTTGTGGCTAAAAAAAACACACAGCATGAACCTTGCTGTCATAGCAGTGTTGAAACACACACACACACACACACACACACACACACACACACACACACGTGCGCCCGCACACTTTTTGAAGTCTCTTCTTGTTCTGTTTATTAGCAGGTAGGGCTCAAACCCAAGATTTCCTGTCCACTGGTCAAGCGCTCTGCTACTGAGCCAGGTCACCTCAGCAGCCTGCACACTAATGTGTGACTGACTTCCGAAAGGTTTCCATCTTGACAGGCCAAGACCTTTGAACAACTCTCGTCCTGTTTCTCCCCACACCAAGGCAACTTTTCTACTTTTCATGAGAGTTTGACTACTTCAGGAGAGCATGGTGGTTCACACCTATATTCTCAGCACTCGGGAGGCTGCTATAAGAAGGACCCCCATGAGTTGGGGATGAGCCTGGGCTACATAGTTAGTTCCAAGCCATCCTGGTCTAGAGGTGCAAAATAAATATTTTAAGAGTTTGACTACTTTTTATGCCTTTTTTTTACACAGAATTAACCCAGTCCTGTATTTCCGACAGTGGTTTTTCATGTGGGAAGCAGATAGGTCAGGAGAACTACTAGCCCTACCATGCAACTTGCTTTGCTTCGTTTTATTCAACAAATGTCACCCATGGTGTAATATAGAAAAGGCCTAATTGCATTACTAAACTCACTGTACCTCAGATTATCTCATGGAGGAATTTGAAGCAGCTTCTGAGTTTGATGGGAGGTGTTCATTTCTCTGTTTATTTTTATCCAAATCTCTCTCATCTCTGTAACTGAAACATCACAGGCATGCGGTCTTGTTTATTCTGCATTTTTAAACCATCACAAAAATGAGGCAAGGATGTCGTAGCTGAGCTAGCCTGTCTTTGACATGCAGGTAGAGCTGACTTCACCATAACCTATCACACAATCGCTAGACGACTTCAAAGACCTGTCTGAAAAAAATCAAGGAGAACTATTTTACGGAGCCAGTTCTCTGGATGCTCTACTTCTAGGCCAGGGATCACTTCAAAGGGCTATGGACGCACAAGGTGCCCAAATCCTGTGAATCCAAAAGAACACGGGTTTACAAGACCTGACTCTGCATCTTCCAGATCAAGGCCATCTGGCCAAGACCATCACTTAAAAGAAGTTATGGTCTTTTCTTTCTCTTTTTCTTTTTTGTCTTATTCTAAATCTGTCCTTTCTGAATGTGAAAAGAAAAAAGGAAAAAAAAGGGCTAAACCATGTCTCCAAATGAAATTCCCAGTATGACTATTAATGAGCCTTGTCCCCATGGCTTACACGGTTCGGCATTGTGCCTCTTTCCTATGTTTTTATCAAGAAGGACAGCCTCCTTTCTTTTGGGGTAAAGAGCCTCAGAGAGGTGAATGGACACCCACTCCAACTGGCATCTAGAGTTTTCCAGAGCAGAGGTAAGCCATTCCCTTCTTCCCAAGCACTCCAGCGCCTTTCCTCCAGGTTCATTCTTCCTGCTGAACTCTGACCTTTCTACCCTGCAAGTACCCAAGAAGCAAAATTTGCCTGGAAGGAAGTCTTAGTAATGTTCAGTCCAGGACACACTTCTGTAGAATTAATGCCTAGATTCCCCTCGCCACCAGATGTGTCATCTTCCTGCGTGGTGAGCAAGTGACTCTCCCAGGAAAGCTGTGTCCCATGCTTGCAAGCAACAGGGCAGTGCTGGGGAAGTAGGATTACGCTCAAGGTGCTGACCAACATGCAACCCCTGGGATGCTTGAGAAATGGAAAAACAAGAGAGCCGCCTGGGTTCTGCCAAACCAGCAGGCCCCTGCTGAGACCAATCAAGGGCCGCCTTCAGATGCGATATTGGCTCATTCTTTTCAACTTGCTGATAGGCTTTGAGAAGTGGGCGGAACCACTGCCCTCTGCCCTGTCCCATTGGTTCAGAAAAGTTAAAGGTGGGCCTCTGGCTAGTTTTAGTCCTGTAACAAAAGGAATGTCTTGGAGATTCTTCACGGCTGCTTTGAAAGTCCAGACTTCAGGAAAACTATAAGTAGGAGCCCAATTTGAAGGGAAGAAATCTAAACAGAGTTAAGGTGTCAGGTACTGAGAGAGAGTGCCCTCACTCCCAGTCTGAGGTCTATATATGCCTCGGACTAACACTGCCTTTAAGGGAAGGGGCCATCAGATTTTTACCAACAGTCAGCCAGGTCGGAGGTAAAACAGCAGCTGTCCCCAAACAGGTCACCAGAAAGAAGAAAAGCTACTGGCTTTCTTTTTTTTTTTTTTTTTTTTTTTTAAAGGTTTTAAATGATTCTTCAGTGCTGACCAGCAGCCGCAAGCTCATTGCTTGCAAGGACTTTTGCTGGTATCTAGAATGAAGCCACCCTCTTGTTAACCACAGAGAGAAAACTCACCGCTCCGGTGTATAATTCTTTCCTGGTTCCTCTTCGATGGCCATAACACTATGCTGCTCACCTAAGGCAGAAGGCGAGGAGCCCAGCTTTCTCTGGAAACTGGGTACAGCCACCCAGCTTTTCTGCTCCCGAGACCAAAGAGGACTAACTTTTGGAAGCCAGGGAAGGTGTGAGAAGTCTTCCTGGACTGAGAGCGGAGCATAGTGCGAAGTTATTGAGGACTCGATCCAGACAGGTCCACCATGGGCTTTCTGCAGGGCCTTCTCCAAGCAAGAAAACTGTTATTGGTCATCTGTGTGCCGCTGCTGCTGCTGCCTCTGCCCACTATCTACCCCACCAGCGTAAGTAGCAGCCTGCCTACTCCTGTCAGGGCATCAGTGGAAGTGGGGGAGCAAAGGAGGGAGGCCTGAGGGAAGTGGAATACTCTCGTAGGCCACCCCCAAAAAAACTTTGCTGAGATTTAGATAGAGTTGTCACACTTATCTGGAGGAGACCAAAGTACTTTCTTCCTTAAAACTATCATTTGCATCCTTCTGTCTCAAGATGGGTCCCCCAATTCTGCCTCCTCATAGGCTGGGAAACTATAGCCTAAATGGCTGTCATGTTGAAAAAGAAATTTCAATAACTGTGGTTGAACCCATAGAAAGGACAGGCTAAGGCGGGGGGTGGGGGGGGTGGGGGGGTGGCTGTTTCTCAACCTGTGGCTATGTGACAGCCATTAGAGATACAAAGGCATCCCTAGAAAGGGATGATGGGACTGGGAGGGAGCCTGTCCAGAGTCTGTCCTCTGGTCATGGTAGTCTCTGACAACCAGAATATGAAAATGGCCATCTCGAACCTTCTATGCAAACTTTTGGGAAGGCCTTATTGAAGTTGAAAGCACAGGTACTCTGGTAACTGTTGAAAGCCTCTTACTCTGGTCTCGTGCTTAGGACCCTCTGACTGTCAGCGTCTTCTATGTATACGTCTCTGCTTTTTAAAAACAAACAAATAGACAGACAGACATAACACAACAAGAAAACAGAAATGCAAGCCCCATGGCCTAATTTTAAGCAGGAGATCAGGAACAAAGAAGCCGTAGCTACATTTGCATTCAGTCGGCCTCTTGGACCTTCGTGGTCTCCCTTCCCTTCCCCTCTCTCTCCTCACCTGTCTGGGGATGTATAGCTACCCCTCCAGTGGACATGGTCCTTGGAACTTTAGGGGGGAAAAAAGCTAAGGCAGGTTAATTATAAGAATATCTCCCACAGGGTTCCCTGGGGGACTGGGTAACCAAGATTAAATTTAGAAAGTTAAACACAGGGGATTATTGTGGTCTTGTTAAATACCAGCTGACTTAAATCTTTAGCAAATAAGTAGTCCAACCTGCCAAGGAGTCACTCAACTCAGGTCTGGGATTACTAGACAGTGATTGCCAGTGACATTTTTTTTTCTGGGCTGTATAACAGTTAATTTTCTGTTTTGTCTAAGGAGACCCGATGTTTTGAATTTTCTTTTCATGGTATTCTTTGCTCCATGCCAGCTTAGTTTAAGAAAATCCCCATGAGAGACACATTACCCTCTTTTGCGGAGTAGTGTTAAGAAGCTCTGCCTCCCCATCCCCCACAAACAGCCTTCTTGTTTGGGGATCTCAACTAGTGCCCAGAGGAGGCACAAACTAGGTACATACTGCTGGTTATATCTCTTGCCTATCTCCCACCCCCTTGCACTTTAGAACCCAACGCTAAATCCTTAGAATTCCTAGGTGGGCTGGCTTATCCAGGGCGGCGCTGTGAGAAGTGGCTGAGTATCTGGGCAAGACCCTTAGGTTGCAATTTGCTAATTCTTCAAAGTGACAGTTCACAGCCATATTTTAGAAGGTGTCAAAAACGACTTTTCCTCTTTCCTTGCCCGATTCTTTAAAGTCTAGACTCCATGATGTTTCAGGAGAAGAGGATAGGGCTGGAGATTGTGGCTGTGTGGGATAGCACTTGCTTAGCCTACAAAAGGCCCAAGACTTGATCCCCAGCAAAGAAAGAAAAATCACCAAAAAAGGCCATTCATCTGAACACTTCAGTGCCTCGAGTGGAGGTTGCACCCTGATCTTCCAAAGGAGATTCTTCAAAGGGCCCCCTCAGTCACTGTGACAGCAGATGAACAGACTTCGAACCCCTTCTAATAAGGTTTGAGTGAGGTTTACCTGGGTTGAGTGAAGAGCAAACTTCCTGTAAAGCTAAGCTAGAGTTAAGGTAGAAACTGTCTTCTCAGGGAAATGCCACTTTAACACTCTCCCTTTTATTGTTTGTTTGATGGTTTTGTTTGTTTTGTTGTTGTTGGGTTTTGGTTCTGTTGTCAGTGGCTTGCTATGTAGCCCAGGCTAGCCTCAAAACTCACACTCCCCTCCCATGCCTGGCTTCAGTTCAAATTTGAAGTAGAAGCAAAAAGAAATAAACTTAAATTAGGGCTCTGTAAAGTAACCAGGATAAGGGCATCCCAATGAGGGACAGACCACATTCTGCCATTTAATTCTAACCCTGAAATTAAAAACCCTTCCTCCTGTCTCCTTACCATAAAGGGGGAAGTGGAATTTTACTTCCAGTGGGAATTGTCCAGATTTCCCACTTTCCCATCTCACTCAGATGGACAGAATTCTATTTCCATGGTAGAAGGATGTTCCTGTGGCTTCAAGTCATAGGCATGGCTTTCCAAGGACAAGGAGCACGAGGAGGCCATCTCTCTAAACTGCATCCTTCTCCAAAAAGTATCACTTCTATTATGTTATCAGCAATTCCAAAGTCTTATCTCATCTGATCCTTTGACCCTAGAGGAAATCTCAGTGGGAGCAACAGTCAACAGTGGGCCCATTTCCCGTTTCCTAAAGCCAACCTTCCATAATCCATGACTATCTAGAGGGAGCAAGGTCCCTTCCAGCAAAGTCAGCTAAAAGCTCCTGCTGCCCCTCACCGGTCCAGGATGGGAACAAGGTTCGTCATACTCATTGATGGACAAACAGACTGGAGCCAGGCCAAACCTGCTCTCAGTCCTAAACATTGACAGAGTAACAGCTGGCTTGGATTCTCTATGTCATTGTCCTCTCTGCACCTCGGAACGTTACAATTGTTAAGACCTCAGACAGCAACCTCCCCCAAGAGTAAACCTCCGAGGCTTCCTCAAGATCACTCCTAACCATTCATACAGTCAGCATTGCCAGAAGCTAAGACCAGGAAGGGTGAGGTTTTGATAAAGATGTCGTATTTATTCACCTCTGCACTCTTTGGTTGCACAGTGTGGTTTTTGATGAGTTGAGGAAAAGCTGGTAAATTTTCCAGATTTTCCACTTTTCCATTCCACACAGATGGATGGATGGTATTCTATCCCCGTTGTAGGTAGATGTTTCTGTGGCAACAGGCCATGGGCATGGTCTCCAAGGATGGTGAGCACCTTTTGGGGACTGTCATAACTCAGGGGAGGAGGTACTTCTGATAGCTAAGTGGGATGAGGCAAACAATACTCCTAGGCACAATGCACCACACAGGAAGACCAAAGGGCAAAGAGTGAGTCCATCCCAAGTGTCCTTAGAGGCAAGGCTGAGAAACGACAAGTCTGCTCTCCTCTAAAATGAGCATCTCGGACTGGGGATTGCTGCATGTCCCCTACAGTCTACACCAGACCCCCACCCCCAGGAAGAGTGCTGCCACTCACTGCTAGTACCTGGTATATGCTCAAGTTGAGGACTGAAGGGAAAACTAGCCAACAGTTCTTGCCTGACAGCTCTTTGGATTAACATCAAAGCCAGATGTGGTGATGCAAGCCCCGAGTCCTAGCTACTCCAGAGGTTGACTCAGGAGGATCACCTGAACCCAAGTCTGAGATCAGCCTGGCAGCATAGCAAGACCCTGTCCCTCAAAACCAAAACCAAACCAAAAAACAAAACAAACAAACAAACAAACAAAAAAAACTACTGAATTAAATGTTTTGAATTAATATTTTGAGGCAAGAGGGTTTAACTGTACTTTAAGATGGTGAAGCCTGCTTATGTTTCAATGGAAATTTTAAATGTTAACATTAGAATGTAAATCCGATGAGACTGGAGAAAGGAAGGATTCCAGGCCGTGCTGGTCTCCCTAGAAGAGTCCTGAGGTAGAAGCTCACCCCAGAGGCTATGAGAACACAGTATGGAGCCCACCCTGTGTGTTATTTTTAAATCTCACTTCTTACCAAACCACTTCCTTTCAGTGGGTATATACCAGATGCCCCCAAATCTTGACACATTGCAGACCTGGGTTGAAGTTTAGGATGACTGCCCCCAGACCCCATGTGTACCAATCACACACACACACTGATCTCTTTTACGGTACCCCCAGGACCCTCCATTGTCTCAACAACTTGACTCAAATGTGCACCACGTAAAGCTTTGAACTCCAGCGTCACAGTTTGTGAACCTGACCCCAAATGCTATGTTCAAAATCAACCGTGACTCTACACTGCACTGTTTTAAGAATCATCAGAGCTGGGACTCTATCAAAGCCCAGGGTTCACCTGGATATGTCATCCAAGCACAAACCCAACCCTGGGCCTCCCAGTGAGAAGCCACACTTTCACCTACAAAGGATGGCTGCTACCCTCATGGGCCAAAGTCAGCCTAACCTCTCCCGGGACTGTATCCTGGCGTCCCCATGGGGTCTAAGTGTCTATTGCCTTGGTCCTGGGTCTCACTTGAGGTTTTCATGGCAATGAGTGTCCCCATAACTAAGCACCTCTTTCCTGCCCTTCCAGGAGGCTGCGTGTGCTTACGTGTTGCTTGTGACTGCCGTGTACTGGGTGTCCGAGGCGGTGCCTCTCGGAGCTGCAGCCCTCGTGCCTGCCTTCCTCTACCCATTCTTCGGCGTTCTCCGATCCAGTGAGGTTAGACCCCTCATGACCCAACCCTGTCCTCAGGTCTGCTGGACCGGTGAAGGACGCCTCAGAGGACAGGAGATTCATAAGCACGTGATGGAAGGAGGAACTCCAGAGCACTAGGCTTTGTATCTGCTGACCCAGACACTGAATTCCTCCCTTTCTGCCCTTGCACATTCAGCTCCTTACAAGTGTTCAAAACTTGCCACTTCCAGGAAGCCTTCCCTGACTAACCAGAGGCAACTGCTCCTTATATTTGAAGTTTTGTTTTTGTTTTTAAGACAGGGTCTCATTAGATAGCCCTAGCTGGCCTAGAACTCATTACATAGACCAGTCTGGCCTTGGACTCATAGAGCTCCGCCTGCTTCTGCCTCTCAAGTGCTGGAATTGAAGGGACGTACCACTATGGCTTTCTGATCTGCCCCTATAGGAGACAACAGTTGGCCTGTTTCAATGTCTTGTATGTCCTTCCGACTGCACCCACACAGGCAGGAAGCAGGGCTCACATCTATTGGCCTCCCCCTCCTGTGGTTGAGCTCACAGGAAGGAAGTACTCAGTTGTTGACAGGGGTTTTCTGTTTCCCTGTGTCCTGGCTTCTTATTCCTCTTCCTCTAAGACAAAACCACACACTCCTGACTCTTCCTCCCCAACTCCAGATCACTGCTTGATCCCTTTGCCTGCAGCTAGCTCTCTCTTACTTCATAGCACTCGGCAAAGCTCAGACTGAAACTGCTGGTGACAGCCCCAGGTTGTGACCAAATATCACGGCAAAGCCTACATACAAACAGACAAACAAACAACAACAAAAAACCCCGTAGGGCGGGCAGGAGGAGGTGAACGGTGAGCCTCCTTCCTTATCATCTGGCTCCAGTGGGGTGCTGATCTTTGACTGGGGTGTCTGATGAGGAAGACTGAGGTGGGCAGGGAAGACACACAGGAGGCAAGCAGGGAGCAGATGCCTGAGTCCTTCTAAGAACCGGTGCTCGCTCGTTATTTAATACAGAACTCTCAAGATTTCTAGGAAGTGGGTATCAATGGCTCAAATCTCCACAGGAGGAAAGAGGCTTAGAGAATTAAATGTACCCCTGTCGTACAGTAGAAAATAGCAGGCTGTACCTATGACATTGCAGAGCCTGTTCTCGTATTCGCTCTGCCAGACAAAGAAAATTCCTAACATATATAGGCCTTTCATAGTGCTATCAATTGCTAGGAATTGTGGGTATCTCTGTGCTATGAGGAAGAGTGAAGCTGGCCTATGGGCTGCCTTAACCTTGACCAACAGAAATTTTTTTATTAGTCATTTTATTAATTAATTAGTCATTTTATTAATTATTTTTTTCAATTAGTCATTTATTCTGCCGGTTCTTTTTTATTATTATTAATTAAGTTATTTATTTACATTCTGATCACAGCTTCCCCTCCCTCCTCTCCTCCCAGGCCCTCCCTCCTTCCCCTTACCACCATTTACCCTTTCTCCCCTTCTCCTTAGGAAAGGAGCCTTGGCATAGCAAGTTGCACTAGGCTCATCTTCTTCTATTGATGCTAGACAAGGAGCCTAGTTAGGGGAAAGGGATCTGAAGGCAGACAGTGTAGTCAGAGATAGCCCCTGCTTTCACGGTAGGAGTCCCACATGAAGACCCAGTTGCACAACTGTTATACATGTGCAGAGGCCCATCCCATGCATGCTCTCTGACACCAGAGCAT
Organism: Rhabdomys pumilio; assembly: GCA_030674055.1. Lineage (NCBI taxonomy): Eukaryota > Metazoa > Chordata > Mammalia > Rodentia > Muridae > Rhabdomys > Rhabdomys pumilio. Next base: position 41,961,945 of record JANHMN010000016.1, on the reverse strand, counting down.
CCCTGAAAGCTCGCCTGATGGCTGTTTTTGGTCACCAGTGAACAGCTTCTCTTCCTATGGGATAGAATTGACTGGCCAGTTTTTGTTAGTTTGCCTTAGATTTCTTTTTCCTTTGTCTATGAGGTGTCTAACAGTAGACATAGCCTAGGGAAGCTGTGGGCAGGTTTTTGTCCTTACAGATATGCATGTGACATGGATAGAAGAAGAGGGCACAGACAAAACCCAGTCAGTGAGGCAGTTTCTCCAACTTTCCCCCCACTCCTTCTTTTGTGAGTGAGAAGAGAGGGATTTCTTGTCTGTGTCTAAAAGAACGATCAACCTTAAGGACAACTTTTCTCAGGAGAAGTGTACAAACTTGTTCTGCATGATTGTGAAACCAGACCTTCATGGGTTGAGGGAACGGGAAAGGAAGCTAGGCAACAGCTATCCATGTCCCGCCCCTTTGCATAGACATGAAAGCCAACCTAATAAGGAAAGAGACTCTTTGGAGGCAATGGTTTGGGGAGGGGACTTTTTAACTTGAAAGGAATAACCTTCATGTGTGATTAGGTATTGCTATCCATTAGGAGGATGGGATTAAGAAGACCTACCTTATCGTTTGAGGCAGAAATCTTAACCCACCCCTGTCTTGAGGTAGTTTTGACAGGTCTGTTTAGCAATTGGGGTATAAGAAACAGCTTAGTCCAAATATGGTCTGTTCAGTTGACCTTAGCTCAGATTAAAAGAAAATGTCAACAGGATAGAAGACATAGGTGATAGCTCCTTGTGGGCCAGATAACTATAGCAGAAACACCCATTCCACCCTCTCTAGGTATGCCCTTACACCAGCATCATGGCTCACAGGGAAAAGCAAGGTATTTCTCCCCAGGAGCGCCCAAGTCACCTATACATGCTGTGCCGAACCCAACTCCTGTTCCACCCTCCCCTTGCTGAGACTCATCCTCTCCATTCCTTCACCCTTAAAACCCTTTGACTCAATTACACTCTTGTAAAGTGTTTCTGAAGACTTCTCCTTAGAGTAGTTCCCTTCCCTTTGAGCTAGCTTGATGTTCTCATCAAGATGGTATGTACCATCTTTTTAAGTAGTATGTAACAGATATCGCCTTCTATAGGCACACATCTCCCAGAATGTGTAGTGTCTCGGGGCTTGTTGGTGTCCCAGTGCCCTCTGGCCTCGGTTCTCAGTTGCTGCTGCTCCTTGGGGCTGGAAAGATCCTGGTCTCCATGAAAGCATGTGAATGGGGTCGGTCCAGCCCTGGACCTGTAGCTTTAGTCCTTCCTATCATTCCCTTGGGATTCTGAGTTCGAGATCTTCCATTCAGGATGGTACGGTACCCAGTGGGATGAGCAAAGTAAATGTGCCATTTCTGCCCACTCAAGTCTTATTTCTGGTCCTCCTGAGTTCCCCTCCACCTGAAGCTGTTTCTAGGAGTCAGAGCACTGGAGAAAAACAGAACCAGCCCAATAGGAGGGTAAGATAGCTACAGCTGTAGATGCTGACTTAGAAAGAGATGGCTTTGCTATAAGGAATTGCCTCTACCATGCTACTGAAACATTCCATGACCCGCTGCTGCTGCAGGAATCCCAGAGGGACATTGGGTGTGAGTGCTGTGAGCCCATTGACCAGAGGACCAGGGGAGCTGGTGGCCTAAACTCCAGCTCAGGAGCTGAAAATAAAATGTGAGATTCTGGCCACAGAACTGGGGAAAGGGGCTTCTTAACCCAACCTGTTGGCTTTATGCCAGGCTCCATGGAACTTCATCTCCAGGCACTGTGGTATTTAATCTTCTAAAAGGAGCCACTGTTTTCTACCCTTGTTTTATAGAGGAGCAAACTGCAGCTCAGAAAGGTTAAGTAACTTACCCAAGGTTGCCCAGCTAGCAAGCGATAGAACCAGGTCTTGTGTCTAGGGGTATGTAATTCTAAAACCTGAACTCTCGGTCCCTGGGCCATCTCTCTACCAGAAGCTTCCATTTAGTTAATAGATGATGGACACGGCACCTCAGTCTGCATAGGGAGCTCTTCCAGGGGTGAGTTGGCCAGAACATCAAAGATCTGGATCCTGAGAAGCATGGGGGATGAAGAAACAATGTAGGGAGACATGTTTTCTGGTTTCTGTACCTAGTGTGGCGGGCTCAATCCAAATTAACCAATGACAGGGCTTGAAGGAGCTCCCCACCATAAGTACCACGTGTAAGGGAAACTCAGGAACTGGTTGCTGGGCACAGTCCTCATATTCCTGTTCCAGAAGGTTTGAGCCAAATGACCACATCAGGGACACTAGCCTAGAGATAGACTTTGTGCCTTGGCGGATGATCAGACACTAAAGTCCCCTTGACTTTAGGATTCTGCCATTTAATTTTTGATTAGGTCTTTGTGTCTAGCCTAAGCTGGCCTCAACGATCACCCTGTCTCTGCCTTCAGAGAGCTGAAATTATAGGGTAACATTCCAAACATTCTCCCCCATACCTCCTACAATCGTCCCATGAGCACCCAGTAATACCTCCCTCTGCTGGTGTGCAGGACTCCATCCTAGATTTTAGTCAGTGTTAGCATTTCATTTTGTTTGTTTGGACTCCATTGTGATTCTTACTGACCTTAGATCTGTCTTTTAAAAGTCTTCTCATCCTTACTACTGGGAAGCCCAGGCACAGAAATTACTTCTGATAGAATTTCCATATTCTGACTGTACACAACTCCCTTCTGTCATCATCCTCTCCTATCAGTGTGCCAGTGTCCCTGCACTGCAAGCCACTGGGCAAGCCTCACTCAGAATCAAGGTCCTGCCAGAGCAAGAGAAACTGGAGGCGACCCCCACTGGGATAGCAGCCATGTCCTGCTGGAGTCTGATGTCATCAATCTGCTTCCCTGCTGGCTCCCAGTCTTTCTGACTGGATGCCTGCCTGTTGTACAAACCCTGGCTATCTCTGTTTGTTCAACCCTGGAGGCATTCCCCACCCCTCTCAAGACCAGAAAGGCCTCTATTCCACATGGAGGCTGACCCTCCTCCTGCATGCAGGCCCTTGGGGGATGCGGGCTGCAGATCAGGTGGGCCATCTACCATAAACTCAACCTGTCCATCAGCCTCAGCTGACCTTCAAATCCAGACTTGATGTAAAGCTGTGTAGACCCTGTAGCCCTTGAGGCTAATTTCATGTTTCTGTGGAAGAAACAACTTTCTCTGAGCCAACACCAGACCAAACTTCATGCCTGGCCTCAGACCCCAGCCCCTGTCTCTCAACTTTCCAACTCTGAGCACTTCAGAGAGTCCCAGATCAGCAACTGGAGAATAAGATCAAGAGCTGCAGCCATACGGAAGCTAGGCCAGCTTTGAGGTCTCCTGAATAGCCATCTAGATCTTCCTGCTAAGAAAGTTTTACTTTTTTTTTTTAATTTTCAATTTTTCACTTATGTATATGAGTGTATGGCTGAAGAGTCTCTGTGCATTGCATTCATGCAGGTGCCCTTGAAGCCAGAGATTGGTCAGATCCCCTGGAGCTGGACTTACTGGCAGTTGTGAGCCACTTGATGTGGGTGCTAGGAACCAAACCCAGGATCTCCGGACAACCAGCAAATGCTCCTTACCACTGAGCCATCTCCCCAGCAACAGTACCTTTTTTCTCCTTTCTTTTTTTTTCTTTCTTTCTGTAGTTCTTCATTTATTTGTTGAGGGATAGGGGAATCTTACTATGTAGCCAAGGCTAGCCTCAAACTTTTAATCCTCCTGCCTCAGTTGGTATTACAGATGAGTGACACTAGACCTGACTCAGTACCTTTTCTTTAACCCAATCTTAAGACACTCAGTGAAGAGGAGAAAGAGTGAAGCCTACACAGACAGGGAATGGAAGCCTAGCGTGCCAGCTGCTTAGATTAGTCCCTGGTCGTTTCCTTCCCCTGGCTACCCTTAGAGTTTGCTGCGACAGTGTGTTCCCAGGAAGGAAGATCAGGTGATGAGGAGCTGGAGCCCCTGTAGGACATTCTCGGTGTAATGACATCACAGCCTGTGGGGAATGGCAGAGAGAGGGGCAGACATTGGCGGTCATGGTGTCTTCCTTAGACACTAGCTAGGGTATATACTGTCCCTGGCTTTGACAGGGCTCAGTGTTAATGCAGAGCTGAGTCAGGCATCCAGTTCTGGATGTGTCCCACCTGTGGCCCTCAGACCGCACGTACCCTAAAATAGCTTATGAATGCAGGTCAACATAAAAATGTAAACTGGGGCTGTGGAGATGGCTTAGTGAGTTAGAGAACTTTTTGTGGAGGCAAGGGGATTTGAGTTCAGTTCTCCAGCACCTGTGAAGTGTGGCCACAGGTGTTAGGAACCATAGTACTGTGGGTGAGAGAAAGGTGGATTTGGGGAACTCGATTGGCCATCCAACCTGGTGAAAACAAAAATAGCAAGCTTTGGGCTCAGTGGGAAGTTTGCCTGCATTGTAAAACCTGCCAAGCTGAAGTACCTACCCCATCCCACCCTAACCCCACCCCAGCCCCACCGGTGAGCACTGTGAGGCCCCTGTGCTGGTCTCAGTGTGAAAGTGCCTATCACAGAACTAGCTAACAGCAAGAACAAGGAGTTGACCATCCGTTCGCTCCCCCCACCCCCGCGCCCCCAGGAGGATATAACAAGAAAGGTTAAAGCCCACATTCTTTGTGAGGAAAACAGCAAGATGAAGTTATATCTGGATTTCCATTCTCAGACTTCTTGGAAGAGAGCCACAATCTCCTTCCTCCCACTACCAAAAAAAAAAAAAAAAAAAAAAAAAAAAAAAAAAAAAAAAAAGTTAAAAATTAATTAAAGTGATACTTCACAGTCCTCTCCCCCCCACACACTTATGCATTATACATAGGGACTATGTCCCAAGTCACCCTCTGGTTGCCTAGAAACATGGAGCATCAAATACTAGATAAATTATCTCCCGTGATGCCCTGCAGTTTCCCCACGGAGCCAGAGTCCTCGTGTCCTTCTGGAGCTCAAGCCTGCTGCCACCCTTTGTCTCACACCACTCCTTACCTTAGCATCGCCATTAACTATGAGTCACCTGAACACAGGTGCTGCAGTACACCAGTGACTCTAATGGCTAATATAGCTGTTATATTATCCAGAGCCCAGGCTCCTCATTGTACCCCTCTGTGATGGCATCTTTCGAGGGGACCCATCTCTTCTAAGATGCAACCACCAAACACTTATTCACTCCAAGGTCAAAAGTATGACACCCGGAGGAAAGCCACAGAACCAAAAGGCAGAGAAAGCAATGACTGCCCACACTCATCACAGATCCCTGTGCTTTCTTCCTGGGAGGAGTGCTGTGTTAGAACCTAGTGCTGCTTTGCTGGTAACTCTAATGGGTTCTGCTATTAAGTCTTCCAAGCCAGTGAGTACTGGAACTTGGGGAAAGGATGGCTGAGGATGTTTGCCCTGATAGAGGACACTGCATGGCCTGAGAATAAGACAGAAAAACGTGTAAGATGTGGACAAGGGAAAGGAGAGTCGGAACTGACAGCAGCTAGTCGGGTGTGCTCACCGCTGTGTGGGCACTGCTGGGCTGGGATAGGACCCGGGAGAGCTGTGCACACTGGAAAGAGAATTGAAAAAAGGCAAGAGCTCTAGTAACTCAGGAGGCAGGTAGCACTGTGTAGCCAGCATTTGCTCCTTGGTGGGTTCTTCTTTCTTCCACCCTTCTCCATCCATTCAACTCCATAACATCAGATAAGAGAGAAAAAAAGAATATAAAGGAAAGGAAATAATCTCGGAATAAAGTCAGGGGTCGGAAAGGGGATAATGTTACACTTAGACCTCTTCCTACTGATTAGGGGTGTCGAATTCCTTGGGGCAATTCTGATCTTCAGCATCAGGATATCTAACTACTACTAGTTCTTCTCTTCCTCCTCCTTCTCTTCCTCCTCTTCCTCCTCTTCTTCTTCCTTCTCCTTCTTCTCCTTCTCCCTTTCCTCCTTCTTCTCCTTCTTCATCTTCATCTTCATTTTTTTATTTGAGCACACTACTTAACAAACTGAAAACAACAACAACCTACAACCCATACTGTCTTTTGGGGCCGTAGCATTTATATCCTTCTGAAAAGTCCCCAGAATTCCAAATGTCACACAATTGGGGGAATTATCTGCAGCTGCTGGCAAAACCACACCTCTGCTAGAGCACGAGGCAAATCATAGTCAGCTGCTGTGGACAGTCCAAAGCAGCCCCACACTCCATACCTGGGATTTATACAAAAACATATTCTTACAATATTTCTGTATTTTTTTTGGGGGGGGGGGGAACACCAAAATTCCAAAACTGTCGCTACAGCACACGTTAGAAAGTGGTTAAGATAATCCTCAGAATCTGGAGACTTGGAGATTCCCTGGAGGAGTTCTAAATAAACAAGTCTAACTGTGGAAGACACCACCCCTGAGCAGGGTTTTCATTCACCATTGTGAACAGCAGGCTGTGACTTTGCTCTGTTCATGAGCCTGCTCAGTGTGCTGCTAATCACCCCAGACTAGGTCCTAGGTACTTTGAGCAAGTACCCAGGAACAGAAAGAGGCACCAGAAATTCTGGTTGTTGATGTGGCAGGCCATGATAGCTAGGTTTGCAACTGGCATCTAATCTTGGCAACAACATTACAAGGTAGGGATTTACATAACCCTATTTTTCATTTAGAGAATAAAGCTGAGAAGGGTTGCATAATCTTCCTGGGGTAGCTGGCTCTGGAATTCTCATTCCTTCTACTTGAGGATGCTACCTTTGAATGCACAGCCTCTATCCAGAGCCCCTGAGTTCAGGGAGGGCACTTGAACTGATTTAAACCCATCAAACAATGAGAAAACAGCACAAAGCTAATAACATGCTGGAGCCGAGTCTTTGGTTGGCACCAGACCTCAGCAGTTACAGCCAGGGTCTGTGAGTATGAGGGTTGGGAACGTGTGCTGGCCAGTGCTTTCTGGACACTGACTGGTCTTCTCCCAACTGATTTCCAGTTGACCCACCTTATACAGCATATGTTACCTCGAAGGTTTCACCTTCATCTGTGCTTGGATACACTGCCTCTGCCCTTGCACTGTGACCTAAGACATGTTCCTCAAACTCTCTGAGTTTGCTCATCTTAAAGTTAAACACAGTCAGTATATGTCCAGTAGGACTGGTGCAGGACTCAGAAGAGCAAGCAAATGCAAACTGTGAGGCTCATGGAGTGGAGAAGATGCCCTAGTCTACCTGAATTTCCTCCTCTTACTCTTGGGTGGGACCCAGAGAAAGTAATCTTACCTCTGTATAACACTCACTGACCCTTCTAAAAGACATCGCAGACAAACCGATGTTATGGGATGTCTGTCACATGCTAAAGAAATAGAGAACACATTGTTACCAGCCTTTGGGGGGGAGAGGGGGGGAGTTATGGTCTCATCAACTCTTCAGCAGCGGAGTGTGGGATCGTGGTGTGACAGAGGGACTGTTCCTCACAATTTCCATGTCTCATGTCTGCTATGGGGTTCCCTCTTGACAGACAAGGAAAAATACAACCCTCTCCCCGAGCTAACACACAGAGACCTAAGAAAGAAACTAGGAGGGTACTTGATCCCCACAGCAGAGCCTTCCAGCATCCAGCTCTGCTCACTCCTCCTAAGTCAGTGTCTTTCCCAGAAAGGATTCAAGCCCCTCATAGTAGAAGACCTTCTATGGCCCCCGGGAGCATCAGCTGAGAAGTAAGCTTGGGACAAGAGCTAGGTCCACCAGAAGCACAGGTCTCTGCCTCCTAGAAAATGGTTACAGGCATGAATCATATCGACTCAAGCCAATGAGATCGTCATGGGACAATGAATGAAGAGCTACGGAGCAGGTGCCTTTGTTGTGGTGGCCGTGTTGGGTTATTTGAACAAAGTCTAAAACTGAGTGATAACAGAGCTTATCGTGAAAGCCAGCAGACTCCTTCCTTACTTCCTGGCTTCACTCTTACCGAGTCCCTCCCATCCAGCCTCAGGCTCCCTGCCATCCAACTGGGCTACCCCTTGGCATTAATCACCATCTCCCCACACTGTGGCATTAGTTCTTGTCATTACTAGATGACACTTCTCACTATGACAGATGAGTGCTATGTTCCCTTACATCCCCCACTGTACCTCGCTTCACTCCCCAATCAGTAACTAACTGTATTTGGGGGGGGGTGTCTGTGTGTGTGTGGGGGAGTGTGTATGTGTGTGTGTGGGGGAGTGTGTATGTGTCTGTGTGTGTTCGTGCGAGTATGTGTTCGTGTACCTAAGTGTGTGTGTGTGCACATATGTGTGTGCACATGTGTGTATGTGCACATGTGTGTATGTGCCTGTGTATGTATGTGCATGTGTGCATGTGCACATGTGTGCACACGTGTGCATGTATGTGTGTGACTGTGTGTGTGTATATGCCACGGTGTACATGTGGAGGTCAGAGAACAATTTTAAGGAAATAGTTCTTGCTTTCCACCTTATTTGAGGCAGGGTCTCTCTTGTTTCAGCCACAGTGTGACCGTGTAGCTTCTGGATGACTCTGTCTCTGCCTCCCATCTTCTCCACAGAAGTCCTGGGATTACAGATGAATGCTGCCAAATTTAGCTTTTAATATGGATTCTGGCTGGCATATACTTTTATCCAGCAAACCATTTTCCTAACCCCTCAACTTTTTTACATTCAATAATCAAAAGATAACTCCTAATGTGGATGGAGACACATATGTGTGTGTATACATACACACACACACACATATATATATATATATATATATATATATATATACATACATACATGACTTCCACATATTTTACTATATGTAAATGTCCTTTACAGCTCAATTATTTTTCCTGTGGTTAAAACTTTTCTCATTTTATCACCTTAAAATACATTTTAGGTTAAAAGTTCATCTCCTTATTTTTTGCCATGGCTCCTCCAACTACGTGACTATTACTTACCGGGCATCTACTTTTGCATGTTATTCCACTGTTGGCAATCCAAAGGTTTTACTAAAAACTGAAGAGGTGGATATAAAAACTCAGCCAACTACAGTACACTCCTGATCTCAGCCTGGCCCTGAGCACTCCATGGTGTGTGGAATTAACTAAAGCCACAATCCCAGCCTAGCCCAGAGCGCTCTACAGTGCAAGGAATTCATAGTATCCCCAGGGAACAATCAGAGGCTGAAGCAAAGGAAGGTGTTCTGGAGGGCACCCGGCCTGAACCTGGCTTTGAAGTCTGTTCTGAATGTGCAGTCAGAGATGAAGACACAATGTTCCAAGTGAGAACGTAGCAGAACATAAATGATAAGGAAAGGGATGCTGGGAAGGCAGTGAGGAAAGGGATTCTGGGAATGAGTGGTGAGGAAAGGAATTCTGGGAACAGAATGATCCAACAAGGATGGGGCTAGATGTATAGGGAAGACAATGTGGACGGGATGGGAGGGCTAACCAAAATGAAGGATAAAAAAATATAATTTTATTCTTTCTTTATTAATGTATTAGTTCTTTCTCATTTGAGTGAAATGGGGGGGGGAGGAAATCAAATTGTAAAAGCATCCTCAAGAATTCTACCCTCCCCCCAAAAATAAAAAAATAATAAAAATAAAAAATAAATAAAAAGAATTCTAACCCACTGAGTGTGGCAGTAAGTCTAGTTCTTAGGTTTTGAGACAGGGTTTCTCTATGTAGCCCTGGATGTCCTGGAACTCATTCTGTAGACCAGGCTGGCCTCAAAGTCAAAGATCCACCTGTCTCTCCCTCCCAAATACTAGGATTAAAGGCATGCACCACCAACACCTAGTGAAGTTGGTGTTTTTAAATGATCAACTGTTTTAGCTCGTGGTAGAATATTTGCCCAGCATAGGAAAGGCCCTGGGATTGATCTCAGAGCTGAAGGAGATAAGGCAATACCCAGTTATTTGAATAAGCCCCCCTCCCTGCTCCTGCTTCACGAGCCTCTGATTCTGAGAACACACTGTACTGGCCATGGCCTTTTCCCGGCTGGTGACCGGCCTTCCTGACCTCCCTACAGGTGGCGGCGGAGTACTTCAAGAACACCACGCTGCTGTTGGTGGGCGTCATCTGCGTGGCAGCAGCTGTGGAGAAGTGGAATTTACACAAGCGCATCGCCCTCCGCATGGTCTTGATGGCCGGAGCCAAGCCTGGCATGTGAGTCACGTGTGGGGTCCTGGGGCAGTGACAGGAGTCACAGCAGGATGTGTCCTTGAGCTCCCCTGCTAAGTGGGAGATGACATCAGAATGCTGGACTCCCACCTCCCGCACCTGTGAGAGAGATCCCGATAACCATGGAATACAGATGTGAACAGTAGCCCTGATGTTATTATCACCTGAATTTAAGGAATTCTCTTGACAACCTGGACAACAGCAAGGACAATGGCTTTGCAACACCTGAGGGCCTTGTTTAAAAGCACAAAATGAACCAACAGAAACAGTTTCTCAATTTTTGCCTGTAGGTTAGAGTGCACACAGGTCAAAGAATTGGGTGGCTTTTCGCCATTTAAGAAGCCATGAGCATCTCCTCCCATCCACCTGAGTTTCGAGGGCAGTGGGGCAGAATGCTTCAGACCACAGATCCATCAGGCCTGCTGTCTCTGACCATGCCTCACATGCTTCCTTTTCTCTTCCACCCTGCCATCAAGAGGCCCAGCAAGGGGACATCCTCACTCTCACAGTATACGTGAGGGCGGCAGGGTGGACAGTTTAGTGTAGCCTCGGTTCCCTGCACCAGACCTCCATTGTTCCCCTTCCCCTTCTCCACTCCCAGTTCACAAGTCTAACCCGCTGGACGTAAACTGCTTCAGCAGCTGGAAGGACAGACTAGAAACAATGTAGCATTGTTTTCAGCCTTAGTCTTTCAAACTAATAATGTTGGGACTCTGAAGCATGACCCTGCCTCCCAGGTTGCTAAGCAGAGCCTTGCTAACGACAGCTTAATCCACCCAGGCCCTGCAACCATCTGCCCACTCAGCTTCCTAGGCACACGGGGGCATTTCTTCCAACAAAGTGGGGCCTTGTGACTCCTTTATCTCTGTTCTGTTCTGTTTTGTTTTGTTTCCCTTGTGGTACTGGGGGAGGGGTGGGGAGAATGAATGGAGCAAACCCACATGGGATTGCCCTAAGCAAGCACTCCAGCCCTGAGCCACATCTCCAGTCCCTGCATAGCTCGTGAAGACTTTACACTACTCAACAAGAATGTTCGCCTGTCTGTTTGCCTTCTTCCCTGTTTACCACACTACTCGGCAAATTCGTACAGGCATAGGACACTATCGGTGGGTGTGCCAAACATGAGAGCTATGTCGCTGTCAGCTCAAACTAAACACTGCCAGGACTCAACTCTGCTTGGGTACAATCCACACATGTGCTGTCCCCAGACTGTGCAGAGTCATCTGAAATATAAACAAGTCATCTTTGTCTCCACCTCTCTTAGGCAACAAGCCCCAGGTCTGCACAGGCACGCTTTGCACTGTGCTTCAAAGTCAAAGGGAAAGCATTTGAAGGTTATTTTTATTCTGTGCTCCTCCAAGCTTGACTCTTTCAGAGACCAGCTGGAGACATGCACACAAAGCGGTGACAGGGGAAGACTTCTGTGGCTTTGCAGCCATCCTTGCAGCTAGTTGACACTGGGACAAGTCGTGGGAGAACTGAGTGCCAGACATTTATCTCTGTTTGCTCCCAAATAATTATGCTGACTTGCACAGAACATGGGGTGCCCTAGACTTGCTGGCTGCACAAGAGACACACCACAGAGCTCCACCTAACGTCCACACAGAGAGAAGGGAGCAACCACTGAGTCCATAGCCTGGGACCTTTGTATCAAAGCTATCCCTTCCTTCTTTAAAAGCCTTCTTCCCGGCCAAGGTCACTAGCCACAATATGGGAATCGTTTGCTGGACCAATGCTAAAATAAAGGATTCCTCTGCACCAAGCTCTGGGAGTTTGAAGCTGAAAAGCACCTGGGGGCCATAAGGGTCACAATTCAGCAGGATAATGCTCTGCTCCAACTGTCCCTGCCCTCCAGGCTGCTGCTATGCTTCATGTGCTGCACCACCATGCTGTCCATGTGGCTCTCCAACACCTCCACCACCGCCATGGTGATGCCCATTGTGGAGGCAGTGCTGCAGGAGCTGATCAATGCCGAGGAGGAACAGCTGGTGTCGGGCAACTCCAGCACCGAGGAGGCTGAGCTCATGGGTACAGTTCACTGGGGCTCATCTCCCCTTTGCTCCTCCCTCCCCAAATCCCCTGCCTGTCTCCATTCGGGATGCTTTCCAACCTGGTGCCCATCCCCTCATCTTCCTTTGATCCTCTTAGCCATGCCAGTTGTCATAACCCAAGCTACCCTTAGCCCATTCCCATTCTTCCTTCCTACTTTGCTCACTGGCATCCTCCCCTCCTTCCCTCTGTCCCAAGCATTATTACAAAACTCTGGGGTCTGCCTGCATCTACAGCCCCACTATGCCTTCAGAGCAGAGAGAAGGCGAGAAGGCCATCACACCTCTGCCCCTGCCTTGAGCCCCTGGTCTTCCACATACGGAGGTCCACTCCAGCCTTAGTT
>JANHMN010000016.1:41934087-41944382 GCA_030674055.1 Rhabdomys pumilio | reverse complement strand
TTATATTTATATTTATATTTATATTTATATTTATATTTATATTTATATTTATATTTATATTTATATTTATATTTATATTTATATGTGAGTGTCTACATGTATATATGTGGACCACATGCACGTTTGTTGCCCACAGGGGCCAAAAGAGGGTATCAGATTCCCCTGAAACTGAAGTCACTGGTGGTTGTGAGCCACCTGATATGTGTGCTGTGAGCTGAACCCAGGACCTCTAGAAAGCAGTCAATGCTCTTAACCTGTAAGCCAAATGGTTTATAGCCCAGTGACACATCATTCTCAAAGAAGGCCAGGAAGCCATCCAAGTGTCTTGTGTACATTAGTTCCTTTGCCCTGCACACCTGTGTGGCTGAGGAAATGTGATGTTTCTGAAGAAACGGAAGCTCAGAAGCAGGCTTAGTTAACATAGGAGAGATGGGGCTTTATTCATCTGATGTGAAGCCCAGTCTCTGTCCACTGAACCGGTGTGTGACCTACCCCTCTGGCCTCATGTGCCAGACAGCCCCACGCTGACTATGGAATTCACTGATTTTCCTTTGGTAGGAAAAAACAGGAATCCCGAGCCCCAGCTCCAAGAACCAAGAACTGAACAAGAAGAAGTACAGATCCCACCATGACCAAATGATCTGCAAGTGCCTCTCACTGAGCATATCTTACGCTGCCACCATTGGTGGCCTGACCACCATCATAGGCACCTCCACCAGCCTCATTTTCTTAGAGCATTTCAACAAGTAAGTAATTCACTCTGTCACCAAGTACCAAGTAAGCAACCTCTATTGGTAACTGGGCCAGAACGAGACTGGGTGCTGGGGACATGGCAGGAGCCAGAGCAGAGAGGCTCTGGTTGAGGAAGTAAGCCAAGTACAGGACTCTGCTCAGAGAGCTCATTCATCCACAGAGATTCTCCCCAAAGAGGAGGTGCCAATGGGGCCACCCGGATGGTCAGGCAGGGTCAACTAGATACAAGCTTTCCAAAGAACCAACTGGAGTGAGAGGGGTCTGAGGCTCAAGAATAGGGCACTTAGAAGAAATGGCAGGGCAAAGGGGACTAGGGAGAGGGACAGATGACAGAGGGCTGACAAGACCCACAGAGAGCTTGGATAGCACCCATAAGAAAGGCCATGAGACACATTCAAGGAATTTGAAGTAAGGGGTGAGGTAGCTATAGGTAGCAGGAGGGGGATTTAGAAAGAGAGCTCCTTGTGGCCTTTGGAGGGAGCACCAGTGAGGAGGAGGAGGAGGAGGAAGAAGAGGAGGAGGAAGAGGAGGAGGAGGAAGAGGAGGAGGAGAAGAAAGAGGAGTAGAGGTGCATCTGTACTTGAGTCTGCATGATTCTAAATAATGTAGTTTCCTCTGCCCTCTGTCCTGCTGCATGTCTTCTGAAGGCATTCTTGGCTATCCCCTCCCCCCAAATACCATGTGGAAGTATCATCCGCTCCTTGCCCCTGACCCAGTCTTTACCCTCCAGCCAGTATCCGGCGGCAGAGGTGGTGAACTTCGGAACCTGGTTCCTCTTCAGCTTCCCCATCTCTCTCATCATGCTGGTGGTCAGCTGGTTCTGGATGCACTGGCTCTTCCTGGGCTGCAAGTGAGTACCAGGGCCCTGCTGGCAAAGCACCAAGGCTCTCCCAAGGCTCTCCCAAAGCCTCAAGTGGGAAGGCTCTGATCAAAGTGGGCATGCCCAGAACCAGCAAACAGTCTGTACTTTGGGTGTGCAGGGGACACAACTGGGAGCTGGACATGGTCTCTCCTGGAGGCTTGAATATTTCATGAGTCCTGCACTTCTCTCCCTGCACAATGAGGCGTTCTTAATTCTAACCCCTTGGCTAGCAGACCTGTCTGATTACAGAGAGCTTGGAGAGTGTCTGGTGTAGCTTTATTGCCCTCAAATCATACAGAGTAACCCAAAGTGCTCTTCGAAACACGATTCTAAGTAAAGCTGCCCTAGGTTTAATTCTATAGACAGTGGTGGTTTCTGCTTAACGGATTATATGGAATGTGCTTATATCTCCCAAAATGATAAGTTGAATATGACCCTTGTGAAATTATTTCTAATATTAAGCTGCTTAGTAAGCCTTTTCTTAATAACCATCAGTCTACTCTAAATTTGATCAACCTCAAATGCCAAAGGGGAAAATACATATGTGGTTGTGCTAGTAAGTTGCTTAGGGAACCCATCACTATGTTGGCCAAGGAATGTTTTCTTTTTACTCAGCTTACTGTCAAACCAATGATGGCTGCACACAAGGGCCAATATTATAATATAAAACCAGCTCCTACTTTTACCCCAGGCAAGCCTTGTCTCTAGAGAAATAAATGTGTGCACACATGTACACATGCATACACACACAAACACCCTTCAACACTCTGACTCCACTCATGTACAAGACAGTTGTGTAGAAGTACTTAGACATAAATACCCAGTTATACATCTTCAACACATGTTTGCATACTGATACAACCAAGCCATGTCCAAATGGACATAACCAAAGACCAGGGGAAGGTCTAAGAGGGGCTGGGTAACTAGGCAGACAGAAGCTGTACAGATAGAAGAAGGGGAAGCAGTGTGCAGGTGAGGAGGACAAGAGAGAAGCGTGTATGTGGCCTCGGGTGCATGTTTTACTTTTATGCTTGCTCTCCCTTCTTAGCTTTAAAGAGACCTGCTCTCTGAGCAAGAAGAAGAAGACCAGGAGGGAGGAGCTGTCAGAGAAGAGGATTCGGGAGGAATATGAAAAGCTGGGAGACATTAGGTAAGAGCTACACCGTTCCCCCTTCCCTGACCCACTGAAACAGTGAAGGGAGCTAGTGGCCTTGTTCCTAGAGTCCCCCACATTGACAGAATTTTCCAGAACTCTGAAGCTAAGCATTCAGAAGGTGCTATTTAATGTCAGAGCCATGCTGGCTCAGAAGAAGGAGTGACCCCCTTCTGTCTCCAGAATCCCAGGTATGGGCGGAGCATCTACTGGGGCAGCTAGAGAAAAATCAACAGAAAGCAAGCAGAGCCACTCATGGAACATGCTAGATTCCTTACAAAGCAGGGCTCCTGCATCTCCCAAATGAGCCAGAGATCCAGCCATCACTCCCAGGGAGCTGGGGGCCTTGGCGCTATATTTAGAGCATGAGACGACATCAAATACAGATGTAAAGACGTAAGAACCAAGACATTCCTGACAACCTCCGACACTTCCATCGGTAATCCCACAGTGCCTCAGTATACCTTCTGTCTAATGCCCTGTCCCCTCTCTCACAGTGCTCCCTAGCCAGAACTTTAGGTAAAACAAAACTGGCATTCATAAGATATAGGAAAGTATAAGGAAAAAGTAAAGTGGCAAAATTATATCCTACTGCTAATTGTTAGCATTATATTCTCCTTCCCGTGAATGCATGTGTTGTGTGTGCATGTGCATGTGTGGGGTGTGTGTGTGTGTGTGTGTGAGAGAGAGAGGGGGGGAAGGGAGGGAGAGAGAGAGAGAAAGAGAGAGAGAGAAAGAGAGAGAGACAGAGATCATGTGATTTAGCTGGCTTTATAATCCCAGTTAACTCCAAAGCTGAGGCAGGAGGGTAAGTTCAAGACCATATTGGGCAACTTAGACTATTTGGATTAAAGTCAAAGAGAGATAGGAATGTTAATTTAGTGGTAGAGCACTTGCTGAGTATGCACAAAGCCCTGGGTTCAAGCCTCAGTACCACAGGATGTGCATGTTATAAATGTATGTATGTATGTATGAATGCATGCATGCATTCATATATGTATGTATGTATGTATGTATGCATGCATGCATGTATGCATGCATGCATGTATGTATGTATGCATGTATGCATGCATGCATGTATGTGTGTATGTATAATGCATATATTTTTATAAGGTTCACACTGTACCTAGTTGTAGATCCTGTCTATTTTTCACTTAACCTTCTGCTCTGATTACGTCCCCGTGTCATTGATTTTGCTGTGGAATGACTATTAGTGGCTGGATCTCATTTTAACAGTTACACCAAACTGTATTGAGTGTTGTGGACTCTCATTGGATGAGCAACAGCATGGTTATTCCCATTTTTAATAGTTAATAATTCACTGCACATTGCCAGTTATTGTCTCAGGTGTCAGGAACAACTAAAACTAAGATATATGGTAAATTGTTGAAATTGTTTGGTAGCAGTCTGTGCTCCCACAGGTAGATTCTGAGGGTGCTCACTGCCTGGTGCTCTCCGGAGAGGTTAAGATTCAGCTGTTTCATTCATTCTGCTGCTGTGAGTTCTCCACCCCTCCTACATGTCTCCAGGATTCTGTCTCTAACATTCCTGTGAGTTCTTTCCTAATTCACAGCCAGCCATGCTAGTGCTTAAGGGGCGACTGTGTTTTATGTCACTGGTGGTCCGAATAGGAGCTTCCAGAAGCCATGTGAAATGCTGTAAGTTCTCAGTTCCTGAGTGGGTCTTTCTGCTACTTTTGACAGCTACCCTGAAATGGTGACTGCATTTTTCTTCATCCTGATGACAGTGCTGTGGTTTACCCGGGAGCCCGGCTTTGTCCCTGGCTGGGATTCTTTCTTTGAAAAGTAAGTGTTACTGTCTCCTCCTGAAGCTCACCCTCACTCACTCCTCACTCAAACTGTAACCACAGGTTACACAAGCCTCAGAAGCATTGTATCCTGAAAAACCCATTTTTTCTAGAAAAGCGGCAGCATGGATGGAGCCAGCAGAAAGCACAGTGGTGGCAGTCCCTGTCTGTGGTTAGAACCAGGAACTGCCATTTGCCAGCTGTGTGACCTTAGTTGTCTTACATAAGCGCTTGGAGCCTCACCTTATTCCTAGAATGCTAAGAGCATGAAGGGATAACAACTATAAAGTACTAGCTATACTGAGACTGCCTGAGGCCTGAGGAGGAACCTGAGGAGGAAGAAGCCACCAGGCGAGGTACACATAGGTTCCGAGCTCACCACTGTGGATTCATAAGCTCCCCCAGCACCAATGTTGGAGTATGTGGTCCTCACAGGAGAGAAAGTCATGTTCTGTAATTATCTAAACAACTCTGATCAATCCCAGAACTCAAGAACTACCTGGCAATTTTACACTCAGACTCCCTTAGGGAGGCTGTCCCCAGACAGTAATGCTGTCCACGAGTCTGCCAGAGCATAGCCCAACAACTGGCAAGAGTTGCTGTCACTGCTGGAACATGTCATGTGTAGAGGTGCTGTGTCCCCACAACCTG
Organism: Rhabdomys pumilio; assembly: GCA_030674055.1. Taxonomy (NCBI): domain Eukaryota; kingdom Metazoa; phylum Chordata; class Mammalia; order Rodentia; family Muridae; genus Rhabdomys; species Rhabdomys pumilio. The sequence continues at coordinate 41,939,156 of JANHMN010000016.1, read as the reverse complement.
TCCTGAGACAGTGCTGCTCTTGAGAATTCCCACTTCTCTTCCTTCTGCCATATGTATCTCTTTGGTAGGAAAGGCTACCGCACTGACGCCACAGTCTCTGTATTCCTCGGCTTCCTGCTCTTCCTCATTCCAGCGAAGAAGCCCTGCTTTGGGAAAAAGAGTAACGGTGAGACCGGTGAATATTTCCTGTTTGTGAACAAGATGGAGAGGGGGAAGCATCCTGACTCTCAGTCTGACTCTTTCACAGGATTCTTTTCTTCATAGAGGGCTCATGGCAGAGGAGCTGATGTCAGGGGACAAAGTTGGGTGGAGTGGCTTTAGCCAAAGACTCCGAAGTCAGAATTTTCAAAAGACACTTTCCAAGGCCCTTCAGACTCCAACCCAAATAGAGCTAGCTCCCAAGCCCTGCAATTTACCTGTTAGCTAGACCCTTCCTTACAAATCATACCTCTAGGGGCAGTGTTGCTCAACTGTGGGTCTTGACCCTTTTGGAGGGGGTCAAATAATCTCAACCCTTTGGGGGCAAATGACCCTTTCACAAGGCTTGCCTAAGACCATCTACATATCAGATATTTGCATTATGGTTCATAACAGTAGTGAAATTACAGTTATGAAACAGCAAGAGATATAATTGTACGGTTGGGAGTCAGCACAACATCATGAAGAACTGCTTTAAGGAGTCACAGCATCAGGAAGGTTGAGAACCTCTGCTCTTGGGGCTTCTCTGACTCCACTTCTCTCTATTTGTGATGCAGGAACAGGTCAGGAAGCCTCCAAGGGGATAGAGCCCATCATCACGTGGAAGGACTTCCAGAAAACTATGCCCTGGGAGATTGTCATCCTGGTGGGAGGAGGCTACGCCCTGGCTTCTGGCAGCAAGGTAACTATTTGGTTCTCTTCTTGGTCAGTTATTGATCCAGAAGCTTCTGAAAGGAGTCCATCACAACCCTGAAGGGAAGAATAGAAGTTACCGAAGGAGAGCCTAATGGTCACCAAGGCAACACAGCAGGACAGATGCTCTTTTTCTTCCTTGTCCATCTCAGTTGGTGTCACTGGTCACAGTACACAGGCACTGATACCTCCTTTGCAGGGCCTGCACTGTCACAAGCAAAAGGAATTTTGGGATTTATAGTCATCTCCTTTCAGAGGTGTGGAGGGGGGGCTGTCTCATAGTATTGACAGGAGGTAAGTTGTAAGGGCTCATTGAGACCCCAAATGACAACTCTGTAGGTTGTCCCTCTGTCCGTCTGCATGCCTAGACTGAACCTCTCAGAGAATCTCAGCTGAAGTTGATAAAGGGTTGCTTGACCCCGCTGGATGGGATCGCTCAGCCTGGAATCTTTTCAGTGAGGCTTGTGGGAAATGACAGAGGGGCCTCTGCCATCAGCCCTCTGTGAAGAATCCTGTGAATGAATCAGACTGAGATTCAGGATGCTTCTCCCTCCATTTTGTTCACATGCACTAAACTCCAAACCTGCTGTATTTTAAATTTTCAAATGTATGTGTATGAGTGTTTTGCCTGCGTGTATATATGTGTACCTGTTACCTGTAGAGTTCAGAAAGCATTAGATCCCCTGAAGCTGGAGTTACGGATGGTTGTGATCTACCGTGTGTGTGTGTGTGTGTGTGTGTGTGTGTGTGTGTGTGTGTGTGTTGGGAACTGGACCCAGGTCCTCTGCCAGAACAAGTACTCTTAATGGTTGAGCCTTCTCTCCAGCACCAACCTGGTCTGCTTTTGATTGTGCGTTCCTATGTCACCATCAGCAGCCAAACAGACTCCTACATGGGGAAGGAACCTCAGGGGACACTGAGGCTCCTTTCCCCCCCACTGACTGTTCCCTCCAGGACATTTATTCTTGCACACTCCTACTAATGGGGCACTCCCCACACAAAGAATCGTTACTCATTTCCAGACAAGTTTTGTTTATTCTCCGTCTGTCATCACTGTTGGTTCTGGCTCTGTTTTCGGGGATTCTAGGTAATAATTATTAAAGTATTAAATAGGCGCTATTGAATTTTTTCCCCAGCTAAAACTATGGAGCTCCTTAAGCCATCCTTAGAGTTTACACTTCCTGGCCTCACTACAGCTTTCCTCGGCTGTATTTAAATATGGTCCAGGGGTGGTCAGTCCACTGGATGAGTTATATTAGGTCACCTTCCTGTGTCTCTGACGTCAGCATCCACCTGTAGTTGCATAGGAGTTTTTTATGACGTTTCCCTGGCAGGCATGTCAGCACTAACATTGAAATTACAATCACTTATGATTTTTATGCTTTGTATTGGTGGCTACTATTAAACCTCTGTCCCTTATAGCATCCCCTGTATCTACCTGTCAACATTTCTCACTCTGTGTTCAAGAGTTTTATATTGATTTCTATTGAATTTCAGTTATAAGTTTGGCCTGAACCTACACCAACAAGACCTTTTCTTTCTTTGGTTGTTGGGTTTTGTTTTTTTGTTTTGGTTTGTTTTGGTTTGGTTTTGGGTTTTTGGGTTTTTGTTGTTGTTGTTGTTGTTGTTTGGTTTTTTTTTGTTTTGTTTTGGACACCACCACAGTTCAGCTCTGTCTCTATGAAACCTTTTGACTCAGCTAGTTTTTGGCTTTTGTTTTTTTTTTTTTTTTTTTTTAAGATTCATTTTCTTATTTTATTTATATGAGCACACTCTAGCTGTCTTCAGACACACCAGAAGAGGGCATCAGATCCCATCACAGATGGTTGTGAGCCACCACGTGGTTGCTAGGAATTGAACTCAGGACCTCTGGAAGAGCAGCCAGTGCTCTTAACTGCTGAGCCATCTCTACAGCCCTGACTCGGCTAGTTTTAATACTAGAGCAAGTCAGGTGAAATCTGTGTCATTTCTACCGAGTCAGAAGCTATGTCAGAGTTTTGACACTCACAAGGAAAATCCTATCACACCAAATATTTTAAAAAGTAAAATAAGTCTTCATTTGTTATATTTTGTCTAACTTGGCACCATCATGTATGAATTTATTTTAAATTTTAGCATAGAATATTTCTGTTGGAAAAGTAATTATCATTAGATTATTTTACTCTAGTGATAAGTACCCTTCGGATAACATTATAAAAAAAAATCTCCATTGTTTCCTAAAATGCACTGTTTCTAACTCATCTGTTGGCCCTTCCTGATCTGCCTTTGTGCCAGTTTCCTGGTGTAATAATGAGTTAGAAGAAGGAACAGTGACAGCTGCTGGGGACTGCAAAGAGCTGTATCAATTATTAAAGCCCTCCAGTGCCACTCTAGGAAGGATCTCATGGCCAAAGTAGATGACTCTAATGCCCCATGAGCTGGAGACCCAAAGACAGAACATTATACAATCTTGAGACATTTCTATTATACAAATTGATCTAATCATAAACTCAATATGGGCTCTGGTCAGGCCAGATAGGGCAGCTGAGGCCTGGTGGCCCTCCCAGACAGCATTCCTGACCCCTCGGCCCACAAGTGCCCTCTGGAACCTGCTTTGACTTCCATCTTCTCACTGTACCACCTCCTCCCGCAGAGCTCTGGCCTCTCAACATGGATTGGGCACCAGATGCTGTCCCTCAGCAGCCTCCCGCCATGGGCTATCACCCTGCTGGCATGTGTCCTGGTGTCCATTGTCACGGAGTTTGTCAGCAATCCAGCCACCATCACCATCTTCCTGCCCATCCTATGTACCCTGGTGAGTGGATCAGACTGGCAGATGGCCAGGCAGTGCCCCAGGCTTGGCCCGTAGTGGCTGGTGGTCAACCCATAGTTTAAACAGTAAATTTTCCTCAAATGGGAATTAGAAAAATAAAATTATGTCAAGAGTTTAGAAATACTTTTCAAAAAGAGAAAGTGGAAATAATTTATTTGTGGGTAGCCTGGACTGCGTAATGAAGCCATCTCAGGAAAACAAATGTACAACAGCCACCACCTCCAATCACCAGCCTGATTCCATGGCCTCAGACCAGTCTGTAATGAGTGAAATAAGTGAGAAACAACAACCAGACCTTAGCCAGATGAAGCCCCCAGAGTAATGCACTTGATGCTGCCCCTGGAAACATAGGGCATGAAGGCCCTTACCCATCTCCTACAAAAGAGTCCTTCTGGCTCCCTGGAATGCCAGCTCACAAGGCTACTCTCAGTGCTCAGCTCAGTTGTCCCTATCTTTTTTATTTGGCTTTTCAAGACAGGGTTTCTCCATGTATCCCTGGCTGCCCTGGAATTCTCTAGGTATACCAGCTTGGAATTGAACTCAGAGATACACCTGCCTCTGCTTCCCAGTACTGGGAAGAGTACAGGAATTAAAAACATGAGCCATCATACCCTTCAAGACCTTGTCTTAAAACACAGCAATATTGAAAGCCATGGGCTCAAATCCCAAAGAGAGCAATTAAATTGTCTTCCAGGGCTGGGAGAGTCCCTCAGATCTATACCCCAAGGGTGAGAGATTCTTGCTTCAATTAGAGCCACTTATTCATGAGATTTTTTCTTAAGGAAGGGATTTCTTAGCTAAAAGAATTAAAACTTCAAGAGCCACTTCATTACGATGCCCCCTCCTGCTCAGAGCTCAAACATCCATCCTTGGAATTGCCTCAGAGTTTCAGCCCTTGTGAATTGCCAAAAGCACTGTGTGCCCCAGAGGGCAGGGGACCAACTATTCCCAGGACATGGTGTTCAACACCAAGCTATCACAGTCACGCACAGGAAATGCCCACCCATTCTCAAAGTTAATGTCACTGTGAATTCTCTCTTCTAGTCTGAAACGCTACACATCAATCCTCTCTACACCCTGGTCCCGGTTACCATGTCTATCTCCTTCGCTGTGATGCTGCCTGTGGGCAACCCTCCCAATGCCATCGTCTTCAGCTATGGGCACTGCCAGATCAAAGACATGGTGAGCTATGGGTGCCCTCTGCCGGGCCCCATTCCATGGGGGTAGGGATGGTTCTCTGTGTGGGCTTTTCCTGGAATCTCTTATTTCATAGCAGGCTCTCAGCACACTCTCTGGTGTGTGGAAAGAATGACTCTGGTAAAAAAAAAAAAAAAAAAAAAAAAAAAAAAAAAAAAAAAAAAAAAAA
>JANHMN010000016.1:41839074-41921766 GCA_030674055.1 Rhabdomys pumilio | reverse complement strand
ACACACACACACACACACACACACACACACACACACACACACACACACATAAATAAAAACGTAAAAATGTTTGCTCTTCAAATAATGCCCTCAAAGAGAAAGGACAAACAACAAAATAGAATTATTTGCAAATCATAATCTGATGGTCTTTTTTTATCCAGAATAAAGATCTTTCACAAATAGATGACAAAGAAACATAATTCAATTTAAAAAAATGGGCAAAAGCTGTGAGTGGATTTCTCCAAAGACACACAAACAACAAGCCTACAGACGTTGGACATCAGTTAGTCATTGAGGAAACGCAAATCAAAACCATGAGGAACCATGGCACACCCACTAAGATGGCTTTACTCAAAAGCAGCAAAACAAAACAAAACAAACAACAAATGTTAGCAAGAGGTCTTTATACGCCTTTACGTGCGCAATTCTAGGATGTGACAGCTCCAGTGTGGGTATGCACCAAAAGGTGGGACATAAACCCCCACAAAGATGCCTACATCAATATTCCTGGCTTAGCCACTCCTAATAAACAAGAGCGGAAACAACTGGAGAGCTGATTATTGCGTATGCCTCATAACTGCTCCATGCTGTCTATAGAGGAGTCTTGACAGTGTGGTCAAGGGCAGTCAAAAAAGACCACATTCTATATGATTCTACTAAAAAACTGTACAAAACAGAAATTCCACAGTGATACAAAATCAACTGTTGACTGTCCAGGTTGGAGAGGGGAAATGAGAAATGAATCCTTAGCCGGGCAGTGGTGGCACACACCTTTAATCCCAGCACTTGGGAGGCAGAGGCAGGCGGATTTCAGAGTTTGAGGCCAGCCTGGTCTACAGAGTGAGTTCCAGGACAGCCAAGGCTACACAGAGAAACCCTGGGCTACACAGAGAAACCCTGTCTCAGAAAAACCAAAAAAAAAAAAAAAAAAGAGAAATGAATCATGAATCCTTAACACAATCTCTGAGCACACTAAAGTCACTGAATTACATACATTAATGGATGAACTTTTGTCTCAATGACAAAAACAAACAAACAAAAACAAAAAATATCATCAAAATTTGGTAATGTAAATCTCAACTATCTGGGGTGAAATAGAAGAAACCAAAGACAACTTTGTGGCTTCCAAACTGGACTTTGTTAGAAAGAATGGAAATTCCAGAGAGCAAAGGAGATTCAGACAATAAATCGAAGTCTGTACATAAGAAATCTAAATTATTCTAAGTGTACCTTTTTTTAAAAAAAAAAAAAACACACACACACAGATCGATCAACAATGGTTTATCCATTAGCACTAAAAGGCTCTGTTAAAAGGCACAGCGCCTAACTCCAAAACAGAGGCATCTGTCATCTGCTTAGGCCCTTCCCTTTCAGAAAGTTGTGTCTGGAGACCAGCAAACAAAACCGCAATGTTTATCTGGGATGGCTCCTGGCAAAACCCCAAAATGGCTGACAAAGTCCGAATGTGACTCATCAAACTGTATTTTCAAAAATAACACAGCCAAGCCCAAGTTACTGATAAAGTTTAAGAACCTTTAAAAAAAAGGGAGGGGGGGCTGGAGAGATGGCTCAGTGACTCAGAGCTCAGGCTGCTCTTCCAGGGGACAAGAGCTCAGTCCTAGCACCCACATCAGGCAGCTCATGATTACCTGCAACTCACCAGAGGACTAACACTCTGCCCTGAGTGCAAGCACACTTAAAAGAATAAAATCTTTAAAAAAAAAAAAGATTAAGCAAATAGAGGCCCATTCTAGCATTGAAAAGAACACCTAAAATGGGTATTTGGTTAATGGAAAGAGCATCTACAACTCAAAACTATACATTAACTAACTAGAACTAATAAAAAGCTAAGTGGATAAAATATTTTTGAATGCTATTTATTTTTACCTGTATGGGTGTTTTACCCACAGGTATAATGCACACCACATGCGTGCAGTGTGCACAGAGGCCAAACGACAACGTCAGGTCCCCTAGGACTGGACTTACAGATGCTGTCAGCCTCTGTCGGTGTACCACAAATCGACCCCAGGTCCTTTGGAAGAGTGACCAGGGCTCTCAACAGCTGAGGCATCTCTCCAGCCTGGGTAACAGTATTCTCAAATTCAGATTCAAAAGAAGAAATCAGAAGGCCTTCCAAGGAGGAACGTACCCACACTACCATTTTGGTGTCTTAGTTTTTATACTATCACCAAATGTTTAATAGCTACTTCAAGTAGTAAAAAAACAACCCACCTACACTGTGTGCATTAAAGCAAAACCTTGCTAGGGCTAAAGTCCTTCTAATGCTCCCTAGAAAAGCATGCTATGTTTCATATTCAGTAATATTGCTTAGAGAATAAAAGAAAAAACAAACAAACAAACAAAAACTATCAGTAACTCCTTAATGTGCCAATATCCAACAGGAAAATATGACATTTTTCTGGGAAAGGTGTATATTGGTTTGCCTGCTCTAAAAGAAGCTGGAGCAAATATTCCAGTATCTTACAAACAACAGTAATAATGAAGTGAAAAAGGAAGACCTGCAATTATTGAGGGGATCCATCCCAGGACACCCCCCACCCCAACATCTTAGCTATTCAAGCAGGTCACACACAGGGACCCACCCATATCCCCCAACACACTCTAGCCCTCTTGATCACTCGCAATACCTCCTGCAACTAACGGCCTGAGGCAGCCTATCCCACTGCACTGTTCAGGAACGGCAAGGAAAAACTGTACACATACCACACACACGCAACTAGCTTCTAATGTTCTCCATCCGCGGTTACTTAGATATGCAGATGGGCCCAGCAATACGCAGGGTTGACTGCCAATGGAGTCAGTCACTGCGTATTGACTAAGTCCCTTTATATCCCCAAACTAAATCCTTTAGTAGCAAAGAACAGCAGTAGCAAGTCAGCCAGACTGGAGAGCCCTGCTAGTTCACAGCCCGCGTTCCACCACGCAGAGGAAATAACTCACCCCGAACAGAGCAAGCTTTTGTGAGTCAGTCATGGAGACCTCAAGGCCTACATGAAAGGTAATGTTCTAACCTTTCATTAACTCTTGATCCTTACAAGCATGCATACCACTAATACTGCCCAGGTTTATGCTGGGGAAACTGAGGCACAGAGCAATTAAAGAGCCTACTCAAGACTACACAGCAGATCTCATTTGGAAAATGGCTCAGCAGGGAAACACCTTAGCCTGGCAACCTGAGTTCAATCCCCAGAACCTGTATGGGGGAAGAAGAACCAACTGCTGGAAGCTGTCCTCGGACCTCTACACTTGCCTGCCCCCACAGGAGAGGCATTCGCAGCAATCAATAGACAAATGGACGCAATGTAAGAAAGAATCTTTGCTGTGCTGAAGATGCACTTATTGTATTACATGATTCTAAGAAAAGATCAGATAAGCAAGCGAATACATGCATGTATGATATGCATGCTATTACATGTCAGGCATGTAATATCAACAGTAAAAGTTTTAATGAATTAAAAGAGATCAAAGATTATGTCAACATTTCAAATGTGAGAGTTAAGTGTGGGGGTTCGATCCAGATGAGTAGAGACACTGACAGTAGTCACTAGGGAAACACAGGAGACTCAACCTTGTTCTGGAGGCTGCTGTGAAAGGTGCCGGCCTGAGGAGGAGCCCATTCCCTAAGGGTAAGTTTAAGGAGCACAGCTCAGGACTTGAGCAATTCAAAGGAACTAAGAGCAGAAGCAAGCAGCCAGTGACAAGATTAGTGACAGGGAGGGAGCCTCCCAGCTGCTACACCCAGATATGGTCCCCTCTGCAAGAGCAGTGGCCAGTCACCCCCACTCCACGATTCAGAGCTATCACATGACAGAACCTAGAGAGCAGAGTACACAGGCCCCAGAAGAGGAAAGGGAAAGAGTTAGGAGGAGGTGATTTAAGTTGGCAGCTGCTGCGGGGCCCCAGGGGTCAGAGGAACAGAAACTGTAGCAATATTCAGGTGCTGTGGAGCGCAGTGTGCAAACAGGGATCCCGGGTATGCATTTTCATCCGAGAGAAACAAGCAACACAATCAAATACAAAAATTTTCAAGAGCCCCCTAGACAGCAACTTAGGCAACATCTTAGAGGTTACAAAGTATTCAGCTGCCCGGCATCATCAAAGTAAAGAACTTGGAATCAAGGCATCACACCCAACCCTCTCCTATCATCTGTCCATGGGAGGCCAGTTCCCAATTCCGACACATACAAAACACGAAGGGCAGTATCTCAACCATTATTAAGCGCTAATGTTTTAAGTGTTTAACGATTTGGCGCCTTCTGAAACCTCAGACGGTACAAATTGAAGCATAGGAAATTTAAATAATCTGCCAAACCACCCCCCAAACACACACACCCCCAACACACACCCCTAGAGATTAAGGATAAGGTACAAATTCAAGTGTGATTCTAAAGTCTAAACTCTTAAACATTAGAGAACAGTTGAGATGGCTAATGTAAAAAGCAAGATTTGCAGAAGTCTGGACAAGTTTCACAAGAGAAAAGTTGATTCCACCTCTGTACATCTATATCCGTTTTCCTCAATAAAAGCAATGGAGACAGACCCAGGACAAAAGAAAGAACATCAGTTACATCTGAAGCCAAGAATCTAATGGTTAGCTTCAGCATTCTCCTTAAATGTTGAAAAATTTGAATTTTCCAATCAAAACCCATGCAAATACAGAGCAGTTGAGTCCCGCACCTAATAGATTCATTCAGCAAACACTTAAAAAGTTAAGAGTAATATTGAATTAATGTTCTCCCTACTTATCAATGAGCCACAAATGCAGTGGAAGGGCCAATCATATCACCTTACACTAGCTGGTTAATGCTGCTTTTAAAAGTGATTCCTAACAAGTAGATTACTGCTAATTACTCCTATCTCCTAAACGAAGGCCTAGTTAGGACACTAGAGAAATCCCCAGAGGCAATGAGTCTTTGTAGGGCAGTTTATGTCAACAATCCTATTTAGACTAACGATTAAAAAGCAACTCGCTCTCTCGGAGCACCAGGTAGCCACTGGGAGGATATCTGCTTTAATTAGAATTAGAGGATGGAACGCTTTCATCTGAAAGTGTTTGAAAACTTTCATCTGAAAATCTGACTGGCAAGTTTCCCTAGAATCTTCAACAGGCAATTTTAGAAATACTTGATTTTTGCCAGAAAACGTGTTAACTCAAAAAGGAGACTTGAAACGGTGTGGGGAGGGGGAGGTTTTTACAAGAGTTAACTTGTAGGGTGTTATGACTCACTCCTCAAAGCGGGCAAACTTTTAAAGGTTTGAAGAGGGAGGGCACTGTGGATCGCTCGCTCCAAGCTCGTGAGGTGGCTGACTAATGCGCGGTGTGTGAAAGGCACTCTTAGGGCCTCAAAGAAGCCGAGTATAATACACCGGGTCTATTGGGGGTCGCGGGGAAAGGACAGGAGCCAAGTCATTAAGGACCAAACTTACTATGAGGATTACGCAAAGAGCTCACAGTAAGTGGTTTCTGAAAACGCAGTCATATCACTGACACCCCAAAGTTTTTGGAACTTGAATGACTGCATATAAACCCAGGCAAAGACCCAAGGACTTAAGAGGAAGCCAGAGGAAAACTGCGCGAGCAAACCCGAGGGGCAACGTCAGGCTCGAGCCCCGACTCCAGAGCTGTGCAATGCCGACCCGGGACCCCGAGAGGACAAGGCGATCGCGGGGCCCGATCCTCCGAAGCCCCACTCACCAGGAACTGGAGCATGATGTCGGTGGGGAGGGCGAGGAGGGTGTGAAAGGCGTTTCAGCTCCAGCTCGGCTCCGGGACTCCTCCCCAGCGCGAGGGCGGAACCTGCCGCCAGGTTCCGGCTTACGCCCCGCCCCGCCCTCTCCATCCCGGAAGCGACTCGCGGAGCCGCAGCGCCCTCTGATGGCCGTCTCGGGAAGCAAGAGGGCGAGGTGCAAACCCAGGCCTCTTTGTACCAGTCTCCATAAAGCTAGCATGAATTCACATTAGAAGGACGCTGGCAATTGTGTTAACACAGTCAGACGTGGAGCTCCCTGACCTACTAAACCAGGGTGAGAGTGAAGTAATGGACTCCATGCCAGGTGAGCAACTGACTCTCCTGGGAGTCTTTACAAAGTCCACACTAATCCCTGCCACAGCCTACTCTCAGAGGAAAAGTGGGGGAAGGTTCTATTTTTCAAAAGTCCACAAATATTCTATGCAGCCTAGTTAAGGGTAGTCCTCAAACCCATGAGAGATGATGGAGAGAGATCTTCGGAGTCTGGCCCGACTGGATCCAAGTAGTGATTGCTGGCAGCCACCAGCAACCGCCTAATCGATCTAAATTTACTACTGCCTCAAGTGGAGCGCGAATCATCTGCCATGTAGGAGCCAAAGATGAATCCACTCTTGTCCTGTCGCACTGCTGGCCACCCCCATACACAAGCACATTGAAACTGCCCTTCTCACTTTGCTCTCAGTCTTTGGAATTCACCTTTATCTAGTTAAGTGGGACTCTGGCTTCAAAAAACACAAAAACAAATCATAGGGGGGCCTAGTAGGGTATGTTAAGCCTCAAACCCTGGGACAATGGCTGAGATGACTATTTATCAAAGTGGACTTGGCCTCCTGGTCCTCTCCCAGCATCCCCCAGTTCCTGTTACAGGGTATGGCTGGCACATGCAGCCCTCTACTGTAAACTCACCAGCCCAGGGGCTGGGCTGCCTTCCCCCTGAGGCTTTTCCCTATATGATCCAGCTGTTTGTTTCTTTTACCCAAACCTTTTGTTCCTTTGCCCTTAGGGCTCCTGTACCTCATTCTGCCGCCTCTCCCCTCCTCTGTTCCCCTCTCTATATATGGCCCAGCTCAGTCAAGGTCAAGTCCTCTGGGCTCCCAGATGTCCTTGCCTCTAGATCTGTCTCCCTTTCATCTACAACAAACTTTCTCCTGCACCATACCTAGACAAGCCCTCGATCAGAATTTCCCTTCATTTCTGTTTCTCCATCCATCTGCTTTATTTCTTCTTTCCCTCTTCCTCCTCCCAGCTACTCTGCTAAACTGACAAGAGCTGATTAGAGGAAAAAAAAAAAATAAAACATAAAGATCACACACGTAAGTCAGGCCTCAGCCCTCTCGGCCGCCTCTTATGTATGGGGCTAAAGCTGCTGCTGGAAGGAAAAACCAATAATGAACAGGGAGAGCAGTGATTACGTAATCTTTTCGTCTGTGGCAATCACATTAATGAGAATATAGGCAGATGAAATGTCACAATTCTTTTTTATTACTTTTAGTTTTTTACAGTCCAGTCATTACCCCCCTCCTGGTTCCATGCCTCCTCCCCTGTCTCTAAGAGGATGTCCCCATCCCACCCTTGCCAGGCCTCTCTATTCCCTGGGGCCTCAAGTCTCTAGAGGGTTAGGTGTATCTTCTCTCATGGAGGCCAGACCAGGCAGTTCTCTGCTGTGTATGTGGGGGTTGGGGCTGGGGAGGTGTGGTGCTCATGCCAGCTAGTGTATGCAGCCTGGATGGTGGCTCAGATATCCAGGATAGTTGAGACTGCTGGTCTTCCTATGAGATAGCCCTCCTCAGCCTTTCCCTAATTCAACCACAGGGGTCCCTGACTTCAGTCCAATGGTTGGGTATTAAGTATCTGCTTCTGTCTCAGTCAGGTGCTTGTTGGGCAGCCATGTTAGGCTCCTGTCTGCAAGCACACCATAGCATTAGTAGTAAAGTCAGGCCTTGGGGCCTCCCCTTGAGTTGGATCCTAATTTGGGCCTGTAACTGAACCTCCTTTCCCTCAATCTCTTCATTTTTGTCCCTGCAGTTCAGACAGGAACAATTCTGGGTCAGAGTTTTGACTGGGATGGTAACCCCTTCCCTCTGTCTTTCTACTGGAGGTGGACTCTACATTCCCTTTCCCCACTGAAGGGCATCTCATCTAAGGTCCCTCCCTTCGAGTCCTGAGAGTCTCTCACCTCTAGGTCTCTGGTACATTCTAGAGGGTCTCCTCACCTACCTTCTGAGATTGCATTTCCATTCATTCTGCTGGCCCTCGGGACTTCACTCCTGTCCCTGTCCCCTACCTCCCACTCCCGCAAATCATGTTCCCCCTTTCCCCTCCTCCTAAGTCCCACCCTCCCTCCCTCTACCACCTGTGATTGCTTTCTTCTCTCTCCCAAGTGGGATTAAAGAAAGCATCCTCACTTGAGCCCTTCAGCTTAACATTCTTGAGTTCTGTGGATTGTATCTTGGGTATTCTGTACTTTTTTGGCTAATATCCACTTATTAGTGAGTACATACCATTCATGTCCTTTTGGATCTGAGTTACCACACTCAGGATGATAGTTTCAAAGAAACAAAGAGAGATTGTATCATCATCTGAAATGCAGGAAAGGCTGTGGCTAATTCTAGGGGACGGCTTGACTTTTCTGAGTCATTAGTCTTCCTGGCACGAGCATGGCTGTATGTAGTTCATTACCCACTCTATACCAGAGTACCTGAGCATCACAAAGGTGTGAAGTATGGATAATGTCTGAAAACAAACTGCTGTTCAGAATCTCTCCACGGGAAAAACCATAAGCATCAAAACATTTGTATGTGAAGAGTCTCAATAATTTCAAAAGTCTGACCCTACATTTTCTTATTTTTAAAAAGTGTTTTATTGTTCGTTCACAAGTGAGGGTGAAATGAGGCAGAGGTTTACAGAAAAGATGTCCATATATAAAGAAAGAAATAGCAAAATATCTTTTGGTCATAATTTAGAAATAAAGTCATCTATAAAAAAGAGATGGTTTTTCTCAGTTCATCTCTTCTACAGAAGAGAAAGCACAGTTCTCAGTTCCTTGATATCCTCAGCAGGCCACGAATACGTCTGATAAGAGCCTGTATGAAACTATAACGGGATCGAACTTTGGAGTATAAGCCTTCGATGTCAAGAAGTTTCTTTTGCAGCGATTCTCCAAAAGCGTTGACGGCATCAGACTGAAGCTGGAGGTAGCATAGATATCCCTTTGTTAGTGCATGGCTTCTCAGTATTGCGTTCTGTATCTCCAGATTCAGAACACTGTTACCATATGATTTTTTTCTTTAATCTTTTTAAAATTTAATTTAATTCACTTTACATCCCAATTGCCACCCCCACCAGTCCCTGCTCTCCTCTCAGTCCTACCCTTACAAACCCCTCCCCTACTCCTCCTCCCCTTGTGTACCACCCACCCTGGGACACCCAGTAATGCAGTCTTTCTTACATAAAGTAAGGTGATTTCAGAGTATCTGCCTAGCATGTACAAGGCCTTGGGTTTGAAACCCAGTGCCACCACTACCCCACACTTACCTTATTCACACATACACTGACAAAAGGCACTTACTATGTAAAATACCATCAGATTTTTGTCATGAGGTACCGAATTCACTAAAAATTTACATTTCTACATCAGAATGTTTTGTCATTTTAATTCCTGTACAAATGTATATAAATTAAAGATATATCTTAAATAACAATTGTTGATGCTGATATATATATATAAAATAGCTCCTAAAGGTCATACCAAAAGTTGTTAAGGGGCTTGAAAGATGGCTCAGTGGTTGAGAGCATCTCTTCCAGAGGACCTGGGTTCAATTCCCAGCACCCACATGGCAGCTCATAACCATCTGTCAAATTTCAGATTCAGGAGAGCCTCATGCCCTTTTCTGACTTCTGTGAGCAACAAGCACACATGTGGTGCACAGGGATACATGCAAGCAAAACATACACATAAAATAAATGTTTTTTTATTATTTTTAATTTGTTAAGAGTAAGTGCGGGCTAGAGATACTATGCTGTAAGAACACTTGCTCTCACAGAAAACCAGGGCTGAGTTCCTAGTATCCACGTCAGGCAGCTCCCAGCTCCCTCTAACTCCAGTTCTAGGGGTCTGAAGCCCACTTCTGGACTACCAGGGTGTCAGGCACACACATGGTGCACATACATATACAAAGACATTTTCACATATATATAAAATAAAAATTCTTTTTAAAAAAGTGTCTTTAGGGAATGAAGAGAAACTTTTACTTTCTACTTTATCAACAGCCAGGCTTTCTTCTTATAGAGAAAAGAATACACAATGATAGACCCTTACCTGGTCTATGTCGTGTTGGTTCACTTGAGCCAGTCCACTTCTTAAGTCCAGATTGGGTTCTGAGGAAAAAGAATCTGGCCATCAGAGACACAGTGAAGCAGCTTTGCAAGTGCGTCTCCTGCACAGCAGAGGCACTGCACATGAAGAAGAGGTGGTGAGGGTTTGAAGCTGAGCCTGAGAAGCACGTCCCAGCCCGGGATGGGGTCTCACACCCCTCTGGGAGTCTAATGTATATTCATCGTCTCAGAGCCCACCCCAGCACAGAAACAATGGCCTGTGTCTATTCTTCTAGAAAATTAGCTGTGATGTGACTCTACAGCTGAGGCAAACCTACTACAGGAAAGTGAAGGACAGCCCATAAACAGGCTCTAGAATCATTTCTCATTGGCAGAAAATAAGAAACAAAAGGCAGTTCTGTTTACTGTTTAGGTCTCCAGCACTCAATTCACTGAGTAATCTCAGACACATAAAACTAAGGTCGCTTGGAGTAGTTTGTGGTCCATCCACGGTCTAGCTACTCAGGAGACTGGATCAATTACACCCAGAATTTTAGGACCTGTCTGGACAATAAAACAAGACCTTCCTTGCTGAAAGAAAAAAAAAAAAAAAGAAAGAAAAAAAAGAAAAAGAAAGAAAAAGAAAACAAAGCAACAGAAGGAAGCATC
The DNA here is from genome assembly GCA_030674055.1 of Rhabdomys pumilio. NCBI lineage: Eukaryota > Metazoa > Chordata > Mammalia > Rodentia > Muridae > Rhabdomys > Rhabdomys pumilio. Next base: position 41,911,012 of record JANHMN010000016.1, on the reverse strand, counting down.
TGACTTTTCAGGGCCCTAAAATGCATACACATTTCTGGCTCATCTGTTCTGAGAACAGCTCACCTTGTAGTCTTCTGCTTTTAAATAAAGTCCTAGAGGCAAACAGTGAATCTTGGGAATCCATTGGAGTGCAATGTAACAAGTAGTACTCCAGATGGCGCCAAAGAATAAACAGGCAGGTCTCGATGATATCTGGGAGTTCAGATTAAAGAAGAATGTCATCAAGTATTTTTTTAGCAAACCAGACTCTGGGAAGGAGAAAAGGAAGAAGCTGTGCTTAACTATCTCCACCATGAACTTGCTCTAAGAGACAGGAATGAAGTTCCACTGAACATGCTTCAGAAAAAGCCACAAAGTGAGCTATGGGAGGTGAGGCCCAGGCTGCTGCGCACTAGCCGCTTGCCCAGACAGAAAGCATCTGGACACTGTACAGTACACCCTGCTACTCTAGAAGGTGAGACTAAGATAACAATATGGAAACACAGCAGGTATTCATTGGACAAAAAAGACAGGCCATAGGACAATAATTATGTCCCTTCCTATATGGTTCTAGTTACATAATGTAAGAATTAAGTAAGTCCAGCACACTTTAGGGTCTGCACACAAGCTGTCACCACAGAAGGATACAGGAACAGAGGGACAGCAGTTTGGCACGGTTGTTGATCAGCTTCACCAGACGACGTCGTGCTAAGACACACTTCTGCGCAGTAGAGATTTTATCAATGCCAGCAGGCATCACAGACTGGCATAACTAAGGAAAAGAAGGAAATATAAACTGTAACAACTTAAAATGACATATATATTACAGTAAGAACTGTGAAAATACTCAAATGTATTTATACTGCCTTGTACACAAGAGTTTTAGTCAAATACACGAGAGTCAAAGAAACAGTCAATTTCCACTTGAATGTTTACCTGCTGCCTTTTCAACAGACACTTCCAATTTCCTAGTGGCCCACCAGCCCTTGGGGTCCTACTAATAAAAACAAAAACCCTTTCCAAGAACAGGTGAAGGAGCTGGCATGAATCTTCTGGAGAAAGTGGAATGGTGGCTATGTGTCAGATTTAAGTGATCAAGACTAAAGCATGAAGACGCTGAAGACTCAGAGACAACTTCCCAAGTCCTACTGTGAAAACATCTGCAACAGCAAGCCCCGTTTCTCTGCAGCTTTTGAAGACATTCCTGGGAGCTCCTTTTCAGGGCAGTCACTCCTATTTTCTTAAAAAGAGCTACTGGGCTGTTTCTGTACTGTGCTTACAAAGTACATGGCAAAGGAAATCACTGCAGATCCCTTAGTAGCATGGAGTAGCTCACTGTTACTCCCGAGCCCAAGCCCAGTACCTGGACCCTTGTGGTGCAGCAGTGACTTTTCAAGCCCCACAGCTCATTACAAGGTTCATACCTCTTTTATTTCATCTGGGGGAAGTTGTTCTACATTCTGCAGCTTGTTGACGCTGCGGCGGTGACTGTCATAATAGCTAAAGAAATCACTGGCACTCTGTTTCAGCAGGTAGATAATAACGCCCAAGCCAGGCAGGCGCCAATACGGAACGACTGGAACCTGGGTATCTAATAGGTAAGAGAAAACAGTGTTGTGTTTGAATGCACTTTCTATGGCGTTCATTGGTTTTACAAGGGGAGAACATGAATGAAGTCTCTACCACCACACACTACACAGTTGGGGAATCACAGGAGTCAACACACGTAAAGTGCAATGGATAAGATAAGCCTCACCCTGGGAAAACAACTTTTTGTGAATTTTTAGCCATCTATAAAAATTAAAGATGCTCTGTAATTTAGGTCATGTAGACTATGATTAGTAACAACCCAAGATTACATTTAGACACTACTGTTGGAGCTGGAGAGATGGTCAACAACTGTCTTCTGTAACTCCAGTTCCAGAAGACCTGATGCCCTCTCCTGGCCTCCAAAGGCACTGCACACAAATGGTGCAGACATACAGGCAGGCAAAAGCATCCTGAGTATGAGAGAAAAATCAATCTCAAGCCCATGGGGGCTCCCAGAGACTGAACCACCAACCAAAGAGCATGCTCGGGCTGGACCTAGGCCCCCTACACAGATGTAGCAGATAGGCAGCTTAGTCTTCATGGGGCTCCCCTAACAATTAAAGAAAAGGCTGTCTCTGATTCTATTGCCTGCCTTTGGATCCTTCTTCCCTAGCTCTACTGTTCTGTTTGGCCTCAGTGGGAGAGGATACTCCTAGTCTTGCTGTGACTTATGCTAGGGTGGGCCAGTACCCTTGGAGGAACCTCCCCTTAAGAAGTAGAGGGGGAATGAGGGTGTGACTGGGAGGAGAGGTGGGAGGAGGCTGTGATCAGAATGTAAAGTGAATAAATAAATAATTTAAGGAAGAAAAAAAAATCAACCTAAAAAAAAAATTAACCGCCGAGCAAGTTGGTGGCGCACGCCTTTAATCCCAGCACTTGGGAGGCAGAGGCAGGCGGATTTCTGAGTTTGAGGCCAGCCTGGTCTACAGAGTGAGTTCCAGGACAGCCAGGACTCCACAGAGAAACCCTGTCTCAAAAAAACAAAGAAACAAACAAACAAAAAAAACTAACCACCTCTGTCAGTTCACAGAACAAGCAGCTAAGTGCTGCTGTAGTTACTGCGTACATGCACAGCTGGAGTCTCTCAGAGTTAACAAGTATGGCCAGTCAGCACCTTTATTAGTGAGGATTAGGAAAACTACACACCCACCCACATAAACTTTTTAAAGATTTACTTTATATGTATGAGTGTTTTGCCTACATGTCTGTATTTGCACCAATGTGTGTGTTGATGGTGTGAGCTACCACGTTGGTGCTATGAACTAATAAAGCTGGGTCCTCTTCAGGAACAGTTAAGAGTTCTTATCTGCTGAGCCACCTCTCCAGTCCCACAAACCATGTACACTGCTGGAGTTCTGAATCCAAAGTGAAACAATTCTCAGTCACATGTGGTTACTTCTAAGCTTCATGAGCATGACAACTGAAAGTCGTTTCCCAAAGAAACAGTTGAAAACTTAACTGGATTTAATTTTACCCTGTCTCACGACAACAACTTCCTCTGGGAGCAAAACCAAGCAACTTGCCTTTTACTTGACTACCTTCCAGTGAGGGTGCAAAGAACAGTGGGTTTAGGAATAGCCTGGGCTACATAGAAAAACAGTCAAAAAGAATATAAATGAGAAAGTCACTGGCAGGTGACTTTCAATCAAAAGGGGTCTCTGGACAGGATTCCTAATCATTCTATACCCAAACTAATTAAGCTACCTGGGCCAGAAAGAGAATCTCCACTTCATGTTGGTAAGGACAAAGATTAGAATTCTCCTTCCTTGCAGCAAACTGGAATGACTCCTTGGAAATCACCATATCTCATTAAGACTAAACCAGTATCCAATAGCTTTGTCTTTTGTGTGTTCTAGAGTGGCAATTTGAACCAACCCACAATCCTGACCTGCCATACTAACTTTTGAAGATACCAGAGGGTGAGTCAGTCTACCTAGCACCTAAAAGTTTACTGTCATGTGACAGAAATTCAGAACTGTGATACATAACCCACTTTGGACACTGCGTACAGCATGAACGGATTCAACATACAAAGTTAACTTACTGTGTATTCACACTTTTCACCCAGCTAGCTTTCTGTCTGTCTTAGGGTTTTACTGCTGTGAACAGACACCATGACCAGTGTCTTAGAAAGAACAACATTTAATCGGGGCTGGCTTACAAGGTTAGTAGTTCAGTCCAGTATCATCAAAGAGGGAGCATAGTATCACCCAAGCAGGCATGGTGCAGACAGAGCTTAGAGTTTTATCATCTTTATCTCAAGGCTGCTAGTGGAAGACTTGTTTCCAGGCAGCTAGGATGAGGGTCTTATAACCCCCACACACAATGACACACCTACTCCAAAAGGGCCACACCTCCAAATAGTGCCACTCCCTGGCCCCCATAGGCTTGTTCAAACATAAGAGTCTATGGGGGCCACACCTAACCACAGCATAACACAAAATACATTTAGTCCAACTTCCAAAGTACCCATAGTCTACAGCAGCCTCAACAATGTTAAAAGTCCCAAGTTCAAAGTCTCTTCTGAGATTCATCCAATCACTTAACTGTAATCCCCAAAGCAAGACAGGAAACCAGCTGGGCAAACTCCAAACTCTGCATCTCCATGACTGACATCAAAGCAGTCTTCAGATCTCTAACTCCTTTTTTTATTTTTGTTGACTGTAAGAAACTTCTAGCAGCTTTCCTCAGCAGATACACCGTGGCTCTGGCATCTTGAACATCTTGGGGTCTCTAAGCCAACTTCAATGTTACAACCTTCAATGTCTAAAATCCACACACGATCTTCTGGGCTCCTTCAAAGGGCTGGCATCACTTCTCCCACTCTGCCCTGTGTAGTACTCTAAGCTCAGGTTGATCCACTCCACTGCTGCTACTGTTTTTGGTGATCATCCCATGGTACTGGAATCTCTAATGCACTGGGGTCTTCTGTTGCAAGCAGGCTTCACCAATAGCCTCTCAGAGGCTCTCTTCATGATGCCAAGACTCAACTCCTTTGCATGACTCCTTCAATCCTGGGCCATCAACTACAACTGAGGCTGCACCTTCACCAATGGCCTTCCATGGCCTCTCACAGTGCCAAGCCTCAGCTGCTCTTCATGACCCCTTCATGCCTTCAAAACTAGTACCACCTCAGTGACTCTTACACATTACCAAGTCCAGCTTCTGCAGGAGGTACAACCTTGGCTATCTCTGGAACACAGCTTCTCTGTGCTCTCAGAAAACACCAGAAGATTTCACCTCAGTGATGCTGGTCTCTTCTTAATCGCCACTAATTTCTTAGCTCCAGCTAACCAGCATCAATTGTCCCAGTAATCTCTTTTATTCTGGACCCTAAATCCAGGGCCATGTGGTCAAAGCTGCTGAGTTCTGCTGCTTACTGGGGCTGGAACACGGCCCCCTGTTCTATTACATAATCACTAGCTTTCTGTTGCCCACCTCCTTCACTGCCAAACTTGACTGTCCTGGAACTTGCTCCACAGACCGACTTTAAATTCATGCCTGGATCTAACCCTTTCCTCACCTAGAACTTGCTTTGTCTCAGGCTGGCCTTGAAGTCAGAGATCTGCTTGGCTTTATCTTCTGAAATTAAAGGTGCCTAGATCTAAATATAGCTGGGTAGATCTTGCCCCAAAGTCCCACTCCCTTAATCTGTTAATTCCTATATCATAGAATTCTGCTCCATTCTACTTCCTGGTGCCCATTTAATAAACTAAGCATATATTTTATATTTTTCCTTTTTCAGCTTGCTAAGCTTGTTCAAAATGTTCTTCATGAGACTTAACCAGAAAACAAAGGCTCTGCTGGGCTTTTCTGAGACTTCCTTTGTCAATGCAATTAATATAAATCTTTTTACCTTAGCCTCAGGTAGACTTTTCAGACAAGAGCAAAAAGCAGCCATATTCTTCATCAAAATACCACAAAAAACAGTCTCTAGGCCACATACTGAATTTCTTCTCTACTGAAACCTCTTGGGCCAGGTCTGCACAGTTCAAATAACTCTTGGCAACAAAGTCTTCCACATTCTTACTAAGATAGCCCATTAAGCCCCATTTAAAGCATTCCACCACTTTCTAAATCCAAAGTCAACAAATCCACATTCTTCCAAACAAAACCATGATCAGGCCTATTACAGCAATACCCCACTCCTGGTACCAATTTGTCTTAGTCAGGGTTTCTATTCCTGCCCAAAACATCATGACCAAGAAGCAAGTTAAGAAAGAAAGGGTTTATTCAGCTTACATTTCCACACTGTTCATCACCAAAAGAAGTCTGGACTGGAACTTAAGCAAGTCAGGAAGCAGGAGCTGATGCAGAAGGCCATGGAGGGATGTTACTTACTGGCTTGCTCAGCTTACTTTCTTATAGAACCAAGGACTACCAGCCCAGGAATGGCACCACCCACAATGGGCCCTCTCCCCTTGATTACTGAGAAAATGCCTTATAGCTGGATCTCATGGAGGCATTTCCTCAACCAAAGCTCCTTTCTCTGTGATAACTCCAACTTGTGTCAAGGTGACACACAAAACTAACCAGTATACTCTCCAATCCTAGGGACTTTCTTTGAGGTCTCTGGTATTAGGTAAAACTATGCTCCCCTACATGAGGCTTTAGCCTCAAAGCTCCTAAGACTTTCCTTACCTCTATGCTTCCTCTCACACACAGATCTGACAACAGTGCCTCCCACACTTGCTTTAAAAAGTCATTTAAAAATTTTCACATTAGTAACTCATCAGGAACAAACTGCATCTCACTGGAGCCAAGATGCAGAGCTGCATCTTATCCCTAACAATGCTGCGCCTCAGATGCAGGAAGCAAACAAACCCCAGGCTCACCTTGCCGTGCTCCGTCTCTGTTAACCGTCTCTGAAAGGCTAGGGGTGAAGAGACACACAGCACTCTGGAGGGAGTTCTGTAGCATGAATGACTGGCAGTATTCCATTACGTTGGCACAAATCTATAATGGAAGGAGTAACTAAAATGTTAGGCTAAAAATTCCCCAAAGTCACAGAAATCTAGACTACAGGAGAACAAGGCCTAAGTCAATTTGTGAAATTACACACAACTGCTATTTTTGTCAAATTTTCTAAAACCATAAAAACTACACCATTTTTACCCTGCTTACCTGCTGCATGGCCAGCTCAATTTCATCTTTCTTGCTCGCCCTATCTCCCTCCGAATTATCACCTTGGAATTTAAACTGCCGCAATCTGTCAGAGCCACCAAAGCGACTTAGTAGGCCTAAGCATTGGCGCTAAGGAAAAATAAAAGACACGTTGTTCACTTCAGGCTGACAGTGTTCGGCATTAGTGACCTTGTTTTTCTTGAGGGAGAGAAGAAGAGGAAAATTCAGTAGGGAGAGGAATTATTCTTGAAAGCACCTGATATCTTCCTACTGAGACAACCAAGGTAAGCTTTACTAAGATTCACCTTTTTGCAAAGAAGGGAAATACTAAATTTTTTTCCACAAAGAATTCCTAATATAACCTAAATGTTTGTGAAGAAAATTTATGTTGTATATAAAAATATTAAATAATTCCTTATGAAACAGTTATAAAACAAAATACAAATTAATAAATAAATGAAAAGTTTAACAAGAAGAGGCAACTACAAAATAGTCAGTAACAAATCCTGCTCTGTCTCCCAAAACTCAAACTTAAAAGGCTGTAACTCCTGTTTCCTGGACCTCCCTGGAAGGGTTGGGCGTTTATAGGCAGCCTTGGCAGATGACATGCAGAGGTTAGAGCCATGGGATGGCTCTGAGGACCATAAGCAGGTAAAGCTCAAGCTTGATATATGGATTTGGCCCCTGGGGCCTATATGTAGGAGAGAACAGACTCCCATAAGTTATTCTCTGACTTCCATGTGTACACAATGGAACATGTGTGCACATATACATACACAATAAATAAGGTATTAATTTTTAAGATAATTAATATAAATATTGCTAGACTAAAATCTAAGTACTTTCCCCAAGGTTTGCTGTTTTTACAGATAAATAAAATAGACATGCCCCTCAGAAGGCACCAAAAAGGTCTTTTTCTCCCTTTTGATGAAAAAAGAACATAAGAGGAAATTTTTGGTGGGTTTTGGTAGGGAATTTAAGTCCTTCTGTAAAGTTATTTAATAATATAATGTCAAAAATTACCATGTGCATGTACGTGAACCTAACTAAACCAGGTACATGAGTCGACACTCTTCATCATCTATGCAAGACAAGAACCTCAAACCCAACACCTTGCATGTGCCTGGAAAGCACTCCTCTACTGAGCCCTGACATTTTTTTGAAAACTTAGAAAAATAGCTTATAAAAAGGTAACAGGTTAGCAAGCATGCCGTGGAGCAGCGCTTGGGTGTCTGCCAGCAGAGGGCAGGCGAGCCTTTTCCCGTCTGAGTTCAAATCCCGTGAGGTTCTCTTGTCGAGTCTCATGGGAAAAAAAAAAAGTTTGCCGGGCAGTGGTGGCACACCACCCAGCACTTGGGAGGCAGAGGCAGGCGGATTTCTGAGTTCGAGGCCAGCCTGGTCTACAGAGTGAGTTCCAGGATAGCCAGGACTACACAGAGAAACCCTGTCTCGAAAAAACCAAGAAAAAAAAAAAAAAAAAAACAAAAAAAAAAACAAAAAAAAAAAAAACCAAAAAAAAAAAAAAAAAAAGGTAACAGGTTAAGAAAATTATTGTATTAAAACAATAGGATGTAAATTCTTTTGTCTAATTATTTAAAGCTAGTAACATGGGACAATGTTTAGGTCAAAGAAGGCCAGTAGGCTCTTCAGAAGCCTTTGATAAAATACTTAATTGATAAATTAATATGTTTAAAACATACTAAAAGATTATACATATGAAAAATTTAAGGAGAAACTAACAATAATATCTAAAAACCAATTTTAGAAAAGGCAAAGCACTTAATATGCAAAGGCAGGAAAGTGAACTGTTCAAGGCCAGACTAGCTACATGAGACCCTGCCTCAAACACCCAAGAGAGAGCAAGGGGATAGGGGCTGGGCAAGGACAAGTGCTCTGTAGAGAGCAGCAGCAGCAGGCGGCAGGGCATGCCTATAGTTCCAGCACATCCCAAGCAGAGGAATGAAGACTGCTGCAAGTTCAAGGCCAGCCTAGTCTAAACAGAGTTCCAGGTTCACAAGGGGTGCACAGAAATTCTGTTCTCAAAAAACAAACATGGGCTGGAGAGATGGCTCAGAGGTTAAGAGCACTGACTGCTCTTCCAGAGGTCCTGAGTTCAATTCCCAGCAACCACATGGTGGCTTACAACCATCTGTAAAGGAATCTGATGCCTTCTTCTGGTGTGTTTGAAGACAGCCACAGTGTACTCATATATATAAAATAAATAAATCTTTAAAAAAAAAAAAAAAAGAAGAACAAAAACCAAAAGTAAAACAAACAATTGTTTATGGCTTACTCATTAATAACATTTACATAATGAACATTAAACATTGATATAAAAGCTCTGTGATACAGCTGTGTTGGAAATACTGTGGCAGAAGAGCAGGGATAAAGACATTAAATCTTCACCTGCAATGGGAAGTCAGAAGGTGATGCCGGGAAAATAAGAAGTGGCAACGACGCAGGTTATTGAGTCATCAGAGAAGCACTGAAACATCTGAAGGGGCTGTGCAGGTGCAGGTGCAGGTGCAGCCCCTTGAACTGCTATTCACAAACTGAGTCAATTACCTGAAACCTTGCCATGTGTCCCTGGAGCTCCATTAAGGATCCTTCGTTTACATCGACATCGAGTTCATTTAACATACCTATAAAATGTACAGGAGTGTAAATGTAGTGTTCAGCTAAAGTGAAACACATAAACTAGAGAATGCTTCTGGCATTTTCTACTCTTTATATGCATGAGCAGACGCCTGCCATGAAAGTTTTGAGAAACAGGATCTTCTAAAGACTGTTAAGTATCTTTTATGTCAGCAACAATAGCTCAAGGGTGTTCACACACAACCTAAATCTAGGTAGGTACTTTCAAAAGTGTTTTTTAAAGTTTAAGAAAGGGACTAGAGAGACGGCATAGCAGATAAGAACACTGGCTGCTCTTCCAGAGGATCAGGGTTCATACCCCAACAACCACATGGTGGCTTACAATCACCTGTAAGTCTAGTCTTGGGGAATCTAACCCCTTGATCTGGTCTCCTTGGGCACCAGGCATGGAAGGGATGCACAGATATCCATGCAGGAAAAACATCTATATACATAAGATTAAACCTATAAAGTTTAAGAAAACTTTTTACTTACAACCAAAAAAGTTAAAACTTCCTAAAATCAGAAATTAAGTATTTCATAATAAGTAATGATAGCTTAGACCCATAAAATGAATAAACTTTAACCCTTCTACCTCTAACAAAGAGGAGGAGGCAGAAGAGGAGGAGGAAGAAGAGGAAGAAGAGGAGGAGGAAGAAGAGGAAGAAGAGGAGGAGGAAGAAGAAAAGGAAGAGGAGCTAACTTTTATGCCTTAAGTACTGAGGAGCAGAGATGACAGAGAGAAAGGCAGTAAGCTGCAAGATTAAGCACCATGACTAAGCTCACAACTCATCTACCCCACCAGAAACAGCATGAGGAAAGAGGACCCTTGCAGACCTAATCCATGAGAACCATACTGAGGAGTTAAGGCTTAGGAAAAAACCAGGGGGAAGGACTGCACTGCACCATGTGACATAGGAAAGGAAAGAAGGGTGGAATGTTTTAGTCACTCTATGGGGCCTGGACTAATTTGGAAATCTTGACATTCCACAGGCTGAGAAGAAAGACACTCCCCTTCCCCCAAGCCTCCTTGGAAGCAACAAGGGTCCAAGTTTTCTGACAGGATTTGCACCGAACTTTTATCAACTCTTCAACCAGAGGGTTCAGATACAGAAGACCAGGGTTGCCTCCTAGAAACAGAGGTAATGTAGGTAAGGCTACAGGGTTAGAAGCCACATTCTGTGACCTGTGACCACTGTGTGCTTCAGCTCCCTCACCTGTAAATGTGACCTCTAACAGCTGGACCTCGTGATGCTGGGGGAGCGAACAGTGCCTGGCACATGAACATGCATTACCACTGGCACTGCATGTGCTGAGAAGGAAGTCAGTAGTCTGTGCTATCGTTTAATACCAGTGGCAGCCTTAAACATGAGGGAACCCAGGGAACACACATTTCCTCTTAGAGAAGGGACGTGCAGTGCAAATTTAAAATGCCAAAGGATAATAAACCAAAAGACAACTGATGAGGGCCAGAGAGGAAGGAGACCTGCAGACTGAACAGGAATATTACAAAATGACTTGCAGGTGGAGCAGGAATTACAAAAAGGTTTTGTTGCCTCTAGTCTCACATCCAGGTGCTGACTTTAGAATTTATACACAGTATGAAAATTAAACTGAAGGAAAAAAGGTGGAAAAAGTTTATTATTTCCTAAGCATTTCTCTTAATTATGGTGTCCTTTTAAGAATGAGTATTTCTTTACATTCTTGGAGTATTTCTACAGTCTAGTAATTCCTCTTATTTTTTTCTTCAGGAAGCTTTTAATCTATTAAACTCATGTAAGATTCTTCTGCACCAGCATGCTGAAAGGCAACGGTCTCTCTCATACATCCCCTCGACATGCTGCTATCCCAATACACACAGCACAATGCTTGAAAAGGTAGTTACCAGATACAGCTAAGGAGATTCTCATGCTTGTTAATTATCTCCCTGGACTTTAATTTGTTCATGTTAATAAAAACATTATTTAAATAAAGGCAGCTGAATGTCACCAGTACCAATTTCACATGCTAACTGTAAAGTAATAAAAATCTCACTTTACTGAGCCTGTGTCAGTTCATAAAGAATTAATTGCATTCAACACAATTGACTCACCAGGAAGCGCTGCTTTACTTATGATTCCTGTCAGCAGAGCTAATTCCTGCAAAGAGCCAGCGCTAACATCCTGACAGCGCAGAATTGCTTGGATGGTATCAGAATGTGAAACGAGAAACTGCAGCACCTGAACAGTCCAAGAGACGGAGGGAGAGGAACTTGCATTATACATTACAATTAATTCATCTTTTTAGCAAATAACTGCATGCAATGAAGAACAAGAGAAGGGGCAGCTTTCTGAACATGCAGCTCATATCCTCTCAAAGCAGAAGTGTAACCCACATCAGCACAGAGCTAACCTACGTCAAAGTCTGCTTATGAAAACAGCAGAGTTGTACTGTAGGACTCCATGCCTGGGAAATTCTGTGTGAACACACCTAGGTTACTTCTTTTACTATTTATCTAAGAAAAATCAAGAGAATTTCCTATGAACAGGTATAATGATAAGTCTGACTTGGGGCAAAGTTCAATCACATAAAAGCTCTGGTATGGTAAGAACAACAGAGACATTCTTCCCTCTAAACATCTTTCTGCCTTTGGTGTTCTACGAAGCACCACCAGGGGGCGCTCCTCAGCACCCTCATGAAGGAACATCCTTACTAGGCTTATAGCACCAGGAGAGCACACAGGCTAAGGCAAACAAGAATCACACAGACTGCTAAGGAACTTTACTCTATTTCTGTAAAGTATTTTCATTAGCATGTATTAAATATACATAACAATGGATCTTATTATGACACTGCACATATATGCTGATTTTATTTTTTAGTACAGGTCCCCGTTTATAGTCTATCATTACTAGCTATGAAACTTTTTACCTCTCTTTTGGTGTTGTGTTAGGATCGAACCCATGCTAAAGAAAGTACTCTGCTGCTAAGCCCAAGTCTCAGCCCAATTCTCTTTTAAAGAAACTCTTCCAGTGAATCTAACACAGCAAACAGAAAACATGATAGCTAACGAACGCATAAACGTGATAGTGCTTATAGCATTCCTGAGGCACTAAATTCCATTCCCAGCACTGGTGGGGTAGTGGAGGTGTAGGAGTGTGTGTGTGTGCGTGTGCACGCACACATAAGAGTAGGGTGGGGAGGACACTTAATTTAGTAAAGAAGACAAGGAAACTCCTGTGTTTAAAACCATTCTGAGTATAAAACAGGGTGTCCCTTAGGCTTACTGCAGTGTAAATAAGGCACTACTTTAGAAACCACAGCTTTGCAGCTCAAAGTCATGTAGGAAAAACAGACAAAATGATCAGAAACCCAAACGTCTCAGGACATAGTTTCTGAGAATCACAATGGAATAAAATACTACAGGCTCATGATGGAATGAAAACAACTAATCTCTCATGCTTAAAGAAAACATTTTTGATACAATATTCACTATTTAAATTATCTCATGCTGTTAAAAAAAAAAAATCACATACAAATATGGTACTGTCTTTCATACTTTTTATTTTTGGAAGCAGGGTCTCATATGGTTCAAGGAAGGTCTTAAACTAGTCATACAGCCGTGGCAGACCTTGATCTCTTGGTCCTCCTCCCTCTACCTCCTAAGTACTTTGGATGACAAGAATGTTTGGCCATGCCTAATTTTAGGGTTTTTTTTTATTTTTTGAGACAGAGACTAGGCTGACCTCTGACTTATCCTGTAGCCTCAGGCTCCCTAGTACTTGGAATTACAAGTATTCGCCACTATACTAGGCTCATCTTTTGTATTTTCTAAATGCCTTGTGTTGGTTTGAATGAGAATGGTAAGCTTGTATGTTTGAATACTTGGTCCCCAGTTAGTGGAACTGTTTGGAAAAGATTAAGAGGTGTGGCCTTGTTGGAGAAGGTGTGTCAGTGGGTGTGGGCTTGAAGGCTTGAAAAGACTCACACCATTCCCAGTGTGCACTCTCTGCCTCCTATAAGATGTGAGCTCTCAGTTATTCCTGCTGCCATACCTTTGCTCTGCCATCATGAACTCTAACTCCTGAAAATGCAAGCCCAATTAAATGCTTTGTTTTTTAAGTTGCCTTGACCTTGGTCATGCATGGTGTTTGTCACAGCAATAGAAAAGTAACTAAGACAGGCCTACTGTAATCTCTCTAAATCCCTGGCTAAAATGTCTTAAATGTCAGTTTATTCCTTTCAGAGTAATGGCTAGCTTTTCTACAAATTTCAATCTCTTGCTTTCTATTTCGGGATTCTATTAAGTAGCTACGATGTTCCATTCACAGGGGAGTACAAAACTAGTCAAGACAGTCCACAGTGCAAGAGGCTGTGCTCTATATATCTAGCTTTGCCACTGACAGCACACAGACATGACTTCTATCTATGGCATCTCTGCATCTGTAAATGCGGGTCTGCATTAGTGACATCTGTACAAAGCATCCCTCTTACCTGCCCTGCTGCCTGCAAGTGCTGGGACATACTGGATGTTAGGATGACCTGGCATAGCTGGAGAGCTGGAAGGAGAATCTGCCGGTATCGGTCCACAGGCGTTGGGATGAATATTGGTGGGTCTCTCATGCCAAACATGCTTGATTCATTTCAAACAACCAAGGGGAGAGCAACACTGTATTTAAATATGGTCTTAACAATTCATTACCACTTACATGTTAAACAGTGAATACTTGTATTTTCATTTTTAGACAAAAGAAAATGGGTGCTTGACTCTCATTACATACAGAGAAAATAGTAACTTTCATGTCTATTGTATCTTGTAACAAAACAATTCCTTCCCTTCTCATTAGGCAACACAGTTCTGTGTTAAGCCTAAAAAGCTCAGATATCACTTTAAACAGTAACTAGATCCATCTTAAGTATTTTTACTGCTAGGAAGATATGCTGCCTGCCTAACAAGGCCATCCTGTAGACTGAGAGGAAAATAGTAAGGCCCCACAGGAAGACTCCTGATAGACTGATTTCTTCTTCCAAACCTGACAACCCAGACTCAATCTAAATCCCACACTCGAAGGAAAGAAGCAACTCCCAAAAGCTGTTCTCTGACCTACACACATACTGCAGTGCCTGCAAGCTGCACACTCCAAATAAATAAAAATTTAAAAAACTAAACTGAATGTTCCATATCCAAACTGAATTGACATATGCTGAAAAACTTAAAACTTGAAAATAATTTCATTTGAAGCTTTCAAATTAGTAAGCAGTGTGCAAAACCTTAAAACCAGAAAAATTAACTCTAAAATTCGATTCATAACAGAAATATGTAACTAATTAGTTCTTTGTTCTTCTCCTTAACTTGGTTATACAACCCAGGCTAGCCTTGAACTCACATCCTCTTGCCTCAGTCTCTCAAATGCTAGGCTTACAAGTAGGAATTCACTATCACACCTGCCAACAAGGTTTAACTATACTGTTATATTTTAAAAGAGCCCTAATTAAAACAAGCATCTATGGAACTCATATAAAATAGTAAGGCTAGTAAGACTAACAGAATCCTCATCCATTTCTCATACTGGGCTACTCTTCTGAAATGGAATTAGGATTTACCCACTTTGACCCTCTAGGCAACTTCCACTGGTTAGTAAATGACGGGGGCAGACAATACAACCCATCCACTAGAAAAATAATCTTTGGGATTTTTATTATCGCTTACCAATCCTTTGCTAGGAGCTTAAGCAAACTAGTTCATACAGACACTTACCCATGAG
This sequence comes from Rhabdomys pumilio, assembly GCA_030674055.1. Lineage (NCBI taxonomy): Eukaryota > Metazoa > Chordata > Mammalia > Rodentia > Muridae > Rhabdomys > Rhabdomys pumilio. The sequence continues at coordinate 41,895,941 of JANHMN010000016.1, read as the reverse complement.
AGTCCATTTCTGGGCGCATATCATAGACTTGGCACTGGGCCAGCCTCACAATCACCCCTGATCTTAGGAGTTCTAATGAACCTTGCTGTGACTTAGCCACTCTTGTGAGAAATGCCTACAAAGTTACAAAACGGAAAGTATCAGTGGTGAAATCATGTCCAAGAGCCTCATAAGGAAACAAGACACTCTTAGTTCATTCCTCATTAATCACTAGTGAGGGAAAATCCTGAGCTAGCTACAAGGACAGTGTACCTCCTTTCTCATAAAGTTTTATGAAAACTCTGGAGGGTGGCAGGGGTGAGGGCAGGGGGTGCAATGTGCCTGAATATTGTACATTATTTATTATTATTATTATTATTATTACATTATTATTAATTAATAATGTGAGTTATTAATGAATGTACATTATTATTATTAATAATAATGTGAATTATTCAATTTAAATAGTTTCTGTCAACAGGTCAGGTGGGTTTGCTGTCCTCATTTCTAGTGTGTCTAGCATCATGCTTGGTGTATATTAGGTATTTAGTAAATACGTATAAATAAATGAATGAAGAGTCTAAGTGTGACACAGTGTAAGAAATTTAACATTCCACTAGTGTGACATAATGTAAGAAATTTAACATGGAGAGACTGTAGCAGATCTGAAGGAAAGGAAATGACAAAGTAAACAGTGTTTCAGGCACTGCTCTCTTCCCATGAACCCTGGTGTCATGTCACCTCAGCGGCATGCTCAGGGAGCAAGGTGGCAGCAGGACACTGCCCTCTAACCTTCTCAGGATCATCGCAGCCCATCCTCACACTAAAAGATGCACTGCTAGCACAAATTCCCCAAATGTAAAATTTAACATAATGGCAGCTTACAGAACAGACATATTCGGGGAGCACCAGTGGCCTAGCTAGCAGTAAGCACAGCTACTTTCCAATGCACATCTGCAGGACCAAAGCAGGCCCACTGACCTATGCAGTCCAGCATCCACACAACCTTACCATTTTGGATTCATAGGTATAAAGGGCTTTTAAGAGAGGAGGCTGTGGAGTTAGCAAGCTCTGTAGAGTACGGTCATCTTCCACCAAGCTATCCACAAGGACCTTCAAATAACCACTGTTAGAAAGGTACAGGAGCCACTGCTGCTGCTTGTCCACAGACACAATCCGATCGAGGAGAGCCAGGGCCAGCATCTACAGGAAGAAAGAATCAGAGTCAAAGCTTTAACATATGGATGGCTACCAAAACCACCGACCGCCATGGCCTTGACTTGGAGTGCTTACAACTTTTTCTGATAAGAATGGATACAATGCAATTTCACTGTTTTGAGGAGTTAGAAATTGTATATACCTAGAATCTCAATTTCTTAATATAAAGAAAATCTTCAGTGTCAAGTTTTAATTCTGAAGCAAAATCTAAATTAAAATTAATAGCATTTATATTTTAGACAAACCCTGTACGAGATTATACGCACCACAAAGGCTAGAAAAGATATGGCATTCCCCGGAAACTGAGCTACAGACATTGCGTGCTGCCCAGTGTCTGTGCTGGGAGCTGAACCTAGGACCACTCCAAGAACAATAAGCACTCTACACTGCTGAGCCAACTCTACAACTTCTATATTTTCTTTGAACTATTACTTATAATTCTAAATTTTTATGTTATTTAAAGGAATCTTAGAAAAGTATTTAAAAATATATTATGTAATCTAATAAACACAGTTAAAGCCATTTTGATCTATTTTCTCCCAGGGTTTTTGTTCTATGTATAAAAGTACTTTACAATTTAAGCATAATGAAGAGATTGCTTTCTAGTTTGCATTTTATCTTATTTCGTAATTTTCCCCATGGCCATGACATAATGGTGTGACAGGACCTTCCACAGGCATCCTCTTCCTCCTCGCTGTGTCAGCCACAATGCTTTACTGAAGACAAAGTGCAAATCCCCTCCATAAAACACCAAACAGAGGAGAACATATTCAGAAAAAGAGGAATTGTCCACCAGTGGAAAGACCAGACATCTACTAAACAGGGCTTCTATTGTTTCTACCCATGTTGTCCTTCCTACAAACCTCAAATTTTGTCACACACACACACACAAAGTAACAAAACAGAAGCTACAAATCACAGATGAGCAAACTCACTATAACATTGAAGACAACTCTCTACATGTGACATACATTTTGAAAGCTCATACAATATATACTTTCATAAATACACAACATTCAGTAGCAATCCTACACAACTGATACTTTACCCTTCCAATCTCATGACCATCACAAGCGTCTCGACAGACCACTTCCATGAGGGCAGCACCATAACTCTCAATAATAGCCATGTTTTCTCGTTGTAATTTACTAAACACATCTTCAGGGGCAGTCAGCCGTTCCCACATAGTTTTCTTAGCTGTAAGGATTAAAACAGAAAAGTTCAGTAAAATGTAGTTTAGCAACTAATTACATCTCATATCCAACAACAACAGAAATCCATTACTGTATGTACACAAAAGACCAGATCAGTGAGTCCAGACAATGAATTTTGAGAGCATGTGTCACACGTGTACACTAGTAACACAATGTGGCTCTTTCAAAAGTTAAAACTAATCATCAACTCCGAGAGAACTGATTACTTGTATTTATCCTGCTAATCAACTTGTTCTTATTTTATTGCCATCTCTGAAACATTGGCTAAGAAGAAAAAGATCCAATACAGACAGAAATCTCTCTCAAAACAAACAAAAAAATTAGAAAGTTTTAATCTTTAGGGTTTTTTAATTGAAGTATTTATTAAAATTAAAAACTGTATCACTTATAAGGTAATTTAAATATATAATAGTATGTGTACATACATTTCACTAAGTCACGCAAATCTTACAAAATTTTCATAATCAAATAAAGCAAGTTTTTAATTTAAAGCAATTTCATGATTTTCCTCTCTAATACTGTAGTAATTTCTGAACTACCAACCTATTTTTTTGTCATTTTGGTTTCTTTGTTTGTTTGTTTGTGCTGCTTTTTCATGACAGGGTTTCTGTGTATGACAGACTGAATGTCCTGGAACTCACTTTGTAGACAAGTTTAGTCTCCAACTCAGAGATCTTCCTGCCTCAGTCTCCAGAGAATAAAGGCCTGTGCCACCACGCCCAGCACTAAACTACCATCGTGAACCAGGCACACAACACACACTTGTGATGACACAACACAAGGTCCCAAGTTTGCAACTAACCTGGGATATACAGATACTCAATCTTCATAGAAATAAGCTGTCATCTTGGTAACTATTCCAAGTGTGTTGTAGACCTCTACCAAGTGGTTAAATAATGTTTTCCACTTTGACTAAAAGAATATGAAAAATATTTTTAAGAGAAAAATATGGATGTTGTTGGGAGTGAATAGTCCCAATTATCATATTTTTTTTAAAAAAAAAAAGTTGATTGCTCTAAAAACTTCTTTAAACAATTTATTTTTCTTGAGATTAAAAATATCTGCACACAGGGGCTGTACAGATGGCTCGGTGGTTAAGAGCATGGGCTTCTCTTATAGAGGATCTGGGTTGATTCCTAACAGTGGCCTGGCAGCTCACAACCACATGTAACTCCACTTCCAAGGGACCTGATGCTTTCTTCTGACCTGAGACACACTGCACAGAAATGCATAAACCCCAGACACGTAGAAAGTATATATTCGCACACATCAAGTACCCTATACTATCAAGTACCGTTGTGCTGTTGCTATCTTCTAAAGTACTAGGCATAAGTGACAGCTACCACAGGATGGTATGAGAGAAACCACACTTTTTTTTTTTGGTTTTTCGAGACAAGGTTTCTCTGTGTAGCCCTGGCTGTCCTGGAACTCACTCTGTAGACCAGGTTGGCCTCGAACTCAGAAATCCGCCTGCCTCTGCCTCCCAAGTGCTGGGATTAAAGGCGTGCGGCACCACACTTAAAACACACACATTCATAAAGAAGAGAGAGTACAGTGAAAGCCTATCATTAGACAAGGCCACTGACAAGTTCTCACATAGTTTAGTTCAAACACTAATTACTAAATATAAAGGCAAAACAGTTTTAATAGAAAAAAATTAATAATAAAAAACATATTCATTATAAAGGTAATTTAAACATATAGTTTGGCTAAGAAGGATCACATACAATATAGACAAAAATCTTCCTCAAAAAAAAATAAATAAATAAAAAATAGCAAGTTCCATGTGAATCTTCTAAATTCTCCATAAATACACCCAATAAAGCTACAGTAATTTTGTTTGAAACTAATTTTATGTTTAGTCCTGCAGAGTAGGATTTCAAACGTGCCACTCAGCTCAGTATTTTAAATATCTTCCTTTTCAATTTATATTTGTTTATGTACATAATGTACATATGTGAGTAGGTGACCATGAGAGACTTGGATCCCCAAGAGGGAGTTATGAGTTTAGAGACACTATGTGAGTGCTGGAATCTGAACTCCCATCCTCTGCAAATACAGCAAGTGCTCTTAACTGCTGAGCCATGTCACTAGCTGTGCCTTCCTTTAATTGAAAAAGTTCTACCTTGACTTTATCTAAAACAATCTTCACACAGTATAAGTATATATATCCACACACACACACATATATATGTATATGTATGTATACACACACATGCGTGCGCACGCGCGCATGCGCGCGCGCGCACACACATATAAATATATGACAGGTGAGCATGTATACTGGTAAGAAAATTTTAGATGGCCATTCTAAAATAATCTACTAAAATAAAACTACATACTGCTTCCCATGAGAACTCTTATCACAAATCTTCTTGAAAAGTAGATATATGAGGATTTTGAAGCAATATTTATGATAGTAAAATATTAGAATTTTTAAGCCTATGAATAAAGAAACTGTTTAAATGTTATAGCCTACAGAATAACAGCCATTTTATAAGACCCAGTAGATATGCACTGTGGTTCAAGGAGGAGAGACACTGTGCAACTCTACAAACAGTACACCGCAGTTCAAGTCTATAAAACTAGAATATCACCAATGTTACGTCCTTACAGTGTCTATGTACTACTCTCGAAACTCTCAAAAATTAAACATGTGCCCTCCACTTTACAGCAATCTAATGGTTATGTCAAGACTTACTAACTGTAGTTATGCTGAGTCAAAAGATGGAGAAGTGACTTAGATTTTTGAAGTTACCATCTTTAAAAAAGAGAAAAGAGTAAAAATCAATGTAACTTTACCAGCTTCTAATGTGTCTGGCTCATCTGGTCTCTGAGCCATCTGCAGGTAATAAAGCAGAGAGCCGTACAGGTGAGTCCGCACACGCTGGAAGCCACCACCTAGGAGACAAAGACACACATGCAGTCAAGTGAAAACTGTTCATTCACAGTCAGAACAAAGTCGTAATGCTTAGAAAACGTAGATGGAAAAACCTGTCTTCAAAATAAAGTCTAAGAGTTTCTTCAGAATGATGTGAAGCGAAGAATCCCCAATAGAAGCAAAGCCCACTGGCCGGCTGTCTGCTGCAGGAGGTGAGGCAAAAGAACTATCAAGCATGAATGCATAATGGGTCTCTCCAGGTCCTGAGACCAACGGCTGCTTCTGTTCCGTGCGCACAGCCTGGCTTAGGTGAGCGGTCAGGGTGAACACAGCGCCGGCAACCACTGGCATTAGCTCCTGTGCGGCTTCATCATCCAGCACCTTAAAGTATAAAGGGGAATCAGTGAGACCAGCTTCCACCAGAACTCAGTAAGTCTCATACATAAAGCTTTACAACTACCTTAAGAATGTAAGAACTGGGGGGTTGGGGGGGGGTGGCACATGTCTTTGATCCCAGCACTTGGGAGGCAGGGGCAGGAGGTTATCTTCAAGACAGAGGCCAGCCTGATCTACAGAGTGAGTTCCAGAACAACCAGGGATACACAAAAAGAAACTCTGTGTCAAATCCTACCCCACCCCCTCAAAAAACTCTAAGAACTAATCCAGCACTTGGGAGGCACAGGAAGGCAGATCACTGTGAGCTTAAGACGAATCTGGTCTATAGACTCAATTCTGGAACAGTCAAAGCTACACCATGAAACTCTGTCTCAAAAACAAACAAAATAACACAAAACAAACGTAAAAACTATTCAAAGGGGAAAATGATAAACAAGCATTACTTAATTAATTCTTAGCAAAGTTCCAGGCAGTTTTTGCTTTGAAATACACATCCATAGTATTCCATGAAAGCTTAATTTTTTGTACCACTAGGATCATATTCAGTAGTTCTAGGTAAGATCTGCCTACATGTATGTTTGGTTCATGGGAAACGGCACTATCAGGAGGTGTAGCTTTGTTGGAGGAAGTATGTCACTGTAAAGGTGGGCTTTGAGGTCCTATGCTCAGCCTCCACACTGTATGGAAGAGATCCTCCTCCTAGCTGCCCATGATAGTCTCCTTCTGGATGCCCTTGAATGAAGATGTAGAACTCTCAGCTCCTCCAGTACCATGCCTGCCATGCTTCCCTCCAAGATAATGGACTGAACCTCAGAACTTGTAAGACAGCCCCAACTAAATGTTGTCCTTTATGAGAGTTGTCTTGGTCATGGTTATTTCTTCACAGCAATGGAAACCCTAACTAAGACAGTCTATTTTTACAAAGCTTCCTGGATAATTCTGAAACATCCTAGTTCATAGCTCCTCCTGTACATAATAAATCTTTCTCAAGAAAAGTTTTTCACATCAGTATTATAAACTCTATTTTCCTTCTAATGGAAAATGGAAAAAAAACAATTAGAGTTGCGTATTTGCTTAAAGGCAATTGTATATACCTATACCATATATACATAAAAGTCTCTAGCAATAAAGAAACTTAGGAACTAAATCACCTTATCATGCACATCTTGTAAAAGGTCACGAATAATCAGTTGTCGATCTTCTGCCTGGATGAGCTCCTGGGGACAAGCTGTCAGTATAATTTCTACCAGCTGCCTCCAAGATTCTAGTGCATGCCGCTTTGCATGAAGACACTGCAGCAGCTTGTTTCTTCCTACAACATACTGAAGAATAGTGCTGATTTCCTAAAGCCATAAATATTGAAACAGGTTAACATTCAGAGAAATAGTACGTTTTAAACAATTTCCTATTTTTAATACATCTACTTATCCAGAAAACACTCAAATTGCATTTATTAATTATATTGTATAACTTTAAAAAATTGAAATATTAAAAATATGAAACCACAAAACAGTCCATGAAAGTTTAATTTTATTTTAGTGTGTGTGTGTGTCTGTGTGTGTGTGTGTGTGTGTGTGTGTGTGTGTGTGTGTGTGTATACGTGCATGCATGCACGCAGCCCTGTCACTCACGTGTGTATGCCCTTATATATGTATATATACCACAGAAAATGTATAGGGATCAACAAACAACTTCCATTTCTTTCTTCCATCCTGTGAGTATTGAAGATCAAACTCAAGTCGTCAGGCTTGGCAGCAAGTGCCTTTACTTACTGTTTAAGTCATTACTAATTACATATGCATTTACAGTTTTTTAAGGACGCAAAATAAGTAGTACGAACAAATAGCTGAAGGTGTCAAACTAACACAGCTTACCTCCATCAGCAAAGGCCTCTGTCCTATTGCTGCCATACCCTGAAGTGCATTGACTTCAGCTACAAGAACCCTATGAAGAAGCTAAATAAGTAGTGAAAAAAGAAAAACAGGATCATTAGATGCTGGTGGAATGATACATAGCAATTACCATAACCCGCCCTAACTGCAAAAGATCCAGGCATCTCTGCATCCAATGCACCAATGGCATAGTCCGATTTGCACACAAAAACATTAGCCACCTGGCTCCTTCCAGAAAGTAGTACCTCAGGGCTGAGGAAAGTAATTTAATGCTGGGAGCCTCAATACCTTCTCATTTTGCTGAGGCTGTTATCATTCACTTGGTAGAGAACTAAATAGTGAAAACTACTTTATAGTTCTAGGTGGGTGGGAAAGTCCTAGAGGAAAATTGAGGGAAAGCTTTTAAAGAAAGGAAGGGTATTCATTGACTTTTATTTCCTCACTGTTAGACAAAACAGTCAATAAACTAGTAGCAGAGAGCAGCAACGTGTCAATACACACACACGTGGCTACATTTCCTGGCAGCCCCGTGTCTGAAGCACTTACTGTAGGCTCTGGCGAGCAGCCCTCACCTTGACATTGCAGACTGTCTGCCCCTGTAAATTCTTGTGCTCACAGTTGGCAATGACTTGCTCAATCTGAGCACGGTCAAAAAAATCCAGCTGCAAAGGCTCAGGGATCTCCTGACTGAAGTCAATTGAATCAAGAATACTTAGAATTTTCCGACGCACTAGAAACAAGAAGTAAACAAACTACTTGAGGCACTGAAGAGAGGAACCAACAACCCAGCTGAAATCTAAACATGAAATCTAAACTATTTTTCATTTGGCCACTCACTAAGATAATTTTTCTTCTGCTTTATAAACCCTTAGTTATTGACAATAAACAATCCTTTCTATATCCTTTCTATATAGATCCAGAATCTAGAGAGAGCAGTAAATTATGCTGCAATTTTAAGCAGTGTAATATGTCTATAATGTACTACAATTCCAAGGGCCTCACCTTTTGTGGCAGTGTCAAAATGAAGAAACCCAGAGACAGATCTATTTTCATCTTCCATTCCTCCTTCACCATCTGTTGGGGCACCAATAGTAGATCAGAAAAGGAAAAGTACACTTTAAAATTAGATTTAGTTGGAGATGGCAAACATAATATTTTATTTCTGGGTCAAAGAGCCTTTTGTAAATGGATAAAGATGCAAAATTACGAGGACTTTGCAATGTTCATCTACCTTTCTCCAACACAACTGGACCCGCTCATAACTCTGAAGAAGATAATTTCACAATTAGCAAAAACTCATCATACTAAGGAGATGATTAAAAAGAAGCCTATGTTTAATTTGCATGTGTAATACCCAGTGAAATAACTTGGGTCATGATGGTTCAGTATGACAAGCCTCACTATTTTGTGTTGCAAATTCATTAAAAGGAAAATAAAATTACATCAAAGGACAATTTTTTAATTGTTTTAAAGGTAAATATACTAAGCTGGGAAGCAGTTTTGTCTAAAGCCACTCCCTAGGGGTAAGACATCAGTGTTCACCTGAGTAAGGCTTCACAGGCATGTCATCCAGTAAGAGGTGTAGAAGCCTCTGTGTATGTGAGCGCTGCCGATTCAGAGACGTCACTCTTAGTTCTATTGAGGCAGTCTTCATAAGCCATGACATTTGATTCAGCATGGAGATTTCATACTCTAGAATTTAAACAAATAAATTTCATCTCCCATAGTTCTAACACAGATCAGAAAATTCCATAAGTCATCGGATACTTCCTCATGAAACAAAGTCAGTAATTTCTGAATCATAGTAACATTATAACCAGAACACAAAATTATGAAAGAAAAAGGCGATATAAAGAAAAAAGAAGTTATTCTATGTCTATGAAATATTAGGAGAACAATAAAATTTTTATTTGTGCAAGATTTGGTACATGCCTTTAATCCCAAGCACTGAGAATACAGAGAATCTCTGTGATTTCCAGGTTAGCCTGATCTACACAAGAAATTCCAATCCAGCTGGGAATACATAGTAAGACATTGTCTCAAAAAAAAAAAAAGGTTTATTACCAGAGTAATTTTACAAAGATTTTACAAGTCTGCCACAATTTAACATCAATGTCACTTTTTATTTTGTTTTTAAAAGTAATTCAAATATATAACAATTTATTTTTTAAAAAACTATTTTTACTCCAAAAAATACATACTTAAGCCCCTATTACATAACTTTATGATATGTGCTAAGACAGTTGGTAGAGCTCTTGCCTTGACATATAATTAGGGCTATAAATCACATATTTAAAACAAGTTTAAGGGGGCTGGAGAGATGGCTCCATGGTTAAGGGAACATCCCACTCTTGCAGTGGATCCTGGTTTAGTCCCCTGGACCTTTTGGCAGCTCACAACTGCCTACAGCGACATTCCATGGCATCTGCCCTCCCTTCCCAGGTTTCTGCAGCATGTGGTGCATGTAAACACAGGTATACACATATATACAAAACTTAAAAAAAAATCTTTCAAAACAGGTTTTCAAACTCAGTATTATTTTGTTTTAAGATAGTCTTGCAATATAAGCAAGGCAAGTCTCAAACACAGCCCCTACCTGAGCCCCCCAAGTGCGGGTCAGAATTATAGGCATGTATGACCATTCCTGGCTCAGAGTCTTGCAATATAAGCAAGGCAAGTCCCAAACACAGCCCCTACCTGAGCCTCCCAAGTGCGGATCAGAATTATAGGCATGCATGACCATTCCTGGCTCAGTACTATTTTTATGTTTGGTGGATCCTAATGCTTTGAAGTCTTAAATGATGACATCATAAATATAATTGACTAACTAATAATACTAACAATCTCAGTCTTTACTGGTAGGTCTTCCTGCCAAATTGCCACAGGCTAGAACTACTAAAAAGTTACTTCTCAGATGAGAAAATGCCTGTCCCGCTGTGGGCACGCCTGTGAGGCATAATCTTCATGAGAAACTGATGGGAGAGGGCCCAGCCTATGGTGGGTGATCTGATCCCCAGTGTAAGGAAGCAGACTGAGCAGCCATGAGGAGCCAGCCACTAAGCAGCACTCCTTGAGGCTTCTGCTTTGGCTCCTGCTTCCAAACACCTACCTTGAGTTTCTATACTGACTTCTCTCAGTAATGGAGTACAACCTGAGACTAATAGATAAAATAAACCCTTTCCTCCCCAACATGCTTTTAGTAATGGTGTTTATCACAGCAATAGAAGCTCTAACTAAGACACAGGCCACCTAAGTCAATTTTTATAACATATAGTCAGACTGTGACTATTCTTTTGGATTATCCATGTATAAAAGTGTAAAGTTTCTATAATGTTCTTAAATAAACAAAATCTCATATCTAAAAATGACAAAATTATGAAAATAAAGAAAACTGTTTTGTCAATCAGATAATCACAAGGCTATTACAATTTTTTAAAACCTAATTAGAAAGCTGACGATTACTAGCAACAGAAATGTATTAACAGTTTGTATGTACCTTGATCTCAAAATATGATGCCATAAGGTAATTTTCAGAACTGCACTGCAGTACCTACACTGTAGGTCCAGCCACTCAGGAGGTTAAGATGGTGGGGAATAGTCTGAGTTCACAAATTCAAGACACCCTCAGTTTAGCTATAACATAAACCACAAAAGCTGTCAAAAGTTAAGCTAAGACTCTGAAATGGTTCAGCAGACATGGGTATGTGCAGTGAGCCTGACTAGCTAAGACTGATCCCTGGGACCCACGGTAAAAGAACTCCTGGAAGTTGTCTTTCAACCTCTACAGGAATGCTGTTGTACAAAATGTAATAAAAAGCAAAAAGTTCTACTATTTACATAAGAAATTAACACAAACAAGTGTAGAAAAAGGTTTGTAAATACTTATCAGAGAGAGAAAGAGATAGAGAGAGAGAAAGAGAGAGAGAGAGAGAGAGAGAAAGAGAGAGAGAGACAGACAGACAGACAGACAGACAGACAGACAGACAGACAGAGAGTGAAGAGCCAGATATGGTGTGTGCCTTTAATTCCAACACTCATGAGGCAAGTAGATCTCTCTGCGTCTGAAGCAAGCCTGGGCTACAGAGTGAGTCCCAGGACAGGCAGGGATGCAAAGAGAGACCCTGTCTCAAAAAAAAAAAAGAAAAGAAAAGAAAGAAAGGAAACAAAACAAACAAATAAACATAACTCTTCTGGCCTTAGCATTTAAAGAAAAAAAACCCCAACCTTGATAAAATTTAAATTAGGCTAGAACAGTTCTTAGTCATATCAATAAACTAGATTTATAATTTCCTCTAAAATTACTTTTCAAAGTTTTATTTCAAGGCAATTTAATTTCAAATATATGTAAGATGTAAATGTAAATGAGAAATTTCTCTAAGTAATTTTCATTCATAAGCAAGTAAGATGTCTCAGCAGATAAAAGCACTTGCAGCACAAGTCTGATGGGCCAAGTTCAATCCTTAGAACTCATGCAGGAGAGAGAACAGACTCCACAAAGCTGTTCTGACCATCACATATGCAATGTGGCATGTGCACACCCTCACACATACAACATCTCTCACACACACACACACACACACACACACACACACACACACACACAGAGAGAGAGAGAGAGAGAGAGAGAGAGAGAGAGAGAGAGAGAGGGGATCTAATTTCAGTGGTTTTCTTATCCCTTTAACACAAACTTTTGTAACAAAAGTTTTGTTAGAAAAGAACCAACTCCCTCAATCAGACTACAGTCATATAATTTTACACTAGAAAGTGAAAACAGGAAGCTTCAAGCAGAAATTACAAAAGCATCCCAAGTAACAGCACCAAAGTACCAAATGCCATGGGAAGTCTACAGTACCTAGCCAAGTAACCCCAGCGTATGCACTGGTTACACAATTTGACCAATTCTAATTCGCAAACACAAAACCCAACATGTTCTAAACCCAAAGATAAAGTGCCCACATAATACTACTAGTGTGGCATGTCACAGGACAGGTTATAGATAAAATGAAGGCACACGAAAATACGAGATAAGATTAACTTCAAGCTATTCCTGTAAGGTTTACATACACAAATGATCTTCATGTCTAGAAATGGGTACAGTCCTCAAGATACCTCATAAGTAAGAAATACTCCCAAATCAAAAAGGATTGAAGGGGGCATAGTGGTACATGTCTGTAATCCCAGCCAATGCAGAGTACCTCAAATTCCAAGCCCAGATTTAGAAAAGATTCTATCAACCAACCAATCAATCAAATAATCAAATACTGAAACAAAGAGTTCTCAACCTGTAGTAATAAAGCAATACAATGTCCTACCTTTGTTCGAGAAAGGTAGATGTTGCAACTGAGAAAATAAGAAATCCTGGCTGGTTCTCAAGTACCTCATAGTAGGACCAGATGTATCTGAGCATGCACATAACTGATATATCACCTAATGAAATAAAAGAAAATCAGTTATTTCTGTACTGATTAAGATAACAAAATATAAATGTAAAAAATTAAGATGTATCAACAATCTAAACAAGTGAATAATCACATGTATAAAAATAAGCATAAGCACTTATTTATGTATATGAGTGCTCTGTTGTATTATGTACACCTGCATGTCAGATGAGAGCATCAGATCCCATTACAGATGGTTATGAGCCACCATCTGGGGTGGGAATTGAACTCAGAACCTCTGGAGAAACAGCCAGTGCTCTTAACAGCTGAGCCACCTCTCCAGCCCCATAAACTTAAATTTCTAAATCCAGGTCCTTGGTGTACCAGCTCAAGAAAACACACTGAAACACAGCTCAGAGTACTAACAGTGCTAGACATGGCCTATAAGCCCAGAACTAAGGAGGCTGAAGCAGGATAATAATGAATTCAAGGCCAGCCTAGGTTACATAGCAAGACTCTGCATTCAAAATAAAAATGAGCTGCATACGACAGGACTAAATCTTGAACTTACCCTAAACATATTTATTAATACACAAAGTTAATTAAGCTTTAATATTTTAATTAGTAGTAGTATTACCTAGTAGTCACTTTTGAAAATTGCACTTATTTTATTTCAACTTCAAAAAAAATCGTAAAACAGCAGAACTATAACAACCACTAGTAAAAAGATGTCCAGGCTTCGTTATGTTACAAATGCAAGCGCTAAATACACCTTTAGGGTAAAGGGGGAGGGGGGACATTTTTATCAATCCAAGAAAAACTGAGTAGATCTGACAAACAAACATCTCCATTATGTACGTAATTTTCATAAATATATAGACAAAATGGCACAAAAAATGAAAATTACTCATAATAAACCAAGAGGACATCTGTTTTCAGTAATAGACAATAGCTAAACCCGTTGTGAGTTCAAGGCCAGCCACAGCTACACAGAGAAACCCTGTCTCAAAAAAACAAAGCAAAAAGGAGGTGAGAGGACAACTCTGTGCAATTGGTTCCCTCCTTCCACACAGGTTAGAAATTGAACGCATTGTCAGGTTTGCTGGCAAGTGCTTTTACCAGCTGAACTCTCTTGCTGGCCCTAGAAATATATTCCTAGAAAAATATCAAACAACAAGATAGACACTTTGACAGCACAGAAAATGTATCTAAAGGGGAAGAAAAAGGACTATAGAAATTTATATAAAAGGGCTAAAAGAAACACAAAAAACATCGGTGTACTGAATGCAACTACATAGCATATATAAAGAGAAAACACAAAATAAAAAGCAAATATTTCTGCTGCACACTGATGCTTGTGTGCAGACAGCTTTGGTACTAGTTTACGATTCAATAAGCTAAAGTCCTTAAACAAAACACAAATCAGTTAAGTAACTAGAGAGCACCTTCACCTTCTCCTCTGTTTTTTGTTTTGTTTTGTTTTTCGAGACAGGGTTTCTCTGTGTAGTCCTGGCTGTCCTGGAACTCACTCTGTAGAACAAACTGGCCTCGAACTCAGAAATCCGCTTGCCTCTGCCTCCCAAGTGCTGGGATTAAAGGCGTGCGCCACCACTGCCCGGCTCTCCTCTGTCTTAAACCTGGCTTTATTCACCTCAACTCCCTGGCCTAGATGACACAGCTGCTCAACTGCTTCTGCACACACGTCAGATTCTGTAACACTGAGCGTCAGTGGATCTCAGATCACTCTCTAAGAAAGCATTCAGATTCAAAGAAGTGTAACTGTCTGGGACACCAGAGGACAAAAGTGAAGACTGAAAAATCACAAACATGAGAATAACAGATATCTCCATTACACCAAGAGAATAATCTACCTTTTCATCATGAAATGGAATCACAGCGCTTAGAACACATGTACAAGCGGAATTAAAACTCTCAGCAGACGCCTGCCATCTCCATGGACTTCTTTCTTTCCATGCTTCTTCAAAGGTGTTGCTTGCACAGTCACTCTGTGCCGCAGCAATCCATTCCACAGATGGAAAATGCCACACAAGAGAAGCCACACAGCAAGCCCAAGCTAGCTCGGCCTGCTGAGGGCACGGATAGCCCCCAAAGAGCTACTTTAAATACAGTACCACTGGTGAAATCCACCCACACCCCTAGTAGTGCTCATCCTTCACACTGCTGAGATCTTCAGACCTAGATGTTGGGACTTACGCCTCATGGAAGTGATCCACAAATGAAAGGCTGGAAGAACTACTAAATGAACGCATTTCTATCCTCCCATCTATGAATTGAGCTGCTCAGGTTTCCGCCCAGTCCCTCAAGGTGCTAACTACCACATACCTGATAGCACAGCTCAGCCAGCTGAGGATACTCCTGCACAGCCACAGGGCCAGTTCTCCCGTCTGTGCCTTTCTCCAGAATGTTGAGGATGGCATGCAGGCATGTCCGAGGGCAGCCTAACACTCCTACATGGAACCAAAAGGAAATTCAACTTTCTTAGGGTTTCTACATCACAAACCCAAGACTTTCTTTACCAAAGTCTAATTTCAGAAACACGCGCTCAACTATGAACATGCTTTCAAAAAATGATACAGGACACTGACAAACCTCAACCTGCTAAGTCTAGACACCTTTAATCCTCAAGTCTAACCCACAATATCTTTCATATCTCATTGATTTTCTAAGTAAATTATCCTGTGAAGCCAGGATTCAATAAATGACCACTTACACCAACAAACATGTAAGAAATAGATGCCCACATGTGGTACAGCTATACCTGGGTCTTGTAAATTCGTGGTACTGATGGGTTTCTTTAATTCAAAGCCCAACAGGTAGAGAGCAAGATTGGGTGGATTGCGTTCTAGAGAAGTGATGAGAAGATTCAAGATATGGATTCTCGTTTCATGACGGATCGCAGCTAACTTCTTTTCTAATTCTGAGCCTAAATACAGAATCCACAAAACAAAACCACAAATTAATGTAAGGTAGCATGTGATTGAAGCCCCACATTTACTTAATTCTTGATTGACCTTTATATTGCTTTGATTTAAACAATCTTTTTTTTTTTTTTTTTTTTTTGGTTTTTCGAGATAGGGTTTCTCTGTGTGGCCCTGGCTGTCCTGGAACTCACTCTGTAGGCCAGGCTGGCCTCGAACTCAGAAATCTGCCTGCCTCTGCCTCCAAAGTGCTGGGATTAAAGGCGTGCGCCACCACTGCCCGGCTTGATTTAAACAATCTTAAAACTCTTTTCTATTCTAGCAAATTCTCAATCTCTTACAAATCCTTACATCAGCACTAGAAAATTAAGAGTTTCAAGGTTTTTCTTATTATGCATGTACGTATATAAGTAAAAGCACACACATTAACCAGAGCCATACCCTCTTCTACACGTACAAATTCTTCTGTGTCTTCACTATCCAAGCACTCTACAAATCCAGCCATCAGCTTCTGGCTCACACTCTGAAATCATACAAGACAGAAAATTGACAAATTAATGACATCTTTCTACACACCAGAGACCCCATGAAAAGCATAGTGCACTTAGCAGGCAGGCTCAGGTAGGATAACCCTAAGTTTGAAGTCAGCCTCTTCTGAAGAAAGAAAGTGGACCAAGTGTGGTGAACACACCATCAATCCCACCCAGCCCTTGGGAAGCAGACAGAGGCAGATCTAAGACTTGCCTAGCCAGTCTTTGTTTCAGGCCAAACCAAGATTACATGAGACTCTATCTCAAAAAAATAAATAAATAAATAAAAGGAAAAGGGAAGGAGGGAAATAGAAAACAAAAAACCAAAACAAACAAAAAAATCTGCTGGGCAATGGTGGTGCACGCCTTTAACCTGGGAGGCAGAGGCAGGATTTCTGAGTTTCAAGTCAACCTGGTCTACAGAGTGAATTCTAGGACAGCCAGGACTACGCAGAAAAGCCCTGTCTCAAAAAAAAAAAAAAAAAAAAAAAAAAAAAAAAATTCTGGCAAGAAGTTGTATGCACCAAGCAGTAACGATAGTTTGTATTTAATTTAAAGCTCAGCATTGTGGCTCATACCTGTAACCCAGCACTTAGGAGGGAGAGGACACAGAAGAATCATAGGTTCTAAACCAGTCTAGGTCTCATAGCCAGACCCATTCTCAAAAAGAAAAGCCAAAATGCAGAAGCCACATCTGTATCTTACAGTGGCTCTCAGCCTTGATGGTACCTTCATTCCAAGGGCATTTCTTTTTTTTTTTTCTTTTTTTTTTAAATTTTTTTTTATTGGATATTTTATTTACATTTCAGATGCCAATCCCTTTCCCCATTTCCCCTCCCTAGAAAACCCCTATCCCGTGCCCCCTTTTCCATTTGGCTTTTATACAATTTTTTTTAAATGTTAATCAAAGGCTTTATAAGTATGGTAATACTCAATCAGAAGTGTAATCTAATACCCAACCTAGCTATGTGAACTATCTTTGATTGATGGAGACACGTGAACTTCTGCCTCCATGCCCCCCCTCTCTTTCTCTCTCTTTTTCTCTCTCATTACCTAGCTTCTCATCTACTTCATCTTCTCTCCTTACTCCATCTTTTCCTCTCGGTGCTCCTTCCCCCTTAGCTCCTCCAAGGGCATTTCTAAGATGAAAGGTCACTTTGATTTGTTACTAGAGCTTACTATTGACACAGTGGCAGAGAACAGCCATATGAAAGGTCTTATAATACAAAAACTGAAGCCAAATGAAGATCTGGGGGCCAGGGAGATAGCTACCTACATGAGTGAGGATCAAACTGACTCCTACAGGTTATCCTCTGACCAACAAAACCACCTGTGCATGCATATTCAGCCCCAGCCAAAGTGACAGAATGGCTCCTGTTTTAAACACTGCTGATTAGGATCCAGTAAAGGTAAAGTTTAAACACTTCTTACACACACGAGATGTTTACAGAAGAACTACAAAGCCAGTTACGCAGCTGTGCTGTCCACTGAGGACAGCACAGCAGCTACAGAGCAGAATCCACCCTTGGCATCAGATGGGAGACCTCTTAAGCAGAGCTTGAACCAGCCGAGCCAATACAACACCATTTCAAATGAGAAAAAGAGAAACAAAACTATTAGGAACAAAAGAAAAAGGAGTGTCAACTACTCCAGAAGTGGAGGCAGGAGTGGAGCATCGTGGTCTCAGGAAAAAGAAAAAAAGACCCATAAATACATTCTATAATACCCAACATAACACACGTATGGATCACCAGAAAACTACAAAGGTAATCAGCTCAGCAAACAGGTGTAGTGGCTACAAACCCAATTGCTTCAAGTGCTTAAGAGTAACACTTTGTAGACTATACAGTTACATACTGGAGTGTAAACATTACACAGTGCACACTACGGAGGATACTACACTGTGAAAAGTACTGACTTCAAAGACAATTCGCAGTCAAGTGCATGGCTGGTTTCTCACTTATCCCTTCTAAGTATACTTACTCTTAGAGAATCGTTCCACAAACAAAAGCACAATTCATCCAGACACTATGATTGACGGAGAACACTATCAACAGAATCGGTTACCTGGTCATGTGTGAAATCGCCAACCATTTTGATCTGAATGTTGGAATTACAAGAGATACAGCAGAGGATCTTCGCACTTTCAAACGCCAATTCAGGATTATTGTTCCCATGATACAGATACCTTCAGAAAACATTGAAGAACAATGTATTCAAATCTGGCTTCTCACTGTTATCAATAAAGAATATTTAGGGGCTTAAGAGATGGCTGGTGTTTAAGTACATTTGCTATTGTAGCAGAGGACCTTGGGTTTGGCTCTCAGCACCTACACCTCTCTACAACTCCATCCAACTCCAGCTCCAAAGGATCCAACCTCATCTCTGACCTGCAGGCTCATGTATGCATGTGATGCACATAGAGACAAGCAGGCACACGAAAATACATATAAAAATTAAAAATAAATGATTTTTAAAAGAAAAAAATCTAAGTCCAAGCCAAAGGTTAATCTACCCATATAACACTTTGGACAAACGAGAGAAAGGTGTCCTCTTTCTAGCTACAAAAAACTTGTCACAGTTGAATCATGTCCTTCCAAATATCTAAAGTCTTAATCTACAAGAACTATTTAGAAAAAGGTCTTTACATATGTAGCAAACCAAATACTGATACGGTGATTAAGGAGGACTGGGCTGGCTAATTTCATATCAACCAGATACAAACTGAGTCATTTTGGATGTCCTCACCAGACTGGCCCATGAGCAAGACAGTGGTATGTTTTCTTGATTAATGGTTCGTGTGAGAGGGCTCAGCTCTCCATGGGCAATGCCACCTCCAGGCTGGTGGTCCTGGGTGCTGTAAGAAGCTGAGCAAATCATGAGGAACAGGCCAGTAACACTTTCCATGGCCTCAGATTCAGTTACTGCCTCCAGTTCCTCCCTGACCTCCACCAGTGACAGAGTGTGATCTAAGAGCTGTAAGATGAATACGTTTCCCCTCAAGTTTTGCTTTTGGTCACATTGTTTTATCATAGCAACTTAAACGATAACTAAGACAAGGGTACAAGATTGTGTCCTTACAAAAGGATATGTGGGCAGAAGCTCCTCCACAGACCACCATATGAAACTGAGGTGAGTGATCAGCCAAGGTTTCTAACAAGCTATGAAACACCATACCACCAGAATGCTAGAATGTGCATGTGTATACACATATACGTGTGTGTGTGTGTGTGTGTGTGTGTGTGTGTGTGTATGTATACACACATACATCCATACATACATATGTATATACATGGACATGCACATACACATACATACGTACAGGATTGGAGGGGGCTCTGTATCCCCACTGTCCAAACACTCAAGTTTCCCTACAGAAAGACAAACACTATTCATTTCAGACCTAGAAACTTTTAGGACATAGAATGAGCTAGAAAGAGAAGAAAAAAAAGATACAGTATGACTCAGAGTAATTACAATCAAAGGAGTAGAATTAGGTAATATTAAAGTAGGCCAAAACCAGCCACGATATGTTGGTGTACATCTTGACTCTCAGCACTCAGGAGGCAGAGCCAGGCAAATCTGAGTTCAAAACCAGCCTGGTGTACAGAGCAAGTCCCAGGATGGCCAGGGCTAACACAAAGCAACCCTGTCTCAAAAAACCAAAACAAACAAAATAGGCCAAAACCAATAATCTGTGAAGTATTAAATATGTAACCAAAAGAGAGAAAAATAAAAGCTATAGTGGCCTCCATCTCCCTTCTTCTGTGTCTCATGTCACTTACCTGGCAATGTTAACCACATTGTCAGCCTTCTTAGTCCTAGGATTAATTCCCTGCAAGAGCTGTTCCAAAGGTGAGACGATGAGAGCCAGCTGACTCTCTCTCAGAAGGTCCATGAAAAGGTTCTCCTTTTGCAGAGTGAGGTTGAGGAGTGCGAGGCAATGCTGAACTGCTTTTTCCAGGTGTTTCTTTCCTGTAACCCCCAATGAAATTAAATCTAAATGTACTTAAGAGAAAAAAAAAACTAATAGGCAAGCTTTAGTCTCAAAAAGTCTTTGTTTTCACAAACTTTCAACAACACCTTCAAACAGTTTCCACCCATATAAAACCAGCTATGTCCATGGTCCAGGCTATTCAGGTATTAACTTCTCTTCTTATCTTTTCCCTAATCCTTTAGGGCAGTGGTTCTCAACCTTCCTACTGCTGTGGCCTGTTAACACAGTTCCTCATGCTGTGGTGAACCCCAACCATCCAATTATTTTCATTGCTACTTCCTAACTGTAGTTTTGCTGCTGTTATGATATGTAAATATCTGATATGCAGGACATCTGATATGTGAGGAAATTACTCTCAGAGTGGGATGGTTTGTCCCCAGTGAACATCTGCACCTACAACACTCTTATTTGTCCTATTAGAAGGTGCAAATGCCATTCAGGAGACAGAAACCTACAGCACACAGCACAGCACCCTCAACAAAGAACTGTTAACAGCTAAACTGTTAACAGTGCCGAGACTGGAAAACCAACTCCAAATAAGATATAATCATTATGAAAATAAAGGTACTTGTAAGCTGAAGAGATGGCTCAGTGGTTAAGAGCACTGGGAGCTTTTGAAAAGAAGATGGGTTCTGTTCTCAGCACCCAAATGGCAACTCACAACCAATTGTAACTCCAATTACAGGGAATCTGATACCTTCTTCCGGTTTACACAAGCACCAGCATGTACATGGGACATATACATACATGCAGGCAAAACATTCACACACATAAAATAAAAATAATCCCTAAAAAAGGGTTGGGTTGTTTTTTGTTTTTTTTTAAGAAAATAAAGAAGCAAAAAAATATAACAAACATCACCTGTACTCTCAACCTTTTAAATTGAAGATGGTGGCCTGACTCTTTCTACCAGTTCCTATCTGTGAATTATATAGTTTCAATCCTATGTTTAGAATCTGACTCCTCTATTTCAGATCACTGCCACATTAGAGAAATACAGCACAGCAGCATGGAGCATGAACCTAACTGCCTAGGACCAAGTCCCAGCTCTCACGGTAACCTGTCTGTACATCTTTTTGGTAAATGGAAATAAGATCTGCCACCGAAGGTTTCTGTGCAAATTAAATAGAGTAAACCACATGCTATGCTTTTAAGAGCCAAATGCATAGAAAAATAGAACAAATAGTAACAGCAATGGTAATAAGCAGCATTTACTGACCACTATGAGCCAGATTCTATGTTTTTGTAAGTCGTGAGATTTCAGATTCGGAGTTAAGCATGTTAAAGAAGTGAAAGCAATAAAGATTTCTTTAATTATCTAGAGAAGACCTTGCAATGAGATAGTCAGAGTCAATCAATCTCTGTACTGAATTCAGTCTACGTGTACTCATACTGACTCACTGAAAACACCACTGTTAGATAAGAGACTCTTACAAACAACATCAAAGATCCTCTCCAATAAATTCTCAATTAACAAAAGATGAAGGTGTCAACAGTTGTGAAGGCAGAGAGATTTTCAGGCACATACCAGGGAAAGGAGCATAGGTATCAAGCTGCTTGACTCCTTCTTCCAGTAAACTGAGGGCAAGTTCCAACATCGGTGACTCATTCAGAAGATGATACATCAGACTAAAGCCAGGTGGCTTATAGGCTATGATTTCTTCTCCTAAATAGTACACAATTCAAAAGACAGTGAATCAGTATTGGCTTAAAACTATTTGCTTATGTCTTTAGAGTGTGTGTGTGTGTGTGTGTGTGTGTGTGTGTGTGTGTGTGTGTGTGTTCAGAGGACAACTTGAGAAGTTAGTTCTCTTCCATGGTAGATCCTAGGGACTTGTCATCTTTGTTTAGTCCCTAGGCTTAGTGCAGATGTCATTGCCTATAAGGACTCAATTTGCAGCGATCTTACCGGCCCCTCAATTAAAACGTTTGTTATAGCCTTTGTTTTTGTGAAATGTATGACACTGTAACTTAAATAGGATTAACACAGGTGAAAGCAAGCTTCAAGTCAGACAAAGACACAAACTATTAAGAGTGGCAATTCCACGCAGGAAAGACTGGTGTGCACATGAGAACCAGTACCCTAAAATTCTATTTTCTCTCTTGAACAGAACATAATTAAAACAATAAGGCAAAGATTAAATTCTAATTTAACTCATAAATTATATCTTAACTTACATTTATATATATAATCACTAAATCAAAAATACTTTGAAAAGAGATAGAATTAAATTACCTTGTAGCTCCACAAACTGATCTACAAAGTCTTCAAGCTGAGGCTCATAATCTCTCAACAGCTTATAAAACACTTCCAAGACAACCTCAGCTACTTCCCACTAGAGAAAAAAACATATATTTCAGTAATAATGAACAGTCCAAGGTGGGAACTTGTCAAGTTTTTCATTCCTTTCACTTTGTTCTCCAGGAAACAAATCAAGTCCTTTGTCTACTTTATTAATTTATGCAACACATATCTTAATTCACCTTGTTTCACTTTGTCAAAGGTAATAGTTTTTTTTTTTTTCCAGAAAAACATGTTTTAAATACACCTAAGAATTTAAGCCAATCTACAGCCAAAGTTTGAGCTCATTTACAAGGTTTAGGTATTTAGCACCCGCATGTTCACGTTATACCAGAATACCAGAGTTCTAAAGGTCAAATATTTCATATTTCTTCTAATAAACTCATGCTATGCTCAGCACAGTGAACAAACCCTCAGCTCACATAGCTCAGCAGCAAACATGCTCAGACCAGGGCTCTCTGCCCAACAACCAGTCAAATGTCCCAACTGACCCCATGACCATTTCATTGTTAAAGATGGATTTAAAATACTTTATATGGGCTGGGCGGTGGTGGCGCATGCCTTTAATCCCAGCACTTGGGAGGCAGAGGCAGGTGGATTTCTGAGTTCGAGGCCAGTCTGGTCTACAGAGTGAGTTCCAGGACAGCCAGGACTACACAGAGAAACTCTGTCTCGAAAAACCAAAAAAAAAAAAAAAAAAAACTTTATATGGAAGGGCACCTATGTCCTGCTATACATACAGCAAAGTTTAAACTTTGCTTCAAAATCCATTGCACAGGGTATTTTATTACGTAGTTTACTTACTTTTGTGGTACTGGAGACTGAGCCTGGGCTGTGCATGCATGGCCACTGCTCTATAATAACACAGCTGCAGCACCACTATGGAGGTCTCCAATACTGGGTTTTACACTGTAAGCAACTGCTTTTGTAATGATCATTAAACTGTACAATTTTATCAGGGCTGAGTTTTGGAATGAGTATTTGGATTTTTATATATGTGGATTATATATTTATATATTTGGATTATTTATAAAAGGATGGTGGCCTTTTTGGATTGTTTTTAAAAAGGCATTATCTGATAATAGACTTAAATATTGTTAAATCTACTACCTCTAACACTCTAGTACTTATTTCGACAAAAAGCAATGTTTTCATGAGAATCCATTGTTTTAAGATATAGTTAGCTAAGTTAGGCTAAAGAAAGCTCCAATTAAAAAACATTCTAAAACCTGACAAAAACTTTCCAGGGACATAAAATAGGTGGTAGCAGAGAAAGCAGCAATGTTTGAGGGACAGCTTCATATGAACGGAAATTATCTGGAAAGTACATGGCTGACCAGTACTCCAAACACCTTGGTCACAATGACCTTGGTAAAGGAAGGCAAATAGGACATTTAAAACGAGTACACAATATGTGTCAGAACATTTTGTTGAAAAGACTGCAATGATCAAGCGTGCTCATCTGAAATGACACTTGATGAAGCATGGCTGTAACATGTGAAAACACAATGGATCAGACCACGCAGGTACAGACACAAGGAGTGGAGTCTATACAGCCATATAAAGGACAGTTTTTTTAAAGTGAAACTTCATAATTACTTGAAATCTCCATGATACTATGTGACAAAAAATATAGAGTAATGTAAGGGTTTTTTTTTTGGCTTTGTTTTTATTTTTTTTTTTTTAGGGGGGGGTATTTATTTATTTTTTAGTCTTTCAAGACAGGACTTCTCTGTGAAGCCCTGGCCTCTAACTCACAAAAACACACCTTCCTCTGAGTGCTGGGATTAAAGGTGTGCATCATCATACCTATAAGGCAGTCTTTCTAATGGTCTTTAAATGTTAAACAAGAAAGAAGAAGACTAGAAATTATCATTTTTCTTTTGGTAACAGGGCTAAGGGGAGATAGAATTTCTTCTGCTCTAAACTGTCCAATGTTAGCATGAACCAAATTCTTTCTATAATCATTAATATAACAAATCATCCAACAGTCTAAAAAATCCCAGCAAACTAATAAAGCAGAAATGTTCCTATAAAATATATCCAAGGACATTCTGTGAGATAATAAACAGTACTATAAACTAAAGGTGAACTACATAAGAACCTGGAAGGGTCTCTTACATAGCTTAGTGGGTATGAGCTTGGATCTGAAGACAGAGTCCTATGTTCAAATCCTGGTCCTGGAACTTAGGCAAGTTCCTTAACTTTGCTAAGACTCCATCTGTAAAATTGGAACATTAATAGTACCTGCCTCAAGGTAATACATAAAATGATATATACAGTGAGCTCCATGGTATCTAGGAGCAGAGCCAAGATGTACATAGAATGTGCCAAGAATTGCCATCAGCATTCACCAACGGCATCTAAGTCCACCAGCTTTTAACATAGCTTCCCTTTGGGTGAATAATCCACCACCTAGAACCACTAACAGAACTAGCAAGTTAGCTTGAATTGATGCAATTCCTAGTCCAAAGCATCCCATGTGTTCCCAACAAAGGTAGAAAGATTTTTGCTCAATTAGACATGGTGAGATCTTGTCTCCAGAAAGTGCTCAGTTAAGGATTGTGAGCTCCCGTCAGAAAATCCCTGTCAGAGATCATTAATATGTGTCTTGATTTTAATGTCCAAATTTATCTGTAAGACACATAAAATAATCCAAGAAGGAATAACAAAATTAGGACTATGAATTTGATTAACTTCCAAAAGCCAAAGTGAACTTATAGCCCCTTACTCCTTGGATGAAAGAAGCACAGTAAATTCATAAGAGAGAACTGGTTTACTCTGAACATAACCTTTTCAGCAGCTCTCCGGTAAGCTCTTGTACGGAATCGGAGAAACACAGAATCTCTCAGGAACTGCAAATAAGGGTCAAAGCCGGGGGGCCGCAGGCCAGCGCCCAGATTGGAAGGGAATGAGCTCTCCACCAGGGTACTGATTAGCTGGCAAAAGGCCCTAGTCAGGGGGTACTCTTCACACCGGGACTCTATCTCATTGAGTTCCACCTGCAAACAAAAGAATAAAGAAAATTAACACTATAAAACTACTAACTATGAGATTTTGTAAAGCATTTTGCCAATACTAACTCATTAACAATGAGATACCACCACTTAAAAAAAGTAAGAAATAGTACCATCTCCTACTTAACAGAAAAGACACCTAAGTATATCAATCTAAATGAGTGAGAAGAATTTTAAATTTTCACATATTATCTCAAACTTGAAATAAAAAAAAATTTTAATGCTTCTTTTAAAAAGGGCATAGTACACCAACTGGTTATACACATGAATGACATTACATAGACTGAGCAGGTTGTACTTGGGAGTATGTATGTATACGTATACGTATACATACACATATATATATATATATATATACACACACACACATATTTATGCATATAACATCAATTAATGAAAAGAGGCCATGAATTTCAAAAGAGCAAAGAGGTATACATGGAGAATTTGAAGGGAGGAAAGGAAACAGAGAAATGATGCAATTATAAACTCAAAAGTAAAAGAAAAAAGAGGGAACAGTGAGAGGATTCAATGGGTAAGGGTGCTTGCTGCTAAGTCTGAAGGTGTGAATTTGATACCCAGAACCTACATCTCAAGAGTGAACAAGCAACTAAACCTTTTCCTCTGACCTCCACTGACATGTGCCACCCTCCTGCAAAGCAAATAAATAAATAACCATAACAAATAAATAAAAAGGAGAACAGAAATAATTTTTCACACTGGGGGTGGTGGCTAATGCCTGTTATCCCAGTACATAGCAATCTGAGGCAGGACTATCAGAAGCTCAAGATCAGCCAGAGCTACAAAGCAAGATATTACCTTAATAAAACAAAACATTAAATTCTTACTCAAGTTGACTTAACTAACCTAATTAAAGTAATTACAATCAAGACTTTCAATTCAGATGGCTGTCATGTGACATCCTCTTTCAACTGTGAACATATTAGTTTCTTTCACTGACTGCTTCGCTCAAAATTAACAATGTGGCTGAGTGGATAAAAATGCTTGCCTCTAAGTCTAACAACCCTGAGTGGGATCCCCAGAATCTCACAATATGAAAAGAAGAGAACTGACCCCCCTGAAGGCCCTCTGATCTACATACACACACTATGGTACATGTGTGCCTTGGCACACACTGACCTTACAATAAATAAATAAAATAATGATAAAAACAGTTTTATCTCTATTTCAGTACCATTAAAATCCTTCAAAAGCAAATATATTAAATTTTAAAATGACAGAAACTTAGTAGGCTACAAGTAACTTTTAACAGTCTTATTTTGGCATTACTGTATGAATGAATGTAGTGTCGAATCTAAAAGGGGAAACTTTACCTCAATACCAATAGCCTGCCTCTGGCTTGGAACCCTGACAGTCTGCAGTATCTGGAAGTAAGAAGACATACATTCCATGAGCATCCTTGTCCATCAAAGAACAATAACAGCCATCCAGCAGTTACCCATCTCAACCACTACCTCACCCCGTCACAAGTGATCACCAAGGAGTCCCTGGTCCACTTTCATAGCAGTCCAGGAAATTTATAAATCCACTTTTCTCTGAAAAACCTGAACCCAATCCTATTACAATGCAGTAAGCACACAGGACATGCTAATACTGGTTTACTATGGATTAAGAGGATAGCAGCAGCCTCATGGTAAAAGCATTAATAACTTTAGTTATTCTCATGTTCAAGATACACATTTGAAAAAATCTAGAAGCTTCTGCTACTGGAAAATAATTGTTTGTATGAATAATGAACAAGAATCACAGCCTCCATTATATTGTATTACCTCTGAGGCAAATGACATTCCACTTAAGCACCTCCCGGAGGTATTGCTATAAAAAGCAGTTCTCAACCTGTGGGTCATTCCCCTTTTAAGAGTCAACAACCCCTGCGCAGGAGTCACATAGCGAAGATAACTCTATGGTTGGGGTCATCCCAACATGAGGAACTATACTAAAGGGTGGTAGCACTAGGAAAGTTGAGAGCCACTGCTATAAAACTATTCTTTTCACTGTATCCCAATACTTAATGGAAAAATTTCAACGGAGCTGACTTTTAGGAAAAAAACATTCAGTGAGATTCCAAATACCATTCAACCCTTAAATTCTCCTTCTATGATTGTATAAATGGATGCAAGTCAAAAAAGTTCCTGCTGTCAATCCACTTCCACTTATGCCCAAAGCCTATGAGCCTTTTATGTCCACCAGTGAAAAGTCATCTAGCTGCTGTGAAAACATCTGTATAACTTAGCAAATAGGACCTTTGATGGTAAAGCCATGATAACAGAGAGCTACATAATACATCACTCTCCTAGTTCCAGGCAGGAAGGGCACGGGAAAAAGGAACAGTATAGAAAACACGAGTATCTATTTCCTGCATTTAATGAGTACAGTATGTATAAAGACTTACATTAATTAGCCTAATCTCAAAGTCTGCCACACAGGAATTCTTAAAAAATTAAGATCTTTAGAGTTACTTGAAGAACCTGTCTCTGGTAAACTACTTGAGGTTGTGAAGAAGCGAGTCAAGAAAACAACCTAAATGCAATACTTGGCTCCCAAACCCTAACTTCCTACATGGGAAGCCCTGGAATACTGTAAATTTCCACCAGGTGCTCTTGTTTCTACAGTATTATCATCCTCTAAATTATACAGTAAGAAAGTTCATGGCACCACCTGCGTGTATTCCAACGACTGCCAAAGTGAAGCGGCAATTTCAGGAGACTTTCCAAAAGCTGCAAGTGTCTTCAGTAGCTCAGCTTTGAGAACTGGGGGAATACTGCACTGCAGGAGGCCCAAAATCACCACAACAGGCGTCCACTGGGGATGTTCACAGAGCGCCAAGCGAGCATTTTCACTCTGAGATTGGAACACAAAACAACACGATAGGCACTTCATTCATTTACTTATGCCCCTCTGTCTTGTTTTCTGAGAATGGCTCTTGCTATGCTGCCCATACTGGCCTCCAAGCCCATTAACTCAAGCTGTTCTCCTGACAGATGTGAATACAGGCACCCACTACCAAGTCACAGCTACAAAAAGGGATCAGCCACACACTGTATGCTCTATACATTTAGTATATACCATAACAAAGAAAAATCTATCTTTTAGCTGGAAGCCTACTGGTAGATTAAATCATGTAACTAGTTTGGTCATGGAAAGGATCTAAGTTAAAATTCTAAGAATTTCTTTGACAGACCCAGAAAGAAACAAACACTACTACAAACAGATAAATGGTCTACTAGAGTGACAAAACTCAAAGCCACTGCTCAGTTCTTTCTAGAACATAGCACTAGTATACTAAATATATCTAATTCATGAATGAGTCAACAAATAACTTTTTAAGGAGCTGAAAAGATGGCTAAGCAGTTAAGAACACTGACTGCTCTTCCAGAAGTCCTGAGTTCAATTCCCAGCAAACACATGATGGCTCACAGCCACCTGTAATGGGATTTGATGCCCTCTTCTGGGTGTGTCTGAAGAGAGCAAAAGTGGATTCACACATATTATTAAAAAAAAAAAATCTTAAAAAAACAAAACTTATTTAAAACAAAGTAACTTTTCAGAAATATTTTGTTAAGGATTACTTTATTTCAGTAAGACATTATAGTAAGCTTGGTATTTTTACAGCATAATAACATCAAACATGACTAGAAAAATTCTAGAAAACACATTTCTATATTCCAGCCAAATGTCAACCTCAGCAGTTCACTTCATTCTAGAATCAATTTGGAGTTCTATGCTGTGAAAAGTATATGCTGAAGACAGGACTGATTGGTAGAAGCAGCTAAAATGACTCAATAACTTTCTTTTCAATGAACACTTCTCTTTCTTTCTGCACACATAGAGACAGCCATGCCTGTGCCTCAGCACCTCTGCTGGTTACTTTCTAGAAGAATGTACACACAACTGACCCTTCCTTTCCTCTCCTCTACTTTTTAACATGTTCAGGCTATAATTTTCAAATTAAGACTCTGTAATGAACAGAACTAGCATAAATTATGCCCTCTAAAGTCTAAAAACCAGGAGCACAGGGATACACGCTATGTATGTGCTAAATATATCACTCATAAACAAAGTCACTAAAAGAAAATGCTTGGCCACTTAGGATGTCACCGGGCTACAACATAAACAAACCCTCTTCTTCTGTGGAGGAACTACCTACCCAAGTAATGATAGTAGATGTGAGCTGGAGAAAAGCAATCAGTCCATCTTGCTCCTTCTGAGTGATGCCACGTGAAGGAAGGTGACGGTACTGCACACTGTCTGCACTTGGCAGGTCCTTTCGGAGATGCTCATGGTAAAGCAATAAGGAGTGAAAGAAATGCTCCCAGGAAACAGGACTGCCACCTGCTCCCTGAATGTTTTCAACTGGAAAGAAAAGCAACACAGTTTTCTTTCAAAAACTGACTATTTAGGGCTCAAAGATAGAATCCTGCCTACTACCTGAGAGGCTCTAGGAGCAATCATTAGCCATACAACAAAAGGTCTGGTTGTTTGCTTGGAGTCTAAGAATAATTTAATTGATACCATTTGTTTGTCTTAGCAGACAACCAATCTGTACTAAATGAGCAGTGTTGTTTTGTAAGAAGATCTGGTTTAGTCATGGCTCCTTCAACTTGTCACCACGAGTGTATTAAAACTTAGCTTCTTCAAACCTCATTTTCTTCACATACAAGAGCAAAAATAAAAACAGGTAGCCACAACAGCGGATACTTTGTTTCTTTTCCCTTTTGGCAGTGTATCTGACTTAACCAGACCTGAGTCTGAAAATTAGTAATGGGAAATCAAGCGTTCATGAGGATAAGTTACAGAAATCAGCTAGCTATGCATGATGGCTTATACCTGCAACTCTAGGCTTTAGAGTGGGTTCTAAGACACCTTAAGCTACGCAGTAAGACATCATCCCACACTAAGTAAAACAAAATCAAACTTCCACTGCAGAGAAGTATGCCTGCTCTTATGTAGCACATGTGCTCTTGAAAAATTATGCTTTAGACTTGTTACACTTAACCACATTTAACAAAGTGGCAAAATCCCCCAACCTCTGAGACTGAAATCAAAGCATTACTATATATAAAATCACCAGTGTAACTCTTTCCCTCAGGTATCATAAATGCAATTTGTACCTATGGTAGAATCTATTCAGTCATATACTGTATGCAATAGTGTAAAAACAAATTTAACATGCAGACTTCCCTTACCATGACTACTACCATTGACTTTGAGCAGGCTAAAACAGTAGTGGGCACACTGAGGTCCATTGGCCAAGCCCTGGAGCATTTTCAAATAAGGAATATAAATAGTTGGCGGCAACAGGTCACCCATTTGTCTAACAAACTTTGACAAGACAACCTGAAATTAAGAAAAAAAAGTTTATAGAAAACAACTTTAAGACATCATGGACTCACATTTACAATCTCCACCTTAAATGTCACATGTAAGACATGTCATATTTTTAAAGACTTATTTTTATTTTAGTACACATGTATGTCTGTGTTTGCATGCGTGTACAGGTGCCTAGAAGACAGAAGAGTCACAGGATATCTCTGAAAGCCATCTGACATGGATGCTGGGAACTGAACTCTGGTCCTCTTGAAGAGCAGCAAGCAGTCTTAACTGCCAAGTCATCGCTCCAACCACCAACTACTCATACTTTTTAACTATATAAAGGTAAATATGAAATATGTTTACAGACATCTGGAAATTATTGTATACTGTTGTTAGGTTTAAAGTAGTTTTACAATAATATTGTAGGAAAAATACCCTTATAAGAAAACTACTTAACCACTGAAGGGGAAAATGCTTTGCTGCACATTGCTTACTTTAAAACACCTCTCAAAACTAAAGTCTAGTAGCTACCGAACTATATCAACTTGCAATATGAAATCAGGGCACTAGAAACCCATTATAATCATCCTATCTTCCTTCCTATCTTCCAAAGGTTCCATAATAACCTTTGAAAAGCTTTAATATACCCTTCTCTAATATATTTTTCTACATAGAGAAAAAGCTAAAATAATAAATGTAAAAACTAGAGTAAAAATAAAAGGGAGGTATTGATTGTAGACTCCAGGGGAGAATGAATTTACAGCATGCAAGCTTCTAACACTGAAAAGCCAGAATGATGAACGCTGACATAGCAATCCTTTTTATTTACTTCTATACATTATACATTACAGAGAATACAGGGCAGAAAAGGGTGCTTGTCTACACATATGGAGATTCCCAGGCACCATGTCATCAATTATGACCTCTAAGACGTCTTTAGTGCTGAAACCTCATCTTCCCCAACTTGGTCAGCATCATGTATACTGGTTATTGTCATACATAGAGGATGACTACACCAAAAATAAAATCTCAAGAAAGAAAGAGATAAGAAGACTAGGAGCATTTCTGTCTCTAACAATGTGTCACATGTCTAGTATGGAATAAAAGACTTATAGGCAAAGTTCAAAATGATCTGAATTTTAAATGATAAATTCAAATTTTCTTAAATAAAAGAAAAAAGTAATAATTTCTAAATAATGTATTGTCTGTGCTCAAAGCTCAATGACCAAATCAGAGAATAAAAATAAAAAGCTAAAAACCTCACCTGGCGCTGAGGAGGGCGCTGATGAGCGACTCCCAGGTACGAGCCCATGACCGTGGGGGTCTGCAGAGGCTCTGAGGGACACCAGTATTCTAGAGCAAGCTCCAAATGAAAAGGGTTTTTTTTATATAGTTCACCAATCTGCAAATAATAAGCAAAAACTATTGAGAAATGTTTATAGCAAAAACATTACTGAAATTACAAAGTACATTAGTATTGAAGTCTTTTGCTAAAATGTTCCAAGATTCAAGAAAAATGGAACAGAAAAAGAGATTTAAAAAACAAAAAAAGCCAACAACAACAACAAAAAATCTCTCCAAAAGAATGACTTACCAGGAGCATTAGGTGTTCCAGGTCCCTTCTAAGTGAGATGGGGGGCTCGTTCCCCATCTGTATACTCATGTGAACCATGCGAGCATCTTCATCTGCCCGGCTCTTTAGCTGCTTCACCTAGTATATGTATTAAACAAGGCTTAATGTAATTTTCTTATGCATTGGTTAATAACAAAATCAAGAAATTAAGTAATTAAAAGTAACTCTATAAGAAACTCACTTAATTACATTTACATTTTAGCAACATGAAAAACACACTAGGAATTTCACTAAAATACTAAGATTATAATATCTTAAGGATCAGAGAGAGCCAGAAAGATGGTTCAACAGGTAAAGATGCCTGCGCCAAGCCAGGCATCCACAAGATGGTGGAAAACCAAGTCCTATAGGCTGTCCTGATTTCCACTGAATCCTGCCCAGAATGATATGCTCATGTCTGTATACATACACACACACACACAGAGGAAAGAAGGAAGAAAGGAGGGAGGGAGGGAGGGCGGGAGAGAAGACAGAACTTTCTACTTTACGGAAGATGAGATCAATTAGTTTCTCAACAGGAGCATTCCTAACATTTGGGGCAGGCCATCTCTACTTGTGGATTATCCTAAATTCCGCATGGAGCTTTCCGTCCCTGGAACTACTAAGCACATATTACAGTGACAGAACAAGTAACCCTCACTGTCCAGCTGTGAAGAACATTATACCCAAGCTAAGAAACCCTGTCTTCTAGTATTTCTGTAAACTAAATGCTAATGAAACAAGAAATTACTTTGTTCTGAGAAGAAGGAAAAAAAAAACCATTTATAGCTGGAAGTTTCTATACTCCTTTCTCAATATTCAACAGGGAAAAAAGTACAGAAAGTTGGTAAAGAGACGGAAAGACCTGAACAATAGAATTAAACAATTTCAGTTAATTACTCATGGAACAATCCACGTAACAGTAGCAGAATACATATTCCTTCCCATTTTCACAGATCTCTTACCAAAACAGCCCACAGTGGGTACTTTAAAGCAACCTCAACATTAAAGCAACCTGGTAAATTATGTTCTCTGACTACCAAAAAACTAGTAAAAGAAATAAGTAGTAAGTTTTCTAAGCATTTGTAAATCAAACACTTCTATATATGCCAGTGACCAAAGTCATCTCAAGGAAAATGCCAAAATATACTAAATTGCACAAAAAATGAAAATACATAGCATTAAATACTTAAGTGTACATAAAAAGTTTTAAACTAACAATCTAGAAAGCCAAAATGAAGGACCTGGGGTGTAGTTCAGTGAGAAAGCACTTGCCTTATTGTGAGCTGTCTCACCCCTTGCACTACCAAAAAAAAAAAAAAAAACAATCAGGGGAGGGGTGTACGAGGCAGCTCAGTGTAAGTGTTTGCTGCAAAGCCTGACAACCTGAGTCTGAGCCGCAAAGCCACACGGTGGAGAGAAAACAACCACAGGTTGTTCTCTGACTTCCATGTGAAAGCACCCACAATATATATATAATAAATGAGTGTCACTAAGATAACAAAGGGAAGAAAACAGACATGGAACACAGACATAAGACCAAGAATATCAGCAGTGCACCTGCAGCACCAGGTACAGGAAATGAACGGTGATCGCCCGCCCACGGAGGTGATCTCATTAGCCCACTGCTTTCAGAAAAGTGTTCAGTAGCCAACGTTTCTTCTGAAAAACATCCTTCCAGTTAATAGGTTTCTATTATTTCACCTTTCCATCCAGACTGTACTTGAAATACATATGCTGACTTGACTAGTTGCCAAACATAGAGCTAGTTAAAACTGTGTTTTAACTATTTTACAAAGCCCTTCCTACACTTACTTTCATTGGCATAAATGCAAGGAAGTCTGTAATAAGATTGTGGATTCTGCGAATGTAAAACTCTTCCTGATAGAAGTTTTCGGCCAGCACGACAGACTCACTGAGGAACAGGAAGACATTATCAGCAATGGCAAGCTCTGCGATTGCCTCATCTGCTTCCGTGAACTCAGCCAGGGCTACAAAGATTCAGAACACAGAAAAGCAAAATGAGAAAAGCCTTTAACTCAGGTTGTATCTCATGACAGAATGTTAGTGGAGCATATGTCGGACATTTTTCCAGCCCCTAACAGGTCTCAGCACAAAATGAGATTATATATAATTCTAATTGATTCGTAAACTCCAAAGAACAACTAGAAGAATACATTTGAAATACAAATGTAGCTGGATCTGGTGATGTATACCTTTAGTCCCAGCACTCAGGAAGCAGAGGCTGGTGGACCTCTGAGTTTGAGGCCAGCCTGGTCTTCATAGCAAGCTGCAGGCCAGCCAGGACTACGTAGTGGACCTTATCTCAAACAAAGCAAAACAAAACAAAAAACTGGTATTGACTTGCTAATTAATGTAATGTTAACAATGGTATAGTCAGAGGGCTCTTATGTAAACATAACATGTAAAAACAATGTAGGAACTTTAATTCCAGACATTTCCAGAAAGGTTTTCTACTTGTGGTTTTTTTGAGGCAGGGTCTCAACCGAGTAGTCCTGGCTAGCCTGGAACTCACTTTATAGATTATGTTGGTCTTCAACTCAGAGACCCTCTAGCTTCTGCCTCTCAAATACTAGGAATAAAGGTGTGAGCCATCCTGCCCTACTTTTGAGAGAGGTTTACCTAAGGAAAGACTCACCTTGAATGTGGTTGATTCATACCGTAGGCTAGGGACTAGGGTGAATTTAAAGAGGAAGAAAAGAGAGCAAACTAGCAGAGCACCACATTACCTCCCTGCTTTTGGACTGCAGACTAACGCCATCACTTCTTATACTCCTTCTGCTGAGCCCTATCTGCCATGACAAACCTCCACAAACCATGGGAACCAAAATAAACTCTTCTTCCCTTGAACCGCATCTTACCCAGTAACCAATATATAGATGGCACCACTAAATCCTACAGAAGTGACAAGTCTTTGTATTTCAAATTACAATGAAAGTACAGCTTGCATTTGACAAGGCAAACCACTCTAAGCATGATAACTGCGGGAATCTAGACAGCAAAATAAGTTAACCTGTATAACACAGGATTAAGTAAACTGTCCTACTGTCTTTAGTTAGGGCTTCATTGCTGTCAACAGACACCATGACCAAGGCAATTCTTAAAAGGACAACATTTCATTGGGGCTGGCCTACAAGTTCAAAAGTTCAGTCCATCAGCAAAGGCAGAAAGCACGGCATGTTGCTGGAGGAGCTGAGAGTTCTACCTCTTGTTCTGAAGGCAGCTAACACTGGCTCCCACGTGGTTAGGAGGATGGTCTCATTGCCCATTCCCCACATTGACACCCTTTCTCCAACACACCCTAGGCCAAGCATATTCAAACCATCACACCTATCTATGCTTGTTGATTGATCCAAATATCTCCTTTCCAACAGAGTTTAAAAAACTAAATCTTGCCGGGCAGTGGTGGCGCATGCCTTTAATCCCAGCACTTGGGAGGCAGAGGCAGGCAGATTTCTGAGTTCGAGGCCAGCCTGGTCTACAGAGTGAGTTGTTCCAGGACAGCCAGGACTACACATAGAAACCCCGTCTCGAAAAAACAAAACAAAACAAACAAACAAAACAAAACAAAAAAAAAACAACTAAATCTTCTGTTTGATACAATGTGAAAGTTTGTGAACAAAATCAAGAATGAATTTTTTTAATTTAAATAATAATAATTAGCTGATTATGGTGGCACACATTTAATAATCCCAGCACTTCGGAGGTAGAGCCAGGGGGATGAGAAACTCAAGGGCACCCTTAGCTACATAGTTTGAAACCAGCCTGGAATACATGAGAACCTGTTTAAAAAAGAAAGAACTAGAACTGCAGATCCCGGCAGAACCCTGCCCCCCTAGCACATACTGAGAAGGCTCTAAAGTCAATCATCAGCACCACAAAAAAGAAACAGAATAGGTGTGACTCTGCTGGAGTCTCACACTTCTGAACTCTTACACTGAAGGTTAAAGAACTCTGTCACTAGAGCCACAAAAGGGAAGTAACCTCTAAGGTTCTCTTCTGAGACAACAAAAAAGGTGCATCTCAGTACTACTTTACAGAGTTATGAGGGGTTTTACTATTGTTGTTTTTGAGACAGTCTCTCTATGCAGACCTAACTATCCTGGAATTCTATGTAGACTAGGCAGGCACCAAACTAGAGATCCACTTACCGTACTGGAATGAAAAGTGCTAACACACGCCACTGTTTCTGGCCTACAAATTTTTAGCAACTTGTAATTTTTCATGCTCATATTTACACTTTCTCTTTCTGATTTAAAATCTGATATTTGAAAATAAATGCATTTGAGGCTGGAGAAATGGCTCAGTAGTTAAGAGGCCTGGATATTCCTCCAAAAAACCTAGGTTCCATTCCCAGCATTCACATGATACCTAGACACCATTCCTAAATCTAGGAAATTCTTAGATCTCAGGTAACATTAGACACACATGTGGAATACACACATATATTCCTGTGCAGTTAGTTTCTTTTGAGATTTGAAATGACGGTTTTACAGGAGAGAGAGTAATGTGTTCATGAATGCATATGCCTGACTTTACTGCAGCTACCTGTTATGTTCCTTAGTCACATCTTTAAAACTTGTGAAATTTCTTTATTTCCTTTTTGATGTAGGTTGTTGTTGTTGTGTGTGTAAACATTCACACATAAAATAAGTCATCTAAAAAATTTTAAAGGAAGAAAATAAATGCATTGCTAGGTATAGTAGTACAGCCACTTAGTTATCTCAAACTTTCCTTACATTACCTGTTACATCAGGTAGCTGGGATATTCCCCTCAACGCCAGTGCCCAGGCAAGTCTAACAGTGGCCTGCAGCCCAGGAAGCTTCCAAGGCTGTGAGTCCTGGAGACGAGAGTGAATTGTTGCAATGTACTGTCTCTCTGTCAACAGTGGAAGGTGGTGAATCATATCTGAAAACACAAAATTAGATCACTTCACCAAAGAAGAGCAGAAATAAATCCTCCCTTCTGTCACACGTGAATATCTAAAGCACTCAGCGTTTTCAAAAGGAGTAATGACTAATTAACATCATTATTTGATATAACAAAAATCTGTATTACTGTTAAGTATTATATGCATAAAAATTGAAAAGAACCCTAAATTTTAGTTAACAACTTTTAGTAAGTTTCATAGACAGCAGAAATTTTAAAAAAAGAAGCACTCACTGTTTTTTTCTATATAGGAATTCTAAAATGCCCTCTAAAGATAAAATGAATAATCTACTTCTCATACACACACACACACACACACACACACACACACACACACACAACAACAACAACAACAACAACCTACATCAAAAAGGAAATAAAGAAATTTCACAAGTTTTAAAGATGTGACTAAGGAACATAACAGGTAGCTGCAGTAAAGTCAGGCATATGCATTCATGAACACATTACTCTCTCTCCTGTAAAACCGTCATTTCAAATCTCAAAAGAAACTAACTGCACAGGAACAAAGCTGAGCAAGGTGTTACACACCTTTTAATCCCAGCACTTGGTGAACAGAGACAGGTAGATCTCCATGAGTTCCAGGGTAGCCTGATCAACATAGTAAGTTCTAGGACAGCTAGGGCTAAACAGAGAAACTCTGTTTCAAAAAAAAACAAAACAAAAACAAAAAACATCAAGGCTAGTTTGCTGTCGTTGCTATTAGGAAGCAAACTCAGGGCCTCAGGTATGGTAAGCAATTCCTCAATTACTGAGTTTTGACCTCAGTCTTAAATTACAACACACATTTAAAATGTTTCAAACTTGCCTGAATTGTACAGACAGAAACAAGGAAGAAAATTTGTATTTTGGAAGTTAAAAATTATCCTTCTTAAATGTTCCCTCAAAATTTTAAATTTTATTTTTGAAAATAAATGTACTGGCGGTTGTGTTAGCACATGCTGGGTATGTTAGCATATGCCTATAATCCCAGCACTCAGAAGACTAGAACAGGAAGACCAAGAGTTTGAGGCCAGACCAGCAAAATGGCTCAGTGGTAACAGTGCCTGCTGCCAAACCTGGCAACCTAAGTTTACCTCCTGAAGTCATATAGCAGAAGGAAACAACTGATCTTGAAAGTTGTCTTCTGGCACTCACAGACACACAGACACACACACACACACACACACACACACACACACACACACAAAAATAAATGTAACTAAAAAAAAATTAGTTTGAGGCCAACCTAGACCACACAGTGAGATTGTAAGAAAAAAAAAAAAAAAAAAGCATTAAAAACCACAAATGTTGGAGCTGGAGAGATGGCTCAGTTGTTCAGAGCACTGGCTACTCTTCTAGAGGTCCTGAGTTCAATTCCCAGCAACCACATGGTGGCTCACAACCATCTGTAATGGGATCCAATGTCCTCTTCTGGTGTGTCAGAAGACAGTGACAATGTACTCATCCAGATAAAATAAAAAATTTATACACACACACACACACACACACACACACACATATGTATGGATTGGACAGATGGTTCAGCAGTTAAGAACACCACTAGCTGCTCTTACAGAAGACCTGGGTTCAATTCCCAGCATTTACATGGCAGCTCTCATCTGTCTGTAATGCCAGTTCCAGGGGGTCTGATACCCTCACACAGACATACATACACACAGGCAAAACACAAATGTGCATAGAATAAAAATAAGTAATTTTTTAAAAAGATAAAATGTAAAATTCAATACCATCTCGTTCCTCTGTACTTTGTTCTATAAAACTGGTATCAAAACAGTATAAAAGAGCCATAAGGAGAGCCAGATTTACTGCATCCAAGGAGCCACTGGCCTCAACTGTCACTCTTTCCAAATGTCCAATAAGCAGGAGGGTGTCATCTTTGGCTAACGGTGACTGGCAAGCCCAGGCAAAAAGACTTTCAGCCAGAGACTGCCTGCACTCCTTGATGAGATCAGAAACCTACAAGTAACAACACGATTGTAACATAAGTTATAGCAAGGTCTGATATTATAAAACATAGTGTCTTCCATAAAGGCTAACAAAATTAACTGATCTAAATCCACCAGTACTCCTAAAATTGCTCAAATTCTGAACACATTCTAGAGTTCAGTCCTTAAGAAACCATGCTGACCAACTGCCTGAACAACTCACTTCAGAAAGAACTAGACAAGGCATAAAGACAGGCACAGCAACTGGAAAAAATACAAGCAAATCCCATGAGCAGAGTAGTCTACACATTTGAAATGCAGCATTTCCTCAGGGGTGGTTGCTCATGCTTTTAATCCCAGAGGCAGTGAATTGCCTCCGGGTTGGAGGCTAGCCTAGTCTACATAGTAAGTTCTGGATCAATCAACTACTACATAGTGAGACCCTGTGAGACAGTATTTGCATCCACCTAAGTGAAATGAGTTTCTGTTATGACTTCTGTTCCACATCTGACAAAGACACCCATGAGTTCATCTTATAGAACCCTTGCCTCTTTGCGGTGTTTCTCACTGCCCAAACCTCTGTCTCTCTGTAGTTTCTCAAATTCATTATTCACATCAATCTGTGACACCAAAGTAAGGATTTTGTAGGTCAATCCTTGCTCCATCAGCTCATCTGTAAAGCGTGTTGTCATGGAAACCAGCTCTGGACTGCAAGGAAAAGAAATAAACAAAGTTATAGTGAATAAAGATACTGTTTTGACAACAGCCTATTACTACAAACAACCAGGATGGATTATAATCTTGTCCTTTTTACCCTTTCTAAATCACTGGAGTTAAATAAATCTCTGTAATTTTTCATTTATTTGCAAATGAGTCAAGTTTAAACTAACGTATTACTCTGGAAAGAGTAGTCCAGTATATTATTGATCTGAGCTTACACTTTACTGAAACAGTATACACTAAGGAAAAAAACTGTTATTTCCAAAATTCAAATAATTTTACATTAACCCTGTAAAGTCCCCAAAGGCAAACAGACCTGAGCTCTAATGTCCATGTCTTCCCTTGTCTGGACTGTATCAGGGTTTTGAGAGAATTTGCAATGCACCGCTTTCCATCCCAGTATAAAAGGACAGCTACCAATCCTCTGGTGAGGCCAGGAAAATGTGGTTGCTGATGCTCTCCTAGAAAAGGAATTGATCATTTAGTAATAAAGCTCAAATGTGTTTGAAATGTATGCCAAAATGTATTCAAATAAAAAGGTCTCAACATTAAAGGGACCCTAAGGATCTCAACTCCCTGCATCATTCCTGGCATAGCAGACTCAAATGCCCACGAACCATATGCCAGGATGAATCCTATCAATAAGAACAAGAAGCCCAGTCATGAGGTGGCAGTGCATGCCTTTAATCCCAGCACTCAGGAGACAGTGGCAGGTGGATCTCTGAGGTCAAGGCCAGCTTGGTCTACAGAGTGAGTCCCAGGACAGGACAGGGGAAGGGTACACACAGAAACCCTGTCTCAAACACACAAACAAAAAAAAAGGACAAGAAATTTATCACTTTCCCAACTCAATTTCACTTCTTCTCTGATTTGCTATATTGGGCCCACTCTATCTCCACTCATGTGAACTCTTGCAAATGCCTGCAAGCTTCCTCCTTTCAGGGTCACGGTCACTCTCTTCTATTCTACACTGCCTCCTGTCAAAACCATTCCCACGTCTTTCTTAAATCACCAGACTATGTTCCTTTAACTAAATAAGGATTCACTCATCTTCATCTTACAGCAGTCTTCCCACAGTAGCTAGAGCATGGTAACTACAGGGGACATGTTTGTTATATCAAAGTTCTGGGCTGGGAATTAAATTTAAATCTCAAGTATGACCAGTTAGCATCCCCTCACATAAGAGAAAACTACCTTCCTCATATTCAATAACTGAGTTTCTTTGGTAAAAAAGGATTTTGGTAGTTATACGGAATATTTAAAGAAACTAAACAACCATTCAACTAAGATGTACGTATTTTCCTCATATGGTTCCTTTGTAATCATTAATGAACTGCTTCTATCATGAAAATACTGGTCTCTATGAAGCAGTCACAAATTGACTTCTAAGTCGTTTGGTGTTCCATATGCTTGTTTTAATCCTTCAGTAATACCAAAAGTACTATTGCAACCAGTTCCTACACTCTCCCTTACTCACCATGCCCACAGCAGTCACAGCAGTCTTCTCTCCTTTAAACATGCATTTACTCAGACCTGAAGAATATGTTTCTTGTGCCTCTATCAGCCTTTCCCAAGAAGTCTGGATAGCTGGCATCTAAACAATTCAGGCCTACATCAAATGTCCTTACCTTGGAAAGGCCTTGACTAAGCCCACTAATCAGAACTACCTTAATCAGCTCTAATGTCTCTCTGCCTTAATGTGCAGTTTATTTTCTTCTTGGTATTAATTATTACTAAAATTATCTAATTTTCACGTAGTCATTCATCACCTAACTAACTCACTCCAGAAGACACTTGAAGAAAAAAAAAAACAAAAAACCAGTAAACCTTGCCTCCTACACACTGCATGACAGTATACTTGCCTTGAGCCGTGCATTCTAGGGATGCATCTTCAGCTTTGCTGGTAAATTGCTACACCAAGGCCCACCTTAAGGCAATTCATCAACAACTGGGACTACTTAAGTCTGCCCTTTAATACAAGACAAACTAAATATTTTGAATTGTTCTGCCAGATAAATGACATCTTTAAAAACAATCTGTTATGGGGTTAGACAGATGGATCAGCAGTTAAGAGCACTTGCCAGCACTCACAAAGTGGCTCACAATCACCTGTAACTCCAGTTCCAGAATATGCAATATCCAATACCCTCTTCTGACCTCCCATAGCTCCTAAATAAGTATGGTGCACATACATATACTCATGCACACACATATGCATAAAATAAATAAATAAACATTTTAAACCCATTTATTACCCAAACAATAAAAAGTCCAAATTAGAGAGCTGGAGAGATGGCTCAGCAGTTAAGAGCACTGACTGCTCTTCCAGAGGTCCTGAGCTCAATTCCCAGCAACCACATGGTGGCTCACAACCCTCTGTAATGGGAACCAATGCCCTCTTCTGGTATGTCTGAGGACAGCAATGCACACATGAAATATATAAAATATACATGAAATAAATAAATCTTTAAAAGAAAAAAAAAAGTCCAAGTTAGGGGTTCAAAGCTTCCTGATTCTGACTACATACCACACTTTCAGCTAAATGTCACTTACCAGCAAGGAGAAGCTCAACAGCTGACAACTCCCCAATATCAAAAAGGTCACTGATGATAAATGCTTCTCTAATGAGCTCCTCAGGAAGAAGTCTGGTTCCTTGTTGCCCCTGGATGGCGACACCCTCTGAACTGGCTTTCTGAATCTTCTCATGCTGTTGAACATTTTTTGGCTAGAATGATAAAATTATAATCAATGAATGAAAACAGTGCTCCTAGCAGAAGTCAGTTCATAGCAATGCAGCCTGGCTTGCCATGGCAGCACATGCCCCTAATCCTAAACTTGGAGGCCAGGCAAGTAGAGTCATGGCCAGCCTGCATGCAAACAAAAACAACAAAGCCTGGTAGCATGACAAACTGAAGTGTTTCTTATCCAGTTATTGAGAACTAGAGGATATGAGACAACACTTGGTACCACCTTCAACTTTTTAATCCAGTACTACCTTCTCAAAACTATCTGCCAAACTCTATAGAACACAGGAAAAATATAAACAAATACTATTCTGTTCTCCACATATCTGAGTGACTGTTTCAGTTACATATCAATAATTCAAATGGACATATAAACTGTATTAAGTAACAATCAATAGTACTACTTTGTAGACGGACTCATAGATTAGTAACATATGATTTTATGTCCTACAAAACTCTCTTTTCTTGTGTGTGGTGGTAGGAATGTAAACCACAAATGGGCACACACTAGGCAAGTGCTCTAG
This sequence comes from Rhabdomys pumilio, assembly GCA_030674055.1. Lineage (NCBI taxonomy): Eukaryota > Metazoa > Chordata > Mammalia > Rodentia > Muridae > Rhabdomys > Rhabdomys pumilio. Next base: position 41,852,370 of record JANHMN010000016.1, on the reverse strand, counting down.
TACTAAGCCATCTCATTAGGCCCCTTAAAGATTCCTTGACTTAACTATTTAACACAGAGAAATCTCTGATAGATAGCCAACTGTCAAAGTTCAGATCCTGAAGAACTCCCTGGATCATTTAGTCCAATTCCTGTATAATACAGAAATGGTACCAAGGTACACTAGGTAACTTATCTGAAATCATACAACCTTTTTCAGGGAGAGCTAAGACAGGAGTTTCAGCTCAGCTGGTTCCCAGCTCCAAGCCAGAGCTCTTTCTACTAAAGAAATTACAAGAAAGAGCAAGCCCACATCTCAGCTACTCAGGATCATAGGTTCAAGGCTGGCCTGAGCAAGTTGGAAAGACTGTTTCAAAATCAAAAAGACTTTTAAAATTAAAGTACAGCTCAATGTTAGAGCACTTGTATTTTATGCACAAGGTCGTAAGATTTCATCTCTAGAAAAACACACACATATATACACACACACACAGCAAAATGCCAAATGAAAAAGGTTTGAAAACAAAACAAATGTGAGATGGAAATAACTGCTTATATGCATAATCCCAGCCAGAGGCTGAGGCAGGAAGATAAAAGCCAATCTGAGGTGAGTTCCAGGCCACCAGCCTTAGATTCAGAGACAGATGAGTGAGATGGTACCTCAAAAACAAACAAAACAAGCCAAAAAAAAAAAAAAAAAAAAAAAAAAAAAAAAAAAAGCCAGAAAATTGCCCAAAAACAAGGGAAAGAGTCTCTACATTCAAATCCTTCACCGCAGTCCCTTCTACTGAGAAGGTTTCAAGGTACAGTGATGGAGAATTAGTTTAACTAACAGTTTACCCTGCACTACAGAGACTTCAAATGGACAAGTGTGTCTGAAAGTAAGTAACCAGTAAGGTTATGTGTACTGTCAATTATAGGCCAGAAATTTTAAGGCAAGTAGCATTTGTGGGATAAACTGCATTTCCTAAATCATATTCAGATACTACATTTACCACTTAGCTGGAGATAAATTCAACAGTAAGTTCTATGAAAAACAAAAAGACAATAAATTGCTTGTGGGAGGGGTATTTTTAAAAACTTGAACTACTAGTGTAGTTCAAGCCACATGTTTACACAGAGAGTTCACTTGTCCTTTACTCTTTACAAAGACAAGCTAAACAGGGTTGAAGTTGGCAAGTAAGCCTCCTACCACCTTTCCTGAGAGCCCAAGTTCGAGCTCTGGCTCCCACACAATGGGAGAAAAGAGAACTGACTCCTGCAGGTTGTGGTCTTACCTCCACATGTGCACCACGGCATGCTCATGCCCCCATGAAATTCATTAACAAGTAAAGAAATAAACAGATCTAAAAAGACCACCACTCTCCAGATTTATTTAAAAAAACAAACAAATCTAAGAAACAAAGAATAATATTTCCTACTGGGTTTTTAAACAGGGAGATGAAGTCGGGTTTGTGTTTCTTCAAAATCATGTCAAGAAGGTGGACAGCTTCAGGCTGTCTTCTCCAAAGAGCACTTCCGACTGTCTGCCAAATGTCTTTGTAGGGTCCCCATAGGCTGGCAGCTTGAAAAAAAAAAGAAGACCAGTGTGAAATTACACGCCATCCACATATTCCACACTCACATCTACTTTCTAGTAAATGATTACCAAAGGAGTGCTAATGTCCACTTCTAATATAAAATTTACACACACCAGACAAAAAAACAGTATGATTTATTAGAATTCTTTGGCAACAATATAAACATGCTTTCTAACAACATAAAAAACAAACAAATCCAAACTAAAGTGTACTGCCAGCTGAACCTGGCTTGACCACTTCATAACCCAGGTGAGCTTCAGAGAGAAATCCCTCTTTCTCCTTTAGTTCCCCTTTACATAAAGCAGGAGGGCAGCGCATGGTGGCACACCTCTTTAATCCCAGCCCCTGAGGTGTATAGGCAGGCTGAGCTCTAGAAACTCTAGGTCAGTCTAGACTACAGAGCTAGTTCCAGGAAAAAGACAACCTACAGGACTGAAGAGCTGGCCCAGTGATTTCCAATGATGCTCCCATAGAGGAGCTCAGTTCCCAGAACCCACAGGCAACTCACAACCGCCCTTAACCCCTCTTCTGATCTCCAAGGGTTCCTGCATGCAAGCGGTACACAGTCAACACAAGAGCACTACCTACTTCTAATGCTTACAGTTCTTGGTGTTTCCTTCTTTCGGGTTTTTTGGTTTTGTTTCTTGAGATAGTTTCTATAGCCCAGGCTAGTCTAAAACCCACGTCATGCTACCAAGTGCCAGGATTACCGGACTGTGTACCCACTTAGCAGTTTACAAGTTTAAGAGTTTTTAAAAGAAAGTAAGTAAAACATACAGCATTATACCTCCACAATACAGACACTCAACAAAGGTGCATTTCCTTCTCCCCTTAATACCCTTGTAAAAAGCAGACTTTGTGAAAATGTTTTGTTTATCTAGGAAACTGAAAGACGTATTTTGTTTTAACTGAGACACTGGCTATTTTTTTTAAAAAGCAAAGAAACATTTAATGACTTCTATGATCCTTACTAAGCTTTTGCTGCGCAGCTTAGCATGGCCCAGATTTACATGTATGGCTGTTATCTTACAAAAAACCTGGTCACTCTATCTTCCTCTGTTCTACAAATCCAAAATCGGAAACAGTTGAAACACTCACAGCTGTGGATCTGAAAGTGACCAGTCCATTCCCTAACCAGTCGGTTATATCACCTCTATACATAATACTCGGCAAGTTAATGTGTCTCAGAAGATGAACTAGGGATGTCAAAAATATCTAGCAAATAGCACAACAAGTGAAGGCGTTAAGATTGATCTAAGTAAGCCTGCTTGAACCCATCGAGACAGTTTATTTAAAACCCAGTGAGACTAAACCACAGGCAATAAAACAAACAAGTCAGGTCTTGTAAGTGTTGACAAGTGGGGCTTTGGGTGACGCCCAATGGCAAAGTACATGCTTAGCATGTGTGGGGCCTTGGATTCAACCCAATTCACACACATAAACACAATTAAGTTTAGGAGACTAATAGAACATATGAACATGAGAGCCTAGGGCCACAAGCATATCTTGGCAGTGGAAGGCATGATTATCCAGCAAAAGGCCCTTGGCTCAATCTTCAGGACCAGAAAGCGCTGTGACAGGTTTTCTGTATGAGAGTGAGAGAGAAGGAAGTCAGCATATCTCAATCATCCAACTCCCTGCTGTGCTTCTACTTCAATCCCTTATTTCCCAATCTCTGGCTAAAAAACATAGCTTCTTGTCAGCCGGATGTGGTGGCTGACAAATACCTGTAATAAATCCCCAGCTACCTGGTCAGCTGAGGCAAGAGATCTCAAGTCCCTGAGTGAGATATGCCTGGACAACACAGCAATATTCCATCTCCAGCATCCATCCAGACAGTTCATAGGACAGCCTGTAATTCCAGCTCCAGGGGATGCAAAGCTCTCTCTGGTTTCCACAGGCATCTGCACTCCTGTGAGTGCGCTCTCCCACACCCCACCTCTTTCCCTCTCTCCTTCTCTCCCTCTCTCCTTCTCTCCCTTTCTCTCTCTCTCTCTCTCTCTCTCTCTCTCTCTCTCACACACACACACACACACACACACACACAATTGAAAAGGGTAAATATTCTAAAAAGATTTCTGAGGATCTAGTAACTGTCTTTGTATTACACATAATTAGTATATAAGCTCAGTAAATTACATAAACAAGTTCCATGTTTTTCCTCTTAATAAGTCAGTCAATAAGAAATCAAAAATATATGCACACAAATCACATGCACTCATCCACAACAATCAATGACGAACATCAACAAGTTTAAGTATACAAGAGTCATCTACAGTCCCCAACTTCAGTAATTACCCTTTACAGTAACAAATGAAAGGTAATAACATCTTTTTCAAAACCTCTAGTATGTATTTTTTTTAATTTTATTTATGTAATATATGAGTGCTCTGCTGCATGTACATCCGCCTGCCTGAAGAGGGCATCAGATCTCCCTAAGATGGTTGTGAGGCACCATGTGGTTGCTGGGAATTGAACTCAGGACCTCTGGAAGAGCAGCCAGTGCTCTTAACCACTGAGCCATCTCACATGTATTTTAACTCATGTTGAGCCTCTCGCATGTATTTTAACTCATGTTGAGAAACACTTTCGGCCGTGCGGTGGTGGCACACGCCTTTAATCCCAGCACTTGGGAGGCAGAGGCAGGTGGATTTCTGAGTTCGAGGCCAGCCTGGTCTACAGAGTGAGTTCCAGGACAGCCAGGGCTACACAGAGAAACCCTGTCTTGAAAAACCAAAAAAAAAAAAAAAAAAAAAAGAGAGAAACACATTCATTTCCTTTAATGTTTTGGGATACTTCTTGCATATCACATTTAATCATTCATCATGTAAGAACAGACACTGCAAAGTTCAGTTTAATAAGGAAACAAACCCAATTGCTTAAGTGGTCTGAAGGAAAAGTAATTAGGTCAACACATACTAAGGATATTTGACCTAGCCAGAGAGGTCAGGGCAGAAAAAGATTTAGCCTGAGCTAATATCTAAAACATGGAAAGTTTGCTTTTCAAAAATTTTAGTAGTACATTTATTTAACACTTTGGGGGGTGGGGAAAGCCATCATGTGAAGTCATAAAGTTGTGCTTAAAAGCATTAACTTTTGGCAGGGTGGTGGTGGAACACGCCTTTAATCCCAGCACTTGGGAGGCAGAGGCAGGCAGATTTCTGAGTTCGAGGCCAGCCTGGTCTACCAGTGAGTTCCAGGACAGCCAGGGATACACAGAGAAACCCTGTCTCGAAAAAAAACCAAAAAAAAAAAAAAAAAAAAGCATTAACCTTAATTTTGGAGAAATTATTTAACCAGTGGAAGTCTTTGCTTTCAAATTAAATCTGAGATGTTTAATTGCACTACTCCAAATAAGTGAAAATATATATATATACACACCTATGAGGTATAAAGGGTTTAAGTTAGATAAAGCAAGTCTAACACTTGTTCCTGTGCTTGGAAAGTACTAATTAAATCACCACCACCTTTCATCGTTCTAGCCTTGGCGACTGCCATCCTAATTCTACTTTTTTCCCTCTCTAGTTTAGCTACACTAGGATAAGTATCGTTGTTGTGTGTAGAGTCTTGTGTTTGTGTGTGTCGAGTAACTCAATGTCCTCAAAGATCACACACATACGCGTGACAGGATTTCCTTTTTAATACTGAATAATACTCCTTTTCGTGCTCCTCATGTTTTGTTTGTCCATTCACTCATCAGCCATTCATCTATGGATGCTTCAGTTCTTCCCAAAGGTGACAAAAAATAGAATAACTCTCTTGACTCTTGGCTTTTCTTTAAATGCTTTCTTTTCTTGCTGCCAATTAAAGCTCTCCAGTACAAAGTATACTCCTGGGAGCTACTGACAACTGTTTTCTTCTGTCAGTGGTTTGTGTTTAATGGGAACTCAGGGAATTGTGTGCTAAAAGTGTATGTAACACAACTATAACATGGAAGCCTTGCTTTTCAAAAACTTTAGTAGTACATTTATTTAACTACTTGGGGGGGGGAGGGCAAGCATGATATGATGTCATAAAGTTGTGCTTAAAAGCATTAACTGTTGAATTTTGGAGAAATTCATTAACTACTGGAAGCCCTTGCTTCCAAATTAAATCTGAGATATTTAATTGCACTACTCCAAATGCATACATGAAATACACACACCAGGTATAAAGGGATTAAATGATACAAAGCAAGTCTAAAACTTGTTCCGGTGAGCAGGCATAGTATGTTGTCAATAAACAGAAATTTTCATTTCTACAGAACAATTTACCATACCGCTTCTGAGATGATTTAATGTACACAACTCAGACTTAGGCAATTTTCAAAAAAACACTGGTAAACTGGAAAGAACCAGTGCCAAAAACAGTTTAAAAACAAAACAGTCCGTAAACATTTGCTATGTTGCCTCTTAATGGTACTCATGAAGCGAGTTGTCTAAATCCGAGTTCAGGAGTGCCACATCTCATACAAACTGTTTGACATCTAAGTCCTCCCTACTAACGACCTGTGTTCCAGGAACCATGACAAGTCAAAACCCATCCACTTCTTCAAGCACTTCTGGGTGTTCCAGTCACCAAAGATGACCCACCCCCAGCTTTTCCACAGCGCAGTCACTATCTGGCATGGCTGTGACAATGGTGCAGGCCGGCCCACGCCCCCAGAGTCGGGAGGCATGTGCTGAGCCCGCGGCACCGCCTCGCCGGGCACCATCTGTAGGGCCCTCGAGGCTGACAAGACCTCTTCACCCCTTGCCCCAAGACCGGCCCACAGCCCGCTATGAGACCAGCTTCCTTCCAGCCCCGGCGGGGCCGCACGGCCCGAGACTGGAGCCGTACCTTGGCGTACGATGGCCTGCCTACACCTAAAGGATACTCCGGGGACGAAGCGGCTTCCGGACCGCGCGCCTGGCTGCCCCGGACCCCGCCGCTCCGCCTCCCCTTCAAACACCCGTTTCCAAGGCAAAGCTGTAGCCGCGCCGCGCGCCATTCAAACCGAGGCGGCGGCGCGGGGCTGAGGGCCGGAACGCAGCCAAAGCAGGCCCTGCGTACTAACTCGAGCCCGCACTACAAACGGCCTGACTGCACGAGCGCTCCCCACAAACCGGCCCCGCCCCACCCCTGTGGGTCCCCGTGGGTCCCTCATGCCCCGGCCGCGCTTACCCGAATTTACCGCCAACAGCGCCGCCATCTTGGAGGAGGACTGAGGGCGCTCTCCTGCCGCAGGGAGGACCCCGGGCCGGAGGGCCTGCCCGCGTCGACGCCTGAACACAAAGGCGCCCCGAGAGCCTCCGAGAACCCCATGCGAGGCTCGAGCAGGTGTACACAAGGCTCCCCATACTGATCTGGCCTACCGCCATCGATTCTAACTGCGACCATTACCGTTAAAATAAGGCGAGGGCAACCGGTTCGGAGACTGGTCGTGCAGTGCATCATGGGACCCGTAGTTTATTTCTAGTGAGCCGTGAAGTTGACTAGTATGAAAAAAAACAAAACCGTAAATCAGTGAAATAGAAAAAATTCGCGTTACCTTCATTTCAAGTTAAATTTCATTTGAATAGCTCCCTTACCTTGAGAGAATAGAGTGAAGTGAGTAAGTGATTAGGGAATTTCTATTTAGTAAGTATATTCTGTATACATAATCACATTGTATTATGAAATTTTCAGACAGCTACAAAATTTGAGTACTGTCTGACTGACTTCAAAAGAGTCACCCATTATTTTGAGTCAAATTCGACATAATTTTCATAAACACCAAATGGATTTTTTCTACTTAAGCAATCAAAATTACTAAACTCATTTGTTAGATTTAATTTTGCTAATTTATTGATTTTCACAAGTGTTTATTTTTACAGTATTGGGGATTGAACCCAGGGCCTGGCTTGTGATAATCAAGTATTAACCATTGAGCTATACCTGAAGCCCTTTTAAATTTTCTTTTATTATTTTATTAAATATGGCGTGGGCAGTGGTGGGGCATGCATTTAATCCCAGCACTCAGGAAGCAGAGGCAGGAGCATCTCTATGAGTCTCAGACCGTCCTGGTCTATAGAATGAATGCAAGGAAAGCCAGAGATATTGAGATGCCATCTCAAAAAAAAAAAAAAAAAAAAAAAAAAAAAACCTAAAACAAACAAACAAATAATGAAAACTCTGGTGTTTACCTGAATGTTTGTGCACTGAGCATGTATGTGCATGCTACCCTAAACAGTCAGGAGAGATCGTCCTGGAACTGGAGTTGCAATAGAAAGACATAAAGAACAAGACGGGATAGGAAACTGGGCTTTCTTTGCAGGAAGGAAGAGGTCTAAGGAGCCACTAAGCCTTAAGGACCCGGAGCCCTGAGACTCTAGGCCTGAGAGATGAAATACATTGCCAAAGACTATGGTTCCTGATGCCTAGGCCCTTGCGCTGTGACACTAACAGATTTTACTTGCTGCTGCCTCCTGATCTTCTCTGTACTTCTGGAAGCCACAAATTACAATAGTCACTAAGCGGCATAATCATAGTTTATATGGTGGCTAGTGTTAATTGTCAACTTGACCGAATCGAGACTCACCTGTGAGACAGGCTTCTGAGAGTGTCTGTGGACAATTACTTTATGTTTATCTATCGAGGAACCATCCTCTGGCTGGGATCCTTGACTATATGAGTGGAGAGGGAGCTGAGCAGTAGCATGCATGGATTCACCATTCTGTGCTTCCTGATATGTTGTAAGCTCCTTTTGTCTAGACAGAATAGGTTCTACCCTTGCACTCTGAGCTGAAGAGAATTCCTTCTCTCTTGAGTAGCGTTTGCCAGGGCATTTTAAAACAGCAACAGGAAAACTAAGACAGAGGGTAAAGGCCAGAGCAACAACCCTTGAACCAGAAGAATACCATGACTAAGTCTCTAATGTCAAAAGTCTGAAGCAATTGTCCTCTACTTCCAGGGCTTGGAGCTATAAGCCTCTGAGTCTGTCACTCTAAATCCTAGGCATTGGGTACTCAAGGCCATACTGAAAGAATGATTCCTTGCCCATTTGTGATTTCTATCTGGGGACACCAGGACTCCTGCCCAGGTGAAATACTATCTGCTGCCAAAAAAATGGGGAAGTCAGAAACTCAGAGAGTCATTCTGAGTTTCCTTCAGTTGCCAACATTTGTTTATTCTACCTTATAAACATTCCTGAGGCTCTCCCATCAGGCCATTCTTCTCTGAAGGTCTCATCTCATACTTGATATTTTCCAACCGTCTTTGAAACCGTCTTTCTGATTTTCAGCTTGTCCACCCTTGTGGATTCTTAGAGTGGTTTTCAAATCCACAAGGATGTCATGTTTTGTCCTCATTAGTATTCTATTACTTAATAGTGTCATTTGAAAACTTGAAAAAGTTCCTGACAGGTCCTTCTTCAACCTCCCACACACTTTCTGCCTGTAGTGTCTTTTACTCTGATCATTCTGGACTTTCGTCTTCCTGCGAAAATAATATTTACCAAGTCATGTACCAAGGCCTTTGCACCTGTTCCATACATCGGAATTGCCCCCCACTTCCTTTCTATCTCTCTGAAAACCACCCACTAACCTATCCTCCAATCATGTCACTCCTCCAAGTCAAAGGGTCTGTGTCAGTGGAAACTGCATGGCAGCATCCCCAGGTCCTCCACTGCCACAGCTACCACAGCTGGCTCAGGGTCTTCTATACTGAGATCCCCATCGCCCTATTTTACCTATCTATATGATAGTCCTAAGTCCCATGACACTTGGCCTCACACTAAAACTATTTGCTTGGGCTGGAGAGATAGTTCAGTGGTTATGAGCATTGACTGCTCTGCCAAAGGTCCTGAGTTCAATTCCCAGCAACCACATGGTGGTTTACAACCACCTGTAATGGGATCTGATGCCCTCTTCTAGTGTGTGTCTGAAGGCAGCTGCAGTGTACTCATATAAATAATAAATAAATCTTTAAAAAAAATAAAACTATTCGCTTACTGTAGTAAATGTGTATTAAGAGGCTCCCATGGAGACATATATACCTTGGGATACTGACAGTCTTGTGGCGGAGAAGGAAATATATTCCCCTAAGATCCTCTGCCACAGGGACTGACAATCATAACGTAGCAAACGGGTCACATGAAAAGGGGCCTTTCCATAAGCTGAGGCCGTAGAACTCATCCTTACACTTTCAGTCCCTCTTGTTTCCAGTTTATCTTCTACATTGTAACCAGCCTCTTCCTAAAACTCTTCCTCTCCTTACTGCCACATCCTCTTTCTCCCTGCATTGTTGATATGATCTCTGTGGAACATTCTCTTCTTCATCTGGTTACTCGGCTTTGGCCTTCAAGCCTCAACTTGGGTATTACCTCCCCTCATTCCGTTCCTAGCACAGGCTGGGTTACAATCCCTCTTGTGCTCTTATTGTGTACTACAGTTTCTGTAACTTCTTCCTTCTGGATAGGAATGTCCATATAAAAGAGTTCCTAGTAAATAATGAATAAAATGTTCATCAAATGAGTAAGAATGAACAAAGGAAAACTTCTATCTTCCACCTTACTATCACTAATTTAAAAAAAAAAAAAGATTCATTATGTATACAGCTTTTTGTCTGCTTGTATGCCTCCAAGCCAGAAGAGGGCACCAGCTCTCATTGTAGATGGTTATGAGCTCCATGTGGTTGCTGAGAATTGAACTCAGGACCTCTGGAAGAGCAGCCTCTTAACCTCTGAGCCATTGCTCCATCCCCACTAAACTTTTTCTTTTTTAGTCTGGGTCTTTCTATAGATAGTCCTAGTTATCCTGGAACTCACTATGTAAAGCAGGCTGGTCTTGAACTCACAAAGATACCCCTGCCTCTGTTGCTGAATGCTGGGATTAAAGGTGTGCACCATCACACCCTGGTCTTGTTTAGATTTTAAATGTTTCCCAAAGCTCATGTGTTGAAAACTTGTTCCCAGCGCAGCAGCATTCAAAGGTGGGCCTTTGAGAGGTGACTGAATAGCGAGGGCTCGGACTTCATGTGACACACGGAAGAGGACCTGTTTGGTTATATAGCCAGAAAGGGAGCGGCAAGCATGGGCCATACAAATGTAATCTGCACCAGTCACAAGACAGATAACTTCCTCCCACAAGCCTTACATAATGACCAATCACAAGCCCTGAGTTGCATGACCCACAGGCTTTCTGTTGAGTTGAGAATGTCAGGAGTTTGCCTGTCTCCCCATGGTATCAGCAAAAATATTTACAGAGTGATTGAGTCACTGAGAGTTCTAGGATGTCTGGAGAGAAGTCTCCCAAAGCCAGTGTACTTTGCCTGGAGTGGACAGACTGCCTGAAGCACAATCCCTGGTTAGTAGCTGAGACTGCAGTGCTCCTTGCATCTGAAGGGGAGTTTTTTCACTGTGTCTATGAAGTCTTCAAACCAGCTAGAATGCTGTGATGGTAGTCAAGATGGTTGCAAAAACAAAGAAGGGCTGGTTTATAGCGTGTCCTGTTCAAGGGAGACAGGCACTTAAACATTCTCTAGGTCAGGAGTCACAGCCCACTGGTAGAGGGCTTGACCTGCTTATGAATTGCCATGGGCTCCATTCCCAGCACCAACAAACAAAGCATGGATCTGTGGAATGTATGGACTGTAACTCACACATCTCACCTTTGTACACTTACCTTTGAGCTTACAGAGTAGTGCCTGTCTTAGTCTAAGTAAAACTTTCATGGCAGGGCCTGGAGAGAGGGTTCAGTGGTCAATAGCACTCACTGACTGATCTTTCTCGAGAACCAGTGTTTGGTTCCCAACAATGATATCAAGCCACTCACAACCAGCTGTAACTACAGTTTTAGGGGATCCAATGTCCTCTGCTGGCCTCCACTGGCATTAGCATGCATATTTATAAACACTTGCAGACACACTCACATATACATCAAGTGAAATTAAATTTTCTTCCCCCCCCCCCACTTTCCCTTCTCCCTCTTGCTCCAGTCCCACTCGCTTCAGCCCAAAGGTTTTATTCATTGTTATATGTAAGTACACTGTACCTGTCTTCAGACACCCCATAAGAGGGCATCAGATCTCATTCCAGATAGTTGTGAGCCACTGTGTAGTTGCTGGGATCTGAACTCAGGACCTCCAAAAGAGCAGTCAGTGCTCTTAACCGCCGAGCCATCTCTCCAGCCCTAAATTTTCTTTATATAGGACCTCCAAACTATATGAGCCAGAAATGAGACAAAGGTTTTTTTTTTTTTTCTTTTTTTTTTTTTCTTTTTTTTTTTTTTTTTTGGTTTTTTCGAGACAGGATTTCTCTGTGTATCCCTGGCTGTCCTGGAACTCACTCTGTAGACCAGGCTGGCCTCGAACTCAGAAATCCGCCTGCCTCTGCCTCCCAAGTGCTGGGATTAAAGGCGTACGCCACTACCGCCCGGCGAGACAAAGTTTAATAAGTAGTTAAAAAAAAGAAAGCCAGGACATGCAATTACTATCCTAATATGCTATCTTGATTTTTTTGTAGCAAGAACAAATTTCCACGTATTAATTTACAAGAATCTGGATTAATGAAATATTTCTGTAACTTTGCTTCCTTATTACATGCTATTGAGCTAAGCTGTGACTGTGGCTAAACACAGGCAGAAAAGAAAGTGTATCCCAGATGAACATATCTCCACCGAAAGTTCAAAAATACTCAGACGTTTCCCTGGTGGTGTTCTGCAATTCTTTGTATGTTGCACTTTTTTCCCCCTTAACAAAGAACTCGCTCTGCAGCCAGCACTAGTTCAACCTCTCAGAAGTCTCTAAACAAAACTGTCTGGATTCAGATCTCTATTTTTAACAGCCTTGGAAATTCCCTTGGGTACATCACTTGATCTAAATGTATGAAATGCGCTCTTGGCTCTTCCTAATGTCAAATGTATTACAGTCTCTCCAGGTAAACTCAATGTATTTTTTTTCATATTTTTTATTGGATATTATGTTTACATTTCAGATTTTATTCCCTCACCCTATTCCCCCCACCACCCAGGAACCCCCATCCCATCCCCCATCCTGCCTCCACAAGGGTGTGACCCCATCTACCCTTTACTTCCCCCTTCCCACCCTCGAATTCCTCCCCAATTGGTGTTTAGCCTTCGTGGGACCAAGGATCTCCTCTCCCACCTATGCCTGACAAGGTCATCCTCCCCTAAGTATACAGCTCAAGACATGGGTGCCTCCCTTTGTGCTCCCAGGCTGGTGGTTTAGAGCCTGGGGAGCTCTGGTTGGTTGGCACTGTTGCTCTCCTCATGGGGACACCAATCCTTTCAGCTCCTTCAGCCCTCTAACTTCTCCATTGGGAACCCTTGATCAGATCAATGGGTAGCTGCGAGCATCCACCTCTGGATATGTCAGGCTCTGACAGACCTCCAAGGAGACAGCACATATACTAAAATTGGAATGATACAGAGAAGATTAGCATGGCCCCTGTGCAAGGATGACTCAATGTATTTAAGACCTCTGCCAGGGAAAGCAAATGGAAAATAGAAAGAGGTCCAGTGCTAATGCCCACCCCCACACACACACACACAACCACACAGCCATGGCTTTGTGAAATGTTAACTTGTAGAGCACCATAGGAGCTGCAGAGAAGGCTCAGCAGTTGAAAGCACACCCTGCTCTATTGTGAGGCCTGGAGTCTGAATCCCTGACCCACAAACACCTGTATCTCCAGCTCCAAGGGATCTGATGCCCTCTTCTGGCCTCCTGGGTACCTGCACACACACACACACACACACACACACACACACACACACACACAC
>JANHMN010000016.1:41826705-41839064 GCA_030674055.1 Rhabdomys pumilio | reverse complement strand
CACACACACACACACACACACACACACACACACACACACACACACACACTTTAAAGAATGAGTAAAATGAAGCAGGCAGCGTGGAAATCTAAATAGGAGAATGGTACAAAAAATGCTTGCCTTTTTTCTTTTTTCTTTCATTCAATGAGTGGATGAAGGGTTCTCAGGAAGTGAAGAAGAGAGGGGAGAAAGAGAATGGGGAGAAAAAGAAACAAGAAGGAAGCCTTCAGGGCTTTTTTCTGGAATCTACAAACCTACCCTTTGAAAGAACTTAAACTCAGGTATGCTTCTTAGATTGATATGGAGTTGAAGGAAGCAGCCAAAGCTTCAGAATCAATAGATTAGAAATCCTAGGTAATATGAACAGTTCGTGGAAGTGGCCAGCAATGTAGAAAAGTAGATCAAGTCACATGACAGACAAATATGTGTGAACAAATTTCCAAGTGAATGGATCTTTACGGGATCCTTCTGCATGCATTGTCTCATTTTTCTTCATAAAGCTTTAATAAATGACAGTTTCACAAGTGTGTAAACTGCGGGTCAGACAAGTCACTTGGCCTGTCTACAATCACTCAGGAGATAACACAGTCCATGTGATCCAACCGTAAGTTCAGTGTTCCCTCTGGTCTAGAAAAAGGAAGATGAAATCCTTTCTTAGTGATGCTGGTATTATCTGTGCATAGATGGAGTCTAGACTGCTCTTTCATAGTCCTACAAAGATCTCTTTTAAGTCTATACTAGAGGCTAGACTGAAAGGGGATAAAGGGAGAGGTTGCAGCACTGACTTAAGCAAAAGAGGCGAGAAAATTACTATGCTCCAGTTGCTTTAGGGGTGTGGTTCAGTGGTAGAGGTTGTCTAGCATACACGGGTCCCTGAATTCAGTCTCCTGTAGGCCCCCAAAATATACACTGTTCTAAAATGTTTATCTTTCTCTTAAAATGTAAAAGAGGAGGTGGCTTTTTTTTTTTTTACTTGAAGACAGACAAAAACCAATGGCATCAATATTATTGTGTTATTATCCAATTATCACTTGAACTAATGCTTATTCCTGTATAGTAATATCTAATGCTCATCGAGTAGGTGGAGTTTTTCATGTCATATTCCACATATTGTTCTGTTTGAGATGTGCAAGCTCATTTAATCTTCACTCCTTAAGAGTTAAGTAAGTGATGCCGGGCAGTGGTGGTGCACACCTTTGATTCCAGCACTTGGGAGACAGAGGCAGAAGGATCTCTGAGTTCAAGGCCAGCCTGGTCTATATAGCTAGTTCCAATATAGCCAAGGCTAAACAAAGAAATCTTGTCTTAAAAACAAACAAACAAACAAACAAACAAACAAACAAACAAACAAACAGCTGAGTAAGTGATGCCCCTAACATCATGCAGTGGTGCTTATGCAGAGTTGGGCTTCCCAGCATCACACAGGTACGATACACAGAGCTGAGCTTCTCAGATTCATGTAACCACAGACTACATCATCTTCTCAGGGGACTGCCAGATTCCTTCTGAGAATAAGGAGACCTCCATGTGACCTTGGTTAGAAGGATCTCCCACACTGTGTTCCCATAACACCTTTCTCTCCCTCCATCAAAACACTCCATATTTTATTCAGTCCTGTAGCCACATCTGAAATGCCCTGTCTCTATAGGCTCAGCATTATGGAAGCAGATGTTCTGACCATCTCACTCGCCATCATATCCCAAACACCTGACTCAAAATGTGGACCCTAATAGTTTCTCAATGCATAATTTATTAAGCTAATTAACAGGCTGATCAAAGAAACACCATTAATACTGTCTACTGTATACCTGGAACTGTTTCAGAGAACACATATTAAACAACTCTAGGAGGCATTACAATTCTACATCATCATCAAAGCTAGAGTACACAGCAGTTGAGTGATTTGATCAAGGGCAGAATAGTAATAGGTAGTTAAGTCAGGATTAAAACCCAGGCAATCTAGCTCCAGAGTCTATGTCCAGAACTACTAAGTTGAATGAATGGATTGATGGATAAATGAATGAATGCATGAATGAAAAGGAAGGGAGAAATCAAGCAAGCAAGCAAGAAGATATTTCAACAGTTACAGAATATCCTGGTGGCTCTTAATAGCTTTCTTTCAAGCTCAGGTTGGTTACTTCTTAGTGGCTGAGCATCAGAGGTAAAACTTGGCTGCCTGGAGCCCCACACATTTCTGTTTCACTTGCTTTGCTTTTTCGTTCAGAGAAACAATTGGCTCAAGGTGGAAATAGTTAACCAAATGTTATAGAAAAGAACTGAAAACTGGGTCTAGAGAGATGGCTCAGCAGATAAGAGCTCTGGCTGCTCTTCCAGGGGACCTGGGATCAATTCCCAGCACCCACACGTGGCTCACAATCATCTATCATGAGATCTGATGCCCTCTTCAGGCCTGCAGACAGATCACTCATATACATAAAATACATAAATAAATTAAAAAAAAAAAGAATTAAAGACTGATCCTCATAGCATTACTAGATGTCAGTAGGGGGCAAAGGGGGGGGGGGGGGGGGTGGGAGTATTATTTTATTTATAAATCTGTAATATCTTGCTGAAGTTTCTAACATCCTAAGTAAATTGGGAAAAGTATTCAAACAAAATTGTACTTATTTAAAGCATGCAGAAGCTGCTGTTACAACATCTGTGTGGTGTATTACTCGACTTGTTCTACAAAAGCTTGTATGTAAAAATAAGAATCCTGGAGTCTGGGGTATAGCTCAGTGGTAGAGCTCTTCTTGCCTAGTCACAAATGAGGCTCGGGTTCAATCCAACTGCAAAACAAACAAGTTTGTTTCTTAAAATACTCTTGCCAATTTCTGGAACACTGAGAGGAAAGAAAAAAAAAAGCACAGTCTGAAAATAGATGGGCCCTGAGCATACACAATTCTCAAATCTTTTCTACGGGTATTTTTGAGAATTTGAGGAGGTTTTGGATTTTGGGATTTGTTTTGTTTTGTTTTGTTTTGTTTTGTTTTGTTTTGTTTTGTTTTGTTTTGAGACACAGCACATGTAGCTGAGACGGAACTCAAACTCACTATGCCGCTGAGGACTGCCTTCTGATCCTCTTCCCTCCCTCTCCTAAGTGCTAGGATTACAGGCTCAGCATTTTATGTGATGCTGGAGATCAAATCCAGGGCTGAACCTACTAAACAAGTACTCTACCAACTAAGCTATATCCCCAGCAAGAGCTTGGAACAAGATTGCACAGAATTATGCTCTCAATAACAGAGCAAGAGTTAGCATTATCCGTGGGCCGGTGACACGGCTCAGAAGGTTTCTGCCAAGCCTGACAACCTGAGTTTCATCCCCTGGACCTACATTATAGAAGAAGAGAACCAACTCCATATGTTGTCTGCCCTCTGACCTCCATGTGTGTGCTATGACACGTACATAGGTCATGCCCCAACATCTTCACACTATATAAATAAATGTTGGATTTTCTTCAAAACTTAGCATCATTATAGTTTTTTTTTTCCTTTATTTTTTTTTCCTCACTGGAGAATCTGCTTAGAACACTACAATCTACAACATTGACCCTGATCTCATAGATGACTAGAATTTGCTGTACAGGTAAATAATACAGAAGGGGAGAGATAGGTCAACTTATGTGTCCTAGAATGCTTTAAAATGGAAATGGGAACCAGGTTGTAGCTCGGAAGTACAGCATTCACCTAACACGATGAAGGGTAGGTTCAGTTCACAGCACCGCAGAAAAGGGAAAGAAAAATGGAGGCTACCTTCTGCAAAGAGGCCAACGTGAAATTATAGAGCTTACTCTCTTAAAAATTTTGATGGTATTCAAACTGAAAAATCAGAAAGCATTTAACCTCTGAGCAAAATGATCTTTGAACAGACTGCTTTTTCGAGATCTTTCATCTGAATCATCTTTCATGAATGATACAATGTTTGTCAATGCCTCTGGATTTCTCCTAGCAGTGGTGGGAGGGGGGTGGGGGGAAGGGGGGAAGTGAGGGAGGATTAGTGGTAACTGGTGGGGGCGGGGGTGGGGTGGGGTGGGGGGTTGGTGATCCTATCTTAGAAGCATATGGAACCTTCAGAGAAAAACGGGAAAACAGTTTCTACACACACACACACACACACACACACACACCCGTTACCACTAATCTCTGCCCACAGATTCCCTGTCTCTTCAGAGGCAAACACCATGGTGAACTCCCTGTGTGCCCTTCTGAAGAGAGTGTTTACATCTACGACTTTTTCACAAGTGGAAATAGATCACGTGCTCAGTTCTGACCCACTCTTCTCCCATATGGCTTCAGATCACTCTGTATGAATCTGCATCATTCTTACAAATAGTCACATTGGATTATGTTATATGAGGATGTCAAAATTTCTGCAGCCGGTCTATTATCACTCAACATTAGTATCTTATTTTTGTTATTGTAAACAATACTAAAAAAAATACCTAAGCCCATAGACCATAAAAATTAAGAATTAAAAATAAATTTTTAAAATGTGGTAATTTAGGAAAACAATACGATGTAATGAAAATTAGAGGTTTGCCTTATGCAAAAGAATACTAGATTTGGGTGAATAAATAGATCCTTTTATAAGTACAATGGTTTAAGATGTATATACAGTGTTTAGAAAGCAGAATAAGATTGCCGAAGACAACTGACTTTGGCTACATGGACAGAGATCTTTTTCCAAAGTCAAACAACCCTTAACACAGAAAAGGTATAAAATACAAAGATCTTTGTCATGAAATGTCATGAAAACATGGGTTTAAACAATGTCGCAGAGAAAATAGGCAAAATGAAACATTAACAATGGCAAGAAAATGATAAAGGAACTAAGGAAAGCCATGGTGAAAAAGAAAGTGTGTGTGTGTGTGTGTGTGTGTGTGTGTGTGTACAGAACCTCAGAGAATTCCCACTCTGTGATGGACCCAAATGGAGGTTAGTTTAGAATCCATGAAAATATGGTTTTTGCACCTTATGATGGTTAATCTAATCTGACAACTTGATAAGTTCTAGAATCACCTGAGAAAAGAAACATCGGGCATGCCATGAAGGATTATCACAACTAGGTTAATTTGGGAAGAGCTGTCTACCCTGGGTGGAGCCCTTCCCTGGGCAGGAGTATCAGACTGTTTAAAATGGAGAAAGTGAACTGAGCTGGTGTGCCCACTTCTCTCGGCTTTTACTGGTTGTGAGTGAAAGGTAACCACCCACCTCCTCAAGTTCCTGCCACTGTGATTTTCCCATCTTGATGAACTATACCTTGGGCCGTGAGAGACAACGCAACCTTTCCTTTCTTAATTGCTTTTGCTGTTTTGTTGTTGTTGTTGTTGTTGTTGTTGTTGTTTTGCTTCTGGGTTTTGGGTTTTTTGTTTGGTTTGGTTTTTTTGTATTTTTTTTCCAAGACAGGCTTTTTTTCTATGTAGCCCTGGCTGTCCTGGAAACCAATCTTGGCCTTGAATTCACAGAGATCCATCTGCCTCTGCCTCCTGAGTGCTGGAGTTAAAGGCAAGCACCACCACTGCCCAGCTTGTTGGGGTACTTTTATTACAGAAACTGAAAAATAACTAAGGCACACCGTAATCCAAAGTCAACCTTGATTCTTCCATCTTCTCAAAAAGAAGATTTGGAGGCTCAGCCTGTGGAAGTTGGGAGAAAGGAAGTTGAATGTTGTGGTATGTGCATATAGTTCTTGTTGTGTTTTATAAAAATAAAAGGAAGCCGGGGATATGTTTGATGGAGGTGCAGTATGGTGGTGGTGGGGGGAAGGGGATGCATCTGCAGGCCCATGCTGAGGCATTCTTTCCTCTTGAGGTAACAATCACATGATGGAATAGTATGAAATAGAGTTTAATTAGCACATGATGAAGGGAATTGAGGAGGTAGTAGAGACAGAGAAAGGCAGAGAGAGGGAGGGAGAGGGAAAGAGAGAAGGAGAGGGGGAGGGGGAGGGAGAGGGGGATGGGGATGGGGAGAGGGAGAGGGGGAGGGGGATGGAGAGAGGGGGAGGGGAATGGAGAGGGGGAGGGAGAGGGATAGGGAGAAGGAGAGGGAGAGGCAGAGGGAGAGGGAGAGGGAGAGGGAGAGGGAGAGGGAGAGGGAGAGGCTCGCTTTGAGCGCGTGGAGAGAGGGGGTAGAAAGGGAATGAGAAGAGAAGGGACAGAGGTGGAAGAAGGGAAGAGAGTGAGAGAAGAGAGAGAGGAGGGGGGCAAGCAGCCCCTTTCATAGTGAGCTAGGCACACCTGGTTGTTGCCAGGTAACTGTGGGGCGGAGCCTAGAAGAAATGCTAACAGTTCTAGCTGCTCAGGAGGCTGACACAGAAGGATCTCTTGAGCCTATGGATTCAAGATCATGCTGAGCAGCATAGCAACACCTTATCTCAAAATCAGTGGAAACAGGAGTGAGCTGTACTTCGAAATCAGATGCTCTTTCTGAAACTCAAAATGAATGACTTGAAAGGTCTGGAGTTCCTCAAAGGGGACCCCACTAGGGTCTCAGGATTGCGCGCACCCAAAGGACACACAAAAGACCAACTTGCTGCAAGAACACGAGGTAGTTTAATGGCGGAACGTTCCGGGCCGACACGTGTCTCAGTGTAGGAGACAGAGGCATCGGCCCCGTGGCTCCGGGATTTAGGGTAAATATAAGCTTGGGGTGGGGAAAAGGAGAAGTTTTCGCGCGGGTGCACATGATTGGGAGAAACTTTCGCGCGGGTGCACATGATTGGTTGTTTTCCGATTCTTGAACATCAGTAGGTTGAACCGGTCCATGGGGGATGGGGGGGGAGGGTGTAGTTCCTGCAGGCGGATGTTTGTCTCTCGTATCCGGCCTATTCCTCAGATGACTCAGCAGCTCTTTGTCCTGTAACTCTGAATTCTTTGTTAACTGATTAACTGTAGGCTGCGGCTTCAGCTACTCAGGTTAGGGAGAAGGAATCTACAGAGCCTGTATATATTTTATAAAATGGTCTTTATAATTTTTCACTCTACAGACTCAAGGAGGAAGAGACGTGAATGTTTTGCTTGTAGCGATGTAAGTTACAGCAGTACTATTGGAGCCACCAAACATGAGTAATGGATGTCACTGATGTCAGGGACCTGCTATGCACACCTCCCCAGCTGCCAGCCTGCTGGATCCTGCATGTTTTCAAAGCCCGCTTCTCCATTTCCCAGACTTTTTTTTTTTTTTTGAGTCATCCAGTATCTTCTTAATAAATTTATTTGTGCCTGTCAAGGTTCATTGTTGTCCTTGGTGTTGATTAATATAGTGGATAGGAAGACAAACAGGCAACTGCAGTGAGAACTAGTCCCTTTTGGAAACAACCAAAACTAAGGATGTATGAAGAAGCCTTATGATGGCCATACTAGTTTGTAAGCTAATTAAAAATATACTGGAAAAAGAAGTTTGAATATCCCACATTAGTGAACAATGCTGCTCCCAGAAGACATGGGTAAATGAAAATCTCATTGATAGGCACAGGTTACCTTTTCATGATTTATTGGTCAGGAAGGCCTCAGAGACACCCAAGATAATACAGGCTATTTATATTACTCATGGTTACTGATCATAACTAGATGGTAAAACACTATTTCTGAGGACAACACACACACTCGTTGCTGTTGGGATTCAGGAATCACAGCTCAAACCAAACAAATACTGATCTCAGTTAAGCAAGAATAATTTATTGAATGCACACCATAATACTGGAAGTTCAAGACCACAAGAAAGACTGTGGTTCTAATCTGCTCTCCTATACAAAAAAAATTTTTATAGGAAAAATCAGGCCCAAAAGTTTAAAGGACAAGAGGGGAGCAGTTGGCTTACTAGACAAAGTATTATCAGCTAACCTTTAAGCTGATTGGTCCTGGGTAAGGTAAGGGTAGTGGATGGGTGATCAACAGGGGAATTTCAGAACATTGAGATAACAGAGCATGAGTACTATAATCATAATCTTTTGGCTTATTAGTAGCATTCTTCGGTGTCAGCCACAAGAACCACAGTGAGCTCATACATAGGTGTAGGAAGTGCTGCCCAGTGGTCAGCTCTGACTCAAGATGTTTAGACATAACAGTTCATATTGACCTTTGATTTGATGGGTCCTACGTAAAGCTTTGTGGAATTTCTTAAGATGAACAAACCTCATACAGAACATTCAAAACATTCAGAACATACAGAACAAAATAAGGTGTGTGATCAGCATGTCCTTGAACCATTGACACTTCTATGTCAATGACTGGCAGGCATGTTACAGCAACAATAGGAAATAGTTGGCAGGCATGGAGCAAAATGGCTACAACTATTCTGGGGTGTGTATGTGGGGGGAAGGGGCGGGGAGTCAGACCATAATAGTTGCAGGACAAAGAAACCTCAAGAACTGATCAAGAAACCCACCCCCGGGGTAGCCTTCATAGCTTTGGAAAGTCTTATACAGGATGCAGCGGGAGAATGGCCATTGATGGTCTTATCTAGCACTGGCCCCTGCATGCCACAATGTTGACCTGTCAGGCAAGATGTACAGCACTGTTTATGGGAGTAACCAAATTGTTCTCCTGATTGGAATTGAGGCTTGCTTCACAGGTAGAAATTCATGCCTGGTCCTATAAACATGCTTAAAACTAGTGGCTGGGGAAACCATAGGCCCCATGTCTAAACCTTTTGATGCTGTTTTTCTAAACAGTCATGCTGTCCCCAGCAAGAGAAGTTTCTTATCACAGTGGGTAGTGGTCAACGCAGAGACACAGTTCTGTAGTTGCTCAACCACAGATGGGACATCTGTATCAAACCAACCCATCAGCTCCAAGAACACTCAGGGCTGGGACAGAAAGAATGTAAGAGCCAGAGGAGGAGGAGAGCTGTGAAATGCTGTTCTCTGGACATGACATGGCTCTTACACACATGAACTCACAGCAGCTGAGATTACCTACCCAAGACCTGTACAAAATCAAGCCAGCTACAAAATCCCGCACAATGCTACTTGTGGTGGTACACACACTTTTAATGGCATACTTGGAGAGAAAATGCATGTGGGTATCTGTGTGTTGGAGGCCAGCCTGGCATATACAAGTTCTAGGCCAAGTCAGGGAAAGTTATATCATAAGACCCTGTCTAAAAAACTCAAACAAAACAAAAATTCCAGCGTAGAGGAGAGGATCCCAAGGCCTCACTCTTGGTTGAATTACTGCTCGAAGTTTGCTGGCTGCTGGGGGAGAGAAAGTCACTTTTCTGTAGGAGTGTGGCCTCTAGTTGGTTCCCACTATCCAGTAGATGGCCCCAATCTCATGCATGCATTGCATTCAGTGGGTTAAAAATAGACAGATAATAGATAGATGATAGATAGACAGACAGACAGATGATAGATAGATAGATAATAGATAGATAGATAAATAGATAGATAGATAGATAATAGATAGATAGATGATTGATAGATAGATAGATAAATGATAGATAAGTAGATAGGTAGATAGATAGAAAGATAGATAATAGATAGATAGATAATAAATAGATAGATAAATGATAGATAGATAGGTAGATAGATAGATAGATAGATAGATAGATAGATAGATAGATAGATAGATAATAGATAGATAGTGTGTAGTTTGCTTGGGCCAGAGTGTTGCACTATTAGGAGGTGTGGCCTTGTTGGAGTAGGTGTGTCACTGTGGGTATAGGCTTTAATACTCTAGGTCCTAGCTGCCTGGAGGTGAGTATTCTGCTAGCAGCCTTCAGATGAAGATGTAGAACTCTCAGCTCCTCCTGAACCATGCCTGCCTAGATGTTGCCATGTTCCTGCCTTGATGATAATGGACTGAACCTCTGAACCTGTAAGCCAGCCCCAATTAAATGTTCTTATAAGAGTTGCCTTGGTCGCCGGGCAGTGGTGGCACACGCCTTTAATCCCAGCACTTGGGAGGCAGAGGCAGACGGATTTCTGAGTTCCAGGCTAGCCTGGTCTACCGAGTAAGTTCCAGGACAGCCAAGGCTATATAGAGAAACCCTGTCTCGAAAAAACTAAAAAAAAAAAAAAAAAAAAAAAAAATGTTCACAGCAGTAAAAGCCTAACTAAAACAGACATTATAAAAAGAGCATCAGGTTGGGAGGGAGTAGTTGGGAGTCCTGGGGGAAACTGGAGGGATTGAGTGTAGACTGGCTATGATCAAGATATTAAAAAAGAAAAAGAATTACAGGGCAGAGATCCTCAAAGCTGGTCCTTGTCACTGAATCTCAGCCTCCAACTCCAGGGGAGGCACCCTGCTGACTAGCAATCACTAACCTCCTTTGTCTACAGCCACCAGAATTCCAGATAGGCTACCTGCTTGAAGACCAACCCCTACTCTCTCAATGTCTCCTCTACCTTCAATCACCCCACCTTTCTTGTCACTATGCTCTGGTACTCAACTCCAGCAGAAGCACCCTGCTTGAATAGAAGCCACGACACACCCAGAATTCCAGGTAGGTCACAGATCTCAGACCACCCCTACTCCCTCAGTGTGTGCCACCTACACCATCTCTTCTCCCATTCTTCTCACCATGTCCCAGCCCCCAATTCAGGTAGAGACCTGCTCTACCAGAGGCCACACCAGCTGCCAGAAGCCCAGGTAGGTCACCTGCCCAGGGAACCCCCTCAGACTCTGGGTTCTACCCCCACCCTGTGCCTAAGCTCCCCACCTCTCATCACCATATGCCAACCTCCAACACAGGCAGAGATCCCCTGCTCGATTAAGGGCTACCCCACCCACCAGCAGTCTAGCCCCCAACTCAAGTGGAGCCCCTCTGCCCAACCACAGGCCACACCAATCAGATGACCAGAAAGGAAACTGAAACCAAGGAAAGAAACACCCATCCAACGAAGACATGTCCAGAAATCGGCACCTAGGCCTATAATCACACCTAACCCTGATGCCTAGGGGAGTAAGAATACAAATAACAAATAGTTGGTATGTCACCACCAGAGCCCAGGTGTCCTACTACAGCAAGCCCTGAGTATTCCAATGCAGTTGAAGCACAAGAGAATAACCTTAAAATCAACTTTGTCAAGATCCTAGAGGTCCTTAAAAAGGAAATGAATAAACCCCTTAAAGAAATAGAAAAGACAAACAAAAAAAATCAGAGAAAATGACTAATTCCAGTAAAGAAAGCCAAGAATAAACAGTTGAAAAAAACAAATAAAACTGTTCAAGACCCCAAAATGGAAACAGAAACAAAAAAGAAATCAGAAACTGAGGGAATCCTGGAAATGGAAAATCTAGGTAAGCAAACAGGAACTACAGACACAAGAATTGCCAACAAAATACCAGAGATGGAAGAAAGAATCTCAGGCATTGAGGATATGATAGAAGGGCAAAGAAAATGTTAAAACATCCAGGAAATGGGACACTATGAAAAGACCAACTCTAAGAACAATAGAAATAGAAAAAGGAGCTCAAAGGCTCAGAAAATATTTTTTTAAAAAAATCATTGAAGAAAAATTACTTAACCTAAAGAACATGCCTATAAAGGTACAAAAAGCTTACAGGACACCAAATAGATTGGAGCAGAAAAGAACATACTCTGCCTACATAATAACCAAAACACTAAACATACAGGACAAAAAGAATATTAAAAGCTGTAAAGCAAAAAGGCCAAGTATCAAATAAAGGCAGACCTATTAGAATTATACCTGACTTATGAATGAAGACTAAAACCCAGAAGGGCAGAAGGGCCTGGGCAGATGTGCTACAGACTCAAAGAGACCACAGATGGCAGCCAACCTGGACTTCTATACCTATCAGAACTTTCAATAGCCATAGATGAAGAAAGCAAGATATTCTATGATAAAGTAAAGTTTAAACAATGTCTATTCACAAATCCAGCCCTACAGAATGTACCAGAAGGAAAACACCAATCTAAGAAAGTTAACTACACTCACAAAAACCAAAAACCAAAAACCAAATTATTATAGGAAATAATAAGCAAAACCAAGTGAAGGGAAGCAGACACACACATACACACACACACACACACACACACACACACACACACACAAACACACAAATATACACACACAGACACACACACAGACACACACACAGACACACACACAGACACACACACAAACACACACACAAACACACACACACACACCCCCCACAGACTTTGTTGGGGTTACTCTTGTGCACTGTGTATTCAGATGTTGAGTTCTGTGCCCCAAAGATCAGGTTGCAGTCTGGACATGGGCATTGTATTGACCAATGTGCTGTAAAGAATGCTCTTCAGTAAAATCTGATTTGTTAATAAAAGGCTAGAGCCTGTGCCTGGGCAGGAGGGAGAGAGAAAGAGAGAGAGAGAGAGAGAGAGAGAGAGAGAGAGAGAGAGAGAGAGAGA
>JANHMN010000016.1:41781836-41826695 GCA_030674055.1 Rhabdomys pumilio | reverse complement strand
AGAGAGAGAGAGAGAGAGAGAGAGAGAGAGAGAGAGAGAGAGAGAGAAACAAAGAGAGAAACAAAGAGAGAAACAAAGAGAGAAACAGAGAAAGAGAGAGAAGCAGAGAGAGAGACAGAGAGAGAGAGAGAGAGAAACAAAGAGAGAAACAGAGAAAGAGAGAGAAGCAGAGAGAGAGACAGAGAGAGACAGAGAGAGAGAGAGAGAGAAGCAGGACTTGTCTCAGGTAGGAACCACAAGAAGAAAAAAAGAGGGAAGAGGTGGCCATTAGGCAGGATGGACTAAAAGCACATGACCAAGAGAAATTTGCCCTGAGGACAGACAACTGTCCTGGGCAGAAGTTTCCCAGGAGACACTAATTTGGCAAGTAATGGGTCATTCATGTGGGTTTTAACAGTGTGGAAAGATTAGTATAGCTTAGAGCCTGCCCATCATAGTGTGGACAGCTTATTAATAAATTACAGTGTTTCTATGTCATTTTTTTTGGGAGCAAAACAGGCAAGAATGTGACAGAAACCTTCCCATAAAATTATTTCAATACACACTCGTACGCATGCCACCACCACCAACAACAACAAAAACAAAACCTGAATGAACAATCACTGCTATCTCTCAGTGTCAGCAGTCTCAATTCTCCAATAAGAAGACACAGATTAATGGAATGGATGGGGTGGGGGATGGGAAGGGTGGAGGTGGGGAGGGAGGGGGAGAGTTGAGAGAGGAGCTTCTTTGAAGCAGTTTTTCAGTGTTACCACTCTTCTGTACTGTGGGAAGCAAAGTAGCTCGGCTAGACGATATTCAGTGAAACAGCTCTCTTACTTGGGGGTAATGATATAAACCTTGGGGAATGGATAGGGGGTTTTCAAGGACAGTGTACATTATAGGCTAGGGCTGAGGTGCTGGAAATGGTTCATTTGCACGACGAGGGTTTCCAGGTGCTTAAACTCATAATTGTCTCAGAAGATGGAAAGATTTCTCTATGCTCACGGATTGGTGGGATCAACAGAGTGAAAAATGGTCTTCCTACCAAAAGCAATCTACAGATTCAACAGAATCCCCATCAAAATCCCAACACAATTTTTTAGAGTTTGAAACAACAAAACTCAACTTCATATGGGAAAACAGAAATCCCAAGCTGGATAAAGAAAATGTGGTACATTTGCACGATAGAGTATTACTCAGCTGTTAAAAAAAAAAAAAAAGGACATCATGAAATTTGCAGGCAAATGGGTGGAACTAGAAAAGAAAAATCATCCTGAGTGAGGTAAGCCAGATCCCAAACAACAAACATGGTAAGTGGATATTAGCTGTAACTGATGATCATGATACAATCCACAGAGCCAGAAAGGAAAAGTAAAAAGAAGGGCTCTAGGGGGACAAATTGATCTCCCTGGGAGGGGGAAGTAGAATAGATTTTGCAGGTGGACTGGGAGCAGGTGGGAATGGGACTGGATAAGAACAGGTAGAGGGAGGGGAGGATAGAGGAAGAGAATACAGAAGAGTCGACGGGAATTGGACAGCATCTGGGCAGCAATGTGGAAACTTAGTGCAGTAGAAACTCCCAGGATTCTATGAGGGTGATCGATCTTAGCAAGGACTCCTAGTGATGGAGGATACAGGAGCCATCTTCTGCAACAGACAAAACTTCCACTGGTGGGACCAGGATACCAACCTAGCCACAAAACCTTTGTCCTAAAATGTCTTGCCTGCAAACTGTGCTGGGGCAACAGAGATGCAGAACTTGTGGAAATGGCCAACCAACGGCTGGGCTGGTGTAATTTGATTCCCACATGACTAAAGAGAGCCCATGCCCAACACTGCCTGGATAACCAGGAACAGAAAGAAGGCTGGATGGTCCAGAGACCTAAGATAGAAAAAAAAATCAACAAAAATGATTCCTAATGGTGTTCTGCTATACTCATAGATTGGTGTCTAGCCCATCATCATCTAGGGTCTTTTTCTAGTAGCTGATGGGAGCAGACACAGAGACACACAGCCAAACATTGGGTAAAGAGAGAGCCCAAATTGGAGATCTCCATCAGGTCCCTTTCCTCCAGGAATCTTGTAGAAGAGGGGGAGGAATAACTGTGGGAGCCAGAGAGGTTGAGAACACCAGGAGTATAAAGCCTACAGAATCAACTAAGCAGGCTTCATAGGGACTCACAGAGACTGAAGCAGCAATCACTGAGCCTGCATGGGTTTGCACTATGTCCTCTGCACATATGTTATGGTTGTTAGCTTAGTATTTATGTGGGACTCCCAACAGTGGGAGTGGGGGCTGTCCTTGACTCTTTCTCTGCCCTTAGGACCTTTTCTTCCTACTGGGTTGCCTTGTATAAGCCCTGCAAAAAGGGTTTGTGCCTAGTCCTATTGTAACTTGTTATGCTGTATTCGTATCCCTGGGAGGCCCACTTATTTTTGGATGTACTGTATGAGAGAAGAAAAAAAGAAAAAAGATTCTTAGGAGTGGGGCTTTAAGCAGCATAACCTTTAATTGAAGGTTATAGATTTAAATTTTCAGGAAAATCCAAAGGTGTGAAAATGCAAATTAAAGGTAAGCATAGGCCAGGTGTAACAGTTTAATCCCTAGTCCCAGTACAAGGAACCAGAGTCAAGAGGATCTCTGTAAACTTGAGAGCTAGCTATCTGGTCTACCTACCTAGCCAGTGCTACACCGTAGGACACTACACAATGAGATCCTGTCCTCCCAAAACGTACACACAAAAAGATGTTCTCGAGAGTATAAGAAAAATGACACAGACAGACTTGATCCAACAGGCTGAGGCTGCTTTATTGGAACAGTGAGGGGCCCCAACCTTTCCACAGGATGAAGGCTGAATGCATTTAGAAGGTCTGGGTGACAATTATATGTACATCCACACATATATTGGTAGCTATCAGGAAGTTACAGCTATTTTCTGTGGTTGACCTGGAGAAGGATGGGTTGTTTTCAGTACCCAGGCATATTGCTTCTGTAGGTGAAGCAGAACAATCAGGCTGGGGCTAAGCCATTCTTCATGGCTAGGAATTATTGCCCCTTACAACCTGACTCAATTCCTCATGACCTGAGGCTATTACTCAACAAAGCATTCCACATTCCCCAACCCCCATGTCTTAGTTTCGTAAAAGAGCAAGTTCTCAGGATAATGATATCATCAAGATAAGGGACTCTTCTCACTTTTGGATCTTGGTCACATGGACATAAAAATGTACTGGTGTCAGTGGTGACTTTTATAGGACAGTGACAACCTTGCTATGTTGTCTTTGTCATGCTGGCAGCTATTTGAAGTCTCATGCGCTTTAACCCTTCCCTGCTCAGCATTATAAGATGGGGGCACAAAAATCCCAAAAGGGTCAGTGGGAGTGGCAGGCGATTGGTGCACTCTTGATTTCACCCTCATTTCCGACGCATTCTTGATATTCTTCTTGTTAGCAATTTGTCTAGGCTCTGCCCCAGTTACCTGGCAACAGCCAGGTAGGTAAGTCTGACTCACCATAAAAGGGGCTGCTTGCCCCCTCCTTACTCTCATTCTCTTACTCTCTGCCCCTTCTCTCCCTGCCCCTTTTCCCTCTCCCCTCACCCCCTCACCCTTCTCTCTCCACATGTTCCTGGCCAGTCTCTCTCTCTCT
This sequence comes from Rhabdomys pumilio, assembly GCA_030674055.1. Classification (NCBI taxonomy): domain Eukaryota; kingdom Metazoa; phylum Chordata; class Mammalia; order Rodentia; family Muridae; genus Rhabdomys; species Rhabdomys pumilio. The sequence continues at coordinate 41,823,065 of JANHMN010000016.1, read as the reverse complement.
CTCTCTCTCTCTCTCTCTCTCTCTCTCTCTCTCTCCCTCTTTCCCTGCCTTTCTTTGTCTCTACTCCCTCCTCAACTCTCCTTCCCATGCCCTAAATAAACTCTATTCCATACTGTATCCTATATGGCAGGTACCTCAGGGGGGGATGTCTCAGCATGGACCAGCCAAGGCATCTCCCCTTCCTGCGCTTCTACCAAACATATCCTGGCTCTTTCTTTCCTGTTCATAAAACACACCATTTCCTATTGAGGACACTGTGCCATGTGAACTCTAGTTTAATGTAGGTACTGTAGGTTAAAGGATACCATTCTTCCTTCCCTTACTGTGTAAGAACTATGTATGAGCTGGGGTTTGACCTGTTTCCTTGGGTACTTTATGAGGCTGACTGATTTTGAGTGACACGGTACATTAAACCATATGGCATCTGGGATTATCAGTCAACTGTGCTCTCTGCAGTCCGTTCTCCTCAAAGCACGTTTGCATTGAGTACCTGTGTGGCTGACACAATAGTCAAACCACTGAAAACCCATGTTTTCCTTTGATGTGAAATTTGTATCCAAGGAAGACATCTTTCAAAAAGGATGTCAGTGTTAATACAACCTCATCAAACTAACAAAGGCTGAGGGAATTGACGGCAGATGTACATGACAGAAACTGTTACAGGAAGTTCTTCAAGCAGATGTATGATACCCAGGAGACACTTATGTGTATACAAAAAGATTTAAGGGCTTAACAAAGGCTGAAGAAGGTAACTAGAAAAAAAATTTTTTTTTTCTTAACAGATAATTGATGTCTGTACTAGTCAGAGTTCTCCCAAGGAACAAAACCAACAGAATAAATATATATATATTGAAAACTGGCTTTATTAGATTGACTTACACGCCATAAGCTGGTTAATCCAAACACAGCTACATTCTGGAAAAGCTGGGAACCCAATAGTTACTTGGTCTCTGTGGATGGATTCCTCCTCAGCAGAGACAATCTGGTACTGAAGGCCTGGAAGATTCCTGGAGAGTCCACATTGGATGACCAAGCATGCTGGCTTCTGATGTCAGGGAAAGATGGTGGTAGCAGCTGAAGCAGCATCAATAAAGTAGATGCACTCAGTAGAAGGGAGCAATGATAGCATGTTGACAGGATGCTCTGCTTCATCTCAGACACTTTCTATCAACACTTACTGATGCTGCCCACTCTGGAAGAGGATGTCCCCACCCTGTCTTAGTTGTTGCTCTATTGCTATGTAGAGACACCGTGACCAAGGCAACTCATACGAAAGAAAGCGTTTTAATTGGGAGCTTGCCTACAATGTCAGAGGGTTAGTTCACTATCATGGCAAGAGCATGGTGGGAGTGTGGTGGCACTCATAGTGCTGGAGCAGTAGCTGAAAGTTACATCCTGATCCACCGGCAGAGAGGCAGGGACAGAGACTGAGCCTGGTGTGGGCTTTTGAAACCTCAAAGTACGCCCCCTGTGACATACTTCCTTAAACAAAGCCACACCTCCTATTAGTGCTAAGTATTCAACTCTAAGAGCATAGTGGAACCTGCTTTTTGATCCTAGCACTGGGAAGGAAGAAGCAGGCAGAAGTCTGTGAGTTCAAGGCCAGCCTGGTTTACAAAGTGAATTCCAGGAAAGCCAGGGTTGTTATACAGAGAAACCCTGTTTTGAAAATCAAATCAAGCTGGGCGGTGGTGGCGCACACCTTTAATCCCAGCACTTGGGAGGCAGAGGCAGGCGGATTTCCGAGTGAGTTCCGGGACAGCCAGGGCTACACAGAGAAACCCTGTCTCTAAAAACCAAAAAAAAAAAAAAAAAAAAAAAAAAAGAAAAAAAATCAAAACAACAACAATAAAAGAGCTCTATGAGCCTATGGGACCTGCCCTTATTCAAACCACCACACATCATTAATTACCTTAGTTAATCTTTTTAGGAAATGCCATCTCAGACATACCCAGAAGGTCATCTTTTAATTGATCTTAAATTCGGTCAGTTGAGTACCAAGACTGACCATCAGAATGTCTAAAGTAAAATGGTCACTCTGAGAGTGTGGAGTATGGTTTTGGTCTTAGTCTAATATTAATCTTGACATACAACTCCTAAAATTTTTGTAATCTTCAAGGTTTTTTCTGTTTACAGTTTAGTTCACTGATGGCTGGAAGTCCCTAGGTAGATAAGTGCTAGATAAGTCCCTAGATAAGTGCTGGGCATCAGAAAGATCAAGGTGAGATTAGAAGGTTAGGACTTTCAACCCTACCTCCAATCTCTGGGATGGGTGGGATGGGGTTGGAAGTTAAGCTTATCCTTAAAGGTTGATGATTTAATTAGTCATGCCTCACCAATGAAATCTCCACAAAAGCCATACAATAAGGTCCAGAAACCTTCTAGACGCACTGATGATCCCAGGACAGGGTATACTAGAAGAGGATACAGCGCTTCTGTAGCATCCCCTCTATCTCTCATTCCATGTATCTCCCATGTATGACCACTGTAATATGCTCTATAGTGATGATCCCAGGACAGGGTATACTAGAAGAGGATACAGTGCTTCTGTAGCATCCCCTTTATCTCTCATTCCATGTATCTCCCATGTATTACCACTGTAATATGCTCTATAGTGATGATCCCAGGACAGGGTATACTAGAAGAGGATACAGTGCTTCTGTAGCATCCCCGCTAGCTCTCATTCCATGTGTCTCCCATGTATGACCACTGTAATATGCTCTATAGTGATGATCCCAGGACAGGGTATACTAGAAGAGGACACAGTGCTTCTGTAGCGTCCCCACTAGCTCTCATTCCATGTGTCTCCCATGTATGACCACTATAATATGCTCTATAGCAGTGGTTCTCTACCTTCCCAATGCACTTTAATACAGTGCCCTCATGCTGTGGTGACCCCCAACCGTAAACTCACTTTTGTTGCTACTTCATAAGTGTAATTTTGCTAGTTATGAATCGGAATGTGAATATCTGTGTTTTCCAACGGTCTTAGTCAACCCCTGTGGAAGGGTCGAAGCTCCCAGGTTGAGAACCGTTGCACTATAATAATCTAGTGAATGCAATGGTGGTGTTTCTCTAAGTTCTGTTAGCTACTTTAGCAAATTAATCAAATTCCAGGAGGCAGCCATGGGGACCTCGGTTCATAGCTGGTATGTAGGGCCTGTGATTCCCATCTGAAGTTCAGGGCACTCTTGGAAAGCTGGAATTTGACACTGCTTTCTGCCTGGGCCCGCGGGGATTCGACAAGACCCTAGGGAAGGGGGCAAAAGAATGATAGAACAAGAGACACAAGGAAGAAGCACAGGTCTGAATCTCTGATCGAGTGCTTGCACTTTATTGTTCGGGTTGTCTTATAAAGACAAGCAGGGAGGAGGGTCAGGGTCCAGGGCCATCCGGTAATTGTTAAGTTCTTGCAAGCATTCCTTAGCCCAAACCACTTTCTCACGAGCAAGAGAAGAGTAAAACATCTGTTAGGCTCAAGTTGCTAATTTTCTCTCCCAGGCAGGAAGGCTGATAAGGTCTTCCTTAACTCAGGCTACCCACTTAGCTGACATTTGCTCTCAGGAAGAAGGAAGTCTTGGCTCCCAGCAGCTTTCATGTAGACAGTGTCAGAATTGAGTTGAGATTGATCATTCAGCTGGTGGTCTGGGTGATTTGTATGTGTGTGTGTGTGTGTGTGTGTGTGTGTGTGTGTGTGTGTGTGTTGGGGGGGACTGCTAGTATCTCAGGTCATAAAAACAGTGTTGTGAGAGGGTAAAAGAAATGGAATTTGTTAATTCTAGAACTTCTGAGTAACAATGCAGTGAGGACTTATGAAAAATTCATGACAAAAGGTAAAGAATGGTAAAGAAATTCCGAAAAATCAGATTCTGTTTTGTCGTGGTAGCACTAGGGATATTACCTAGCGAGCATGCAGGCATGTATGCAGGCATAATACTGTATGCTGTATACATAATAAATAAATAGATCTTTATAAAAAAGAATTCCTATTGCAGTCACATAGGCCTGGGGTTCAGTTCTCAGCACCTACATGGAGGTTCACAACTATCTGTAACTCCCGTTCTAGGTACTCTAATGCCATCTGCTGGCCTCTGTGGGCTCCTGCATAAAGAAGGGGCAAATGAACTGATGCAGGTCAGACACATACACATGAATAAAAATAAATCAACTCTGTGATGTTACTTTAAAAAGGTTTTATTTGTGTCTGTGTATGCCTCTGTGTGTATATGTACACATGCATGTGGGTACCCATGGAGGCCAGAAGAGGGAGTTGGCTCCTCTGGCACTGGTTGTGAGCCACCTGGTATAGATGGTAGGAATGAAACTACAGTCCTCTGCAAGAGCAGCAACTGCTCTTAATTGCTGAGATACCTCTCTAGCCTTATGTGATGTCACTTCAAATAATTATTTGTTTGTTTATTTATTCGTTGTGGTATCATTTTTAATAGTTTCTGGCCAGGCATTATGGTGCATACCTTTAAACCTAGTGCTTGGTGCTTTGGATGCTGAGGTAGGTAGGTAGATCCCTGTTAGTGTAAGGCCAGCTTGGTCTATCTCATGAGATAGACCAAGATAGAACATCAAAAATGTTCTAGTTCTTTGAATGAATGTTCAAGATTGAACTCTTTTTCTATTTAAAAAGAGGAAATAAAATTGCTTTGTATTTTCTGATAATTGTTTAAGTGACTATTTTTTTCTAGACTATTTCTGTTTTGTTAGTTTTCCCTTGGGTTTTAATTTTATGTTTCCAAATTTATTTCTAGGACATTTCATCTTAAAATTTAGTTGGGTATAATTTGACAGCTAGGTAATAAGGTTAGTTTCCTCCAGAAAATTTGTGTTTCTATCTGTGGTAGTTTGAATGAAAATGGCCCTATAGGTTCATATATTTGAATACTTGGTTCCTTTTTACTGGAACTGTTTGAAAAGGATTAGGAGGTGTGGCCCTGTGGGAGATGTGTTACTAGGGATAGGTTTTGAGTTTTCAAAAGATGTGCTATTCCCAGTTAGTGTTCTCTGCCTCATGCATGTAGATCAAGACAGAAGCTTTCAGCTAACTGCTGTAGCATGCCTGCCTGCTGCCATGTCCCCCCCCCCATGGTTGTCATAGACTCTAACTCTCTGAAACTGTAAGCCCAAACAAAATCTTTCTTTTATAAGTTGCCTTGGTCATGGAATCTTATCATAACAATAGAAAGTTACTAAGAATCTGGGTGTGGTGGTACACATCATAAATCACAGCACTCAGGATGCAGAGGCAGATGGATCTCTAAATTTGAGGCTAGCCTGGTCTACAGTGTGAGTCTCAGGACATCCAGGGCTATACAGAGAAATCCTGTCTCAAAAACAACAATAGCAACAACAAAACAAAACAAAAAACCAGAAAAACCAAAACAAAGGAAAAAGCCTGAATGTGGTGGTGGTGATGCTTTTAATCCCAGCACTTAGGAGGCAGACAGATCTCTGAGTTTGAGGCGGGCCTGGTCTACAGAGTGAGTTCCAGGTCATCCAGGGCTACACAGAGAAACCCTGCTTTGGGGAGGGGGAGTTACTAAGATACCTTCACACAGTTAGATGGTGTTGTGATTGTTTAGTTGATCCCTTGAAATGAATTCCTTCCCCTACTTTCAAAAGCGGCACACTTCAATTTTCCAGTGAAGGTCAAAAACCCCAGTTCCAGCCTGTGTTGAATCGATATCTGTCCCCTTAGGGTCAGCAGTCTTAAGGCCACTCTGTTTTTTTTCAGCTATTCCTCTTAGATTGGTCAATGACCCCACAGAAAAAGCTGTGATCTTTTAGCAAGTAAGGGAAAGGTACCCTTTGTCTTTGGCAGTCAGGACTATTTTTCTCTGGCCTCTGGCCAAAGGCAGGCTGTCTCTCAGATGGCTTTTAAGAGAGATCAAATGCCCCTTGGAGGGAAATGGATTCAAGTCACCTCTTTAAACTCCAACTCCTCAGCTCAAAGCCTACTACATTTCTTTCGTCTTTTATGACTTTTAGTAAATGTTTCTAGTATTTATCCAACTTCCTTTTAGTTGTTTGTAGTGAACAGATTAAAAAAAAATCTTTATTGAGTCCCCAAGGCAGAGAAAGTGGACAGAGACAAATGTGTATGACTCTTGGCATTTACTCTTTCCCCTCATTATTGTGGTAAATAATTCTTCAGCAACTAGCCACTTGTCCAGCTTCCATGCAAAGACTCTACTTCATGGCACTTCTGATGTTGAGCTTGTCCATGTCACATGCTGTGATTACTGAATTGTTGCTAAATGTGATACAAGGAGAGGCTTGGCATGTGCTTTCATATCTCGGCTCCTTCTCCTTCGCTTCTGCCACTGCCATCAGAAAAACCTCCCTCAGAGACATGCAGTCTCTTCAAACATAAAAGAAATGTGGCTGATGACTAAGCCTGGTCCAGGACAACTAGCCCTAACAACCTGGGTTTAGACAACCTTCCTCAATAGACCAATCAAAAATGCAACAGTGGAGGGCTGGAGAGATGCCTCAGTGGTTCCAGAGGACCAGGGTTCAATTCCCAGAACAAACATGGCAGCTCACAATTGTCTGTTAGAAACTGATACTAGGTACCCTTCTCTATGACTCTCTACCTTAGTATTTGAGAGAGGGTCTCTTTCTGAACCGGAAACTTACTTATTTGAGTATGCTGACTGGGCAGTGAGCTCCTGGGATCTCTGCCTATCTGGTGCTCTTATGACAAGCACTTAATGCACCAAACCACCTCCCTGCCCTTCAGATTGTATTTACATCTCATAAAAGAATGGTAAGATGGACATCAATGTGTCTATAACAGACTAGTCAATAGGCTAGCACTACTTCTTCAGGAAATCTTAACTCCCTCCCAAAGTCATGTTCTTTTACCTCCCAATTGAAGTAACCATTATTGTATATTTTGTCACATTTATTTTTCTGTGTAAATTTAACTCTTTACATAATATTTAGTTCTGCCTGTTTTTGAAGTTCATATAAGACGTTTCACGCTTTATCTACTCATTTGTAAAATTCTTTTTTAAAATTTCATTTATTATTATTACTATATGTGTGTGTGTATGTTACATGTGGGTATACATGATGGCTAGTCCATGAAAGTCAGAAGATAATTTTGTGAAGTCTGTTCTCCCCTTCTACCTTTATATGGGTCCTAGAAAGTGAACTCAACTTGTCTGGCTTGTGAGGTAAACACCTTGACCTACTGATCCCTACATGAGCCCTGTGACTGACTCTCTTGTTTTGTTTTTGAAATTCTTTTTCTTTTTTTAAAGACTTGTTTATTTTTATATATGTAAGACACTGTTGCTGTCTTTAGACCCACCAGAAGAGGGCATCGGATCACAATACAGATGGTTGTGAGCCACCATGTGGTTGCTGGGAATTGAACTCAAGACCTGGAAAAGCAGTCAGTGCTCTTAACTGCTGAGCCATCTCTCCAGCCCTTCTTTTTAATTTTTTAGAGATTTATTTATGTATTTTATGTATATAAGTGTTTTATCTGCATGTACATCTGCACCAAAGAAAAGGGCACTGAATTCCACAGGACTACAGTTACAGTTATAAATGATTGTGAGCCACCATGGGAATTGTACTCAAGACTTCTGGAAGAGCAACCAACGATCTTAACCTCTGAGCCACCTCCCCAGCTCCTTCTAGTTTGTTTGTTTGTTTGTTTTTCCAAGAAAGGGTCTCTGGACCTACACATCTCTGGCTGTCCTGAAATTCACTATGTAGTCGAGGCTGGACTCAAATTCATAGAGCTCTGCCTTCCTAGTGTTAGGATTAAAGGCTTGTACCACTATACCTGTCTGTTTCTTTTGTTGTTGTTGTTTTTTGTTTTGTCTTTTTGATGGTGTCATGGAACTCAGGCTGACTTTGCGTTGACTATGATGTTGAGGAGGACCCTAAGTTCCTGTCTCCCAAATGCTAGGATAATAGGTGTATGCTACCATGTCTGATTGAAAGTCATTCTTGACTGTGGAGTTGTAGGTCACTGTTTTTACTAAATAGTATTACACTGTATTAAACTTCTACAGTTTACTCATCCATTACATTATTAACATATAGGGCATTCCCACTGCTTTGTCATCACAACTAATTCTGTCACTAAGGCTCCTGGCATACCTCTGTAAAACTCATAGACGCTAGATATATGCACACATTTACACACACACTTACACATGGGAGTGGAACTGTTTAGCTGTAGGATATTTATTATTTGAGTTTGAGTTTCCTCTTAAATGAATGATTTAAAAAACTAAATTAGGAAGCTATAGCTTTAACATAGCTACCTATTTTGGTAAGATTTTTATAGGGAAAGGGCTGGGGTTGGGGGAGAGAAGTGAGGCAGCATTTGGTAAATTAAAGATTGAAGTGTGTGTTTGTTTGTGAGTTGTATTTATTTTCTTATCTGTAACAGGATCTTATGTACCCCAGGTTGGTTTCAAGCTCACTCTATAGTTTAAATCAGCCTTGAGCTTCTGATGATCTTGATTCCATCTCCCAAGTGATGGGACATCATGCTCCTTTTATGGAGTGAGGGGAATTGAACCCAGGGTTTAATGCTCTAGCAAAGGATCTGTGTTGGCTCTCAGTGCCCAAGTGAGGTGACTCACAACTGCCTATAACTCTAGCTTCAGGGAATCTGATACCTTCTGGCATTCATGGGCACCCAGACACACACACTCACACTCACACACACACACACACACACACACACACACACACACACACACACACAAATAAAATATCACTTATTTTCAGACAGGGTCTCACTATGTAGCCATGGCTGGCTTGGAGCTTCCCCTATATCGATTAGGCTGGCCTCAAACTCACAGAGATCTGCACCACCACTTCTAGGTAATAGGTTAAAACAAAATTAGGCCCAGTATGTGTGTGTGTTTTGCCTGTGTGTGTGTGTGTGTGTGTGTGTGTGTGTGTTTGTGTGTATGTATGTGCATTACACACATAACTGGTGCCTGCAGAGGTCAGAAGAAGGAGTTAGGTTCCCTGGAACTGTAGTTAAGAATAGATGTGAGCCACTGTGTGGGTGCTGGGAACCAAAGTCAGGTCCTCTACAAAAGTAACAAGTGTTCCTAATCAGCAGGCCACCTCTCTAGCCCATAAAATATTAAAAAAAAAAAAAAAAAAGATTTTTAGGGTAGGTGAGATGGTTTGGTGGACAAAAATGCTTGCTGCCCAAGCTTGGTGACCAGGATTTGATCACTGGAATCCATGGTAGAGGAAGAGAATCAACTTCTGCCCCAATCTCCACACCCACACTTTTGCACACACACACTAATAATATATTTCCCCACAAAATCATTTACCCTGAAGATTGAGATCTTCTTGGTGATCACCCAAATTCTGTACCCAAAAAAAATGTGTCATTTCATACCTCCCATTCCCAGTCCTGCCCTGGATCAAATCACACTGTAGTACCATATTGTACTTCTGCAGTAACTTTCCTAACTATCTCAGATCCATCCTCCACATGGTGTGTGTGTGTGTGTGTGTGTGTGTGTGTGTGTACTTTATTGTTCAATTGTCCCCTGTCTTTTATGACTTCCTTCCTGTTTGTCTCTGTACCGATTTGATTGGTTGACTTTCCATTCCTGGAATATGCTAAGGATATCCCTGCATTAAGATCTTGGCATGGGTCTTTTTTTTTTTTTTTTTTTTAGTCATCTCTTCAGAGAGGCTCTCCTTTTTGTCGTAAGTCTGCCCAGGAGCTTTTATCCTAGAATTTATTCTTGTTCCTTCCTAATACTTCGACAATAAGCTAATAATTTTATAGTTATTTTATTTGTTCTCTCTCTCCCTCTCTCTCTCTCTCTCTCTGCTTTCAAATCTTAAAATAACTTTGCATACCAACATCTATACCTAACATTCAATACTTAAATACTCAAATGATTAAGGCAAAAAATGATCAAATAACAGTAAGACCCACAGTTAGTAGGGTCTGGGAAAAGTAAGGATTCACAAATGATATGACATTAGTATTTATTAATATTGAAGCAATCAGATTTTTCTTTCAGGACTAGGGATCAAACCTAGCACCTTGTGAATGCTAAGTGATCATCACTGAGCTACAGTCCCCAACTGCAGAGCAACCATGTCTTTGTATGCAGTCAGGTTCACATCTGAATATGACTTGAAATTTTGATTTACTTAAAATATCCATATCTGAGTAATTTGCAAAAGTACACACACCACCACTTACAAACACGATCACACATGCATACAATAAATAATTAAAAATAAAAGTTTACTGGGTTCAGGTGGGCAGTCACTACTTTTCTGAAGTCCTGTTGTCTTTCACATGAAGTTGCCTTTCATTTCATACACGCTATTTCAGTCGTCATCACCTTCCTCTTCTTCTTTGCAACCAAAGGAGCCTCCATCTGCAAGGCCATTCAATCCAGAAAAACATGACTCATTCAAGAGAACTCCTTCATTTCCACTTTATCACCCAGTCCTGGTATTTCAATCTCAAAGAATGTATCTTGGATTTATTACCTTTTTTCCCCGTCTTTGCTGCCACCACAATCAGAATAGCCATCTGGATGACTAAAATATTCTCTTAATTAGTTGTTCCAAGTTCATTCTTGTCTCTCTTCAATCCATTCACAACACAGCAGAATGATCTATTTATGAAAATGTATAAAACTAGTTTATATGCATAACCATAAACCAATGAAGCAATTTATGAAGTTGTCTCCCTTCCTACCTCTTCCAAACACAGCCCTCTATTTAACTAACTCTACATTACATATCTGATGTGTATGAGTCCTGTGACTTTTTTTTTCTGTAATTTTATAGACATATTCCTGGGGTTGTAAGAGTTGGCTCAGTAGTGAAGGGCACATGCTATTCTTCCAAAGGGCCTGGGCTCAATTCCCAGCACCACACTGGGTTCATCACACCTGATTGTCATTCCAATTCCATGGGGACAGCTTAGGCCTCCTCCAGCAGTGGCAGTCACATGCACATACTCACACACAGAACTACACAGGCACACAGAGATAAAAATAACAAAATAGATATAAACAAAAAATAAATATTCCTGAGTTAGGTGTAAGAGTCAGAGGCTGGTGGAGCTGGAGGCCACTGTACAAATTGAGTTCCAGGACAGCCAGGGCTAGACAAAGAAACTGTTTTGAAAACCCAAATAAAAAAGAAAGAGACATTCCTGCATTTTAAAATAATTGTTACATTGATAAGTATATATGTACACACATATGTAAGAACTGGTTATTAATGTAATAAAAGAACTGGCCTGAAAGGGTAGCGAATATCATTAGTTAGTAGTTGAATTGTCCCTTTTTTATGTCTCCATCAATGAGTGTGTAAGTGATATTGTGCCTGGAAGTGGTGATGCACACTTTTAATCCCAGCACTTGGGAAGCAGAAGCAGGCAGATGTCTGAGTTCAAGGTCAGCCAGCCTGGTCTACACAGTGAGTTCCAGAATAGCCAGAGCTACATAGAGAGACTCAGTCTCAAAAACAGAACAAAACAAAAACCCCAAACAACAGCCAAAGTGACATCGTTTACTTTGAGACAAGGTCTCATTCCACTATGGCCAAATGTGTGATGTGATGTATATATATCACATGCCTCTGCCTCCAGATGAATAGGTTTCAGAATACAGGCAATAAACAGAATCGACCGCTCCAGGAGCGCCTCTTACACCAGAGTTCTGGGAGGCAATCCGGGAAGTCCAGTAAATTGATTTTGTTATTTAGGATTTCTCGGTGCTCGAATCGGCTGCGGTTGTATTATGTCCTTTGAGACGTGTTTAGTTGTGCAGTTTGACGAACCTGTCGCACACATCTGTGCAGGCAGAACTCGCAGCCAACAAGAGTTTGCAGTTAAGTTCACATGCTACTCTGACTGCACGCGTTCTTTAGAGAAATGTGCACATGCCAATTCAAGTATTTCTTCACTGGTGATTTTACCGTAAGAAGGATGAGCTCAACTGTACTGGTGGCAGGACGCGCAAAGACCGGGAAACGAATTAACGCTTACTTTCCCAAAAGTATCAAATCTCCACTCTAGGTCAAATCCCGCGCTCTTGCAATGCTTAACCTGATTCTACTGCCATACGGCCCCCGTCAGATATCTATCTAAGGAGGGCGGGGCAGAAAAGACACGTCCTCGCTTCCTCCGAATCAGTTAAGTTTCGCAGAATTTTGGTTTCCTACATTTCAGCTAACATTAATGAAAACCACCGACCACATGACACGGTAGCCACACACGCGGGCAGAGGAGGAAGCAAAACAAGAAGAAAGCCGGCGCTCCAGTAGCCACGTGAGGTGCGAGTTCCCGAGCGCCTTCTCTAGTGATGACTTCAATTCCCGGCCTGCCCTGGGGCGGTTACTATCGGAGGACTACAACTCCCAGGGTGCAGCGGACCAGTCAGCCGCAACCTCCCACTCGCCCGCCTGCCGCTTGTCCCGCCCCTCCCCCGCCCCTCCCAGCCGGATCGGCATGCGCCTGCGCACCGGAGGCCGGAGGAGTCTTACCCTAATGTAAGATGGTGGCCCGTCTAGCCGTGGAACCCACCGAAAGCTGAGAGTCTCTCTCTCAGCCGTAAAGGTCGGACTCACTGAAGCAGTCAGGCCCGGTTCTCAAGAGTTTTTTCGCCGACTCTCGTTCATTGGTCTCCTGTGAGGACTCGGCAACGCGTGGAGTCGGCTAAGAGAAAAGCGAGGCAAGGCAGGCGGGTGAGTGTCTGCGGGGCTGGGCTTAGGGGAAACCCGGCGCTGACCGGCTACGAGAGAGCGGAGGCTTCGCTGGGACTGTGCAGGCCGCACCCCCCTTCCTCCCCACCCCCCCACCCCCGCCCGCCTCGTCTTCACCCTCCTCCTCCTCTGGCTGCCTCCTCCTCCTCTTCCTCCCTCTCCCCTCTACGCCACAGCAGTTACCACCAGGAAAAGGCAGCCGGGCTGGAGGCAGCGCGGCGGCGAGCGCCGGCTCTCCTTGGAGAATTTCTTCAATTGAGGACCCAAGAGGGCTTCTCATCGCCAGTTTTTCCCCGCATTTTCCTGGCAACAGTATCCTTAGGTCTTGGTCCTCCTGTTTCCCCAGCCCCCTTTCCCCTCTGACGTCCTTTCCTACTGGCCCCGGTCTCCCAAGCAAGAGCCATCACTTCCACTCTGACGGGTGCTGCTGCTCACTGCCCACCCGTCCTGCTTGGTGATTTTTTGCCCCTTTTTGTCCCATCCCCTTCTCTAAAGCCGCTCAGGATCTAGCCTCTGTCCCCCTCTGCTGCTTGCAGTCAGCCCCTGGTCTGTCTGCCAGACCCGAGTTGATTCCGATGTGCAAGTCTCCTTTAACCACATCTGTCATCTTAAAGCCACCTCGTGAGTATCTAAATCATGTTGTTGCTCTGTTGCTCCGTGTAAACCCACCTGTTTCTCAACCTACTTGAGAATTGTCAGTTTCTTCCCTCCTTCCAATGCAGATTCTTTGAGCACACACGCACAGAAAAGGGGAGATGATGCCCCATGTTGTTCCTTGAAAAGTAAAGGAAGTTAGGAGATGAATGAAGTGACTAGGAGACTACTAAGGTTAAGAGAAAAGAGCTTTCTTCAGGCTACTCAGGAAAGGAGTGTTTTGCATATTGTAATCTTTGTGTTGCTCATTCGCTGTCTTTTTACCCCTCTTTTCATTTTCGACCTTCTCCACCCCACTCAGCATTCTCCTGAATGGCCTTTCCTCAGGACACTTGGATGTTGTCTCTGATTATACCCATAAAGATCAGCTTAGCATTTCAAAACCAGGTGAATCTGGCTCGAACACACACAGAATTCATCCGTGAATACGAATGCAAATACAAATGGTATCTTGATTATGCGTGGGTTGCAGATTCCTTTTGTATCAATTATTGGCTCCGTTATATGATGTTTATGTTAATTGGTAACATTTATTTGTGGTGGGTGTAAACTTGACTTTTTTCCCCTCTCTTTTGATCTGGGAAATTCTCTCCTTTGACTTTTCTAGGATAGGAGTTATCAGAATAAGTTGTATGGAAAAACACATTGGGTATGTATGTAAAAGAAGTTGGTATTTTGGGGTAAAGTTAAATTCCTTTTTTTTTTTTTCCAATAGAAAAGAAGGGCTGAGAAAAGAAGTCACAAAGCTGTGCATATGCATTCTTTCAATGGTACTTAGCTGTTATTACCTGTAGTAAGAACTAGAAACCTAGAGGAAGGGGTGGCTATGGTCTCTACAGTATAGTGAAAGCAGAATTGAAATTAACTAGTTTGTGGGACCATAAGTTAGAGCCTTTGCTATAGTATACCATAGTGACATAATTACCAGAACAGCAAGTAGGAATATATAGGTCAGACAAACACATGTCAAGTTTGAACATAAGACATTGTGTTCTTAATATATATGTAAAAATATTTAAAGTTACAGCAACAGTCTCAGAATGCAGTATGTCTCTTATTGGGGAAAAATAGTAACAGCTTAAGTGTAAATACAAATGCAGTTCCTCTAGTCACTTTTGCACGTTACTAAGTTACTGTAAATTTTACATATTTCACCTATAAAACTTGAATATTATATTTGATATTACATTAAGTTATTGTGAAAAAGTCTTCAAAAATGTAAAAGATTAGAAAAGCTGCTCATAAGGCTTGTTCCTACCTCTTCCTTCTCTTCTTTCCTTCTCCTCTTCTTCTTTTTCTTTTTCTTTTTTTTTTTAAGACAGGGTCTTTATGTGGCTCTGACTGACCAGCAGTGTAATCAGGCTGGCCTTGAACTTGTAGACATCCATCTGACTTTTCATCTTGTCACTCATGGCCAAAGCTCTTTATTTCAGCCACTTGAGCCCCAGTTTGGCAAAACTGAATAAATCCCTATTCTTCTGAAAATTGGAAGCATTTTATATAAGCACACCTTGGTTTTAGTTATACCTTGAAGTTAAAAAAAAATAATACTTTTCATTTAGTTTATTAGTAACTTGTCTTTAACTCCAAGTAAAAAGTAGATGCTGGTGGAAGGGCTTGCCACTTTCAACAATCTTGTCTAGATGCACTTGGCAATCATACTTGGCTGAATTGTAAGCAGTATAATCTAAGGAGAAGACTGTTTGTCTGATAGAAGGGGGTGAGTGATTTTTTTAAATACATCTTTTGTAAAGCTATTTGGCTCACTAAATATCTTAAGTAATTTCTCCTTCTTCTCTGAGGTCATAAAATTCTTGCTTCTAGCATAGAGAAGATGTAAAAAAGTTCTTTGACACATTGACAGGAGGAAGAAAGCTGAAATTTATAAATATTTTTGTGTAGGTTTTCTTTGTAACATTCAACATGGAGACTTCATACTTAATGGTTTTCTTTGATACATTGGAATTCTTTCTGCAAATTGGATAGTTGAAGTCTTCAAATGAATAGATGGTTTGTATAAGGTCTCTAAACATGAGTTATTTAAAGTTGGTTTACCATATAATTTTTCTGAAACTTGCATCGACAGACCTTTAATTTGATTAGGATGAGAGAGATAATCAAACAGCAAAATACAAAATAAAATTGTTTTGTGACACGTGTCAACTTCCTTCTAAATGGAAATACTAGAGATAGCTTGCAGCCCATTACTTTGTTTTTGTTGTTCTGAAACAAGGTCTTAACTATAGCTCAGGCTATCCTGGAACTGACTGTAAAAGAAATTGTCTTCAAGCACAGGGCAGCCATCCCGCTTCAGCTTCCTTAGGCTGGAATTACGTGTGTGAGCTACCATGTAACCAGTACTGGATAACTCACTGTTTCGTAAAAAACGGAGGGCATTGCCGAAGGGTGAGCTCTTAGCATTAGGAGAATTTTACTTATTTATTTGTGTGGTACTAGGCTAGACCATGTATGTTAAGTGGCCTCCTGCACCTTAGACAGTGGCTTTCAGGAGAGTGTTTCTGAAAAAAGGATGTTGTGTCTTAAGAGAGTAAAAAACAATCCATTTAAGCAGTTTGGTTTTAGAAGCTTTTCTTTGTCTTTCTTCCTACTCCCTGTTTTAAAATGAGGCAGCACTTTTCACTTTAATTTTTTTTTTTAATGTGACTGCAAGTAATTCTTGATTCAACTATGTTACTGTTTGTGTGGACGGTATGAGATAGGGGATAGGGTAAATTTGTGAAAGCTTTAGTTTCTTCTGAAAATTTAAATAGTTTTGTCATTACCTATAATATCACCTTGGCTTTTTGTGAAGGAAGTATAGTGAGCTAAGTTGGTTTGAAACAAAAACAGTAGGGAAATAGGTTATAGAGGTTTTTGCTGTTCTAGAAACAGTATAACTAGAATGTACTACATACATTCCCCAAAGGATTTTTTAATCTAAATGGAACTTGCAAATGGTTTTCATCCCACTGGAATAGCATGTATCCGATAAGCTTGGTAACACATTCTAACATTTTATAAACTTTATGTTCCCTCAGAGTTATTAGGAAAAGTCTGCAAATACCCATTCTTGGAAAAAAAAGTTATGTGAAACCTGGTAACTTAAAGATTTAATGTGCTTTTGTTTCCCAGGTTGAGAGCTCACTAGTTGTGGTAGCATGCTCTACGACTTTGACCAGGTTGTGGGTATTTACACAGTTTATTTGAAAATCATTTTTAATCTCATTCTGTAGACTGAAACATTGTGAATAAATGCCAGCGTTTCCAGATGTAATTATCTAGTAGGTTCTGCTACATTATTCTCTCACAATTAAAAAAAAATGTGTGCTTCTGCGTGTGTGCGTTTGTTTGTTCATACAGATTCATGTGTAGGTAAAACTTCAGGGCACAGCTTTAGGAAGGTTGTCAGAGTGTCTCATTGCCTCTAGACTCACCAATTAGGCTAGACTGGCTCTCCATTAAACTCCAGGGTTCCTCCTGTCTTTGCTTAGCCAGGGCTTGGGTTGCAAGTACACACAATGCCCAGTGAGTCTTGAGGACAGAGCCCAGGTCCTCATACTTGTAAAATAAATGCTATATGAGCCATCCTCTCCCATCCTGGTTCTTTAAGTTCGGTGGACTTGTTTTATTTATTTGTTTTGTCTTTGTTCCCCCCAGAGTTGTTTATGGACAATTTTAGCACTGTTGTTTGGTTCCTTATAGTCTAGTTTAGTTAGGTATTTCCATGCTAAGGAACATATTTCAGGTCTGTGCAAGTGTATTACCACTTAGCTGCATCATTGTAAATTTACTAGCATGATTTTCTTTTATTGGAGGAGGAAAACCCAAAGTAAAGATATACAAGTATAAGTCAGTCTGAGATGTTTTTCCTTTATGTCTCAGTATATTTGTGAGGATGGCTTCTTCATTATTAAGCTGTTTAGTAGGAAGGTTTTCCTGTTTCAAGCTTTACTTGCTTTACTTGGGTAAGCCTTACTATTTGCATAGCATATGTGTTATATAGCTGTTCAAAACTTTTTGTTTGTTATGGTCACTAAAAAAAACTCTCATCTCTTAAGAAATTAAGCAGTTATGGAATAGAATTAGAAATCAGAATGACCAAATTGGCTTGTGTGCAAAGCAATGTTTAAAACACGTGTAAAAACAATGGTTAAATACCAGGCATAGTGGCATATACCTTTAGTCTCAGCATTTGGGAGGCAGAGGTGGGATAGTCTCTGAGTTTAAGGTCAGCCTGGTCTATGTGGTGAGTTCTGGGACAACCAGGACTATGCAGTGAGACCCTTTCTCAAACAAAACAAACCAAACAAAAAAAAAGATGGAGGGGAAAAGCTCGAAACCAAACTTCAAAAGCCCAATGTAATTGAAGAAAAAAACCCATTATTAAAAATAGTAGGTTTGTATTACTGTTTGTAGAAGGAATTAGCAAATGATGATGTAGACAAAGCAGTGATTGAAGGGACATAATATTCCCTAATAGTAACAGATACCTGTCTGAGCCAAATGGCTAGAAATTCATGAGCGTGCTTTTCCTTCTCCCCATAAGATGCTTTTTTTTTTTTTTGATAATTTAGGAACCTGTTTCATTCATTCCCACTAGGGCATCAGGCGTCTGTAGATTATGAGTTTATTGAGCTGACATTGGCTGACTTAGTTTATTTAAACTTAGCTTATTTAGTGAGCCTTGGTTGTAGCAGTTTTTTCTCCACTTTAAAAAAAAAAAAAACCTTAAAATAATTTTCTGCTTTCCGTATTTTATGTATGACTTTTTTTTTCTGATTTTTTTAAAAAAAGATTTATTTATTTTATGTATGTGAGTACACTGTAGTTGTCTTCAGACACACTAGAAGAGGTCATCAGATCCCATTACAAAAAGTTGTGAGCCACCATGTGATTGCTGGGAATTGAACTCAGGACCTCTGGATGAGCAGTCAGTCTGAGCCCGTTTATTTTATTTTATTTTTTTAACTTTCAGCAATTGTTTGGAACATTTTGTGGATGCCAAAATTGAGTAAAAATGTGTAATATAGACAGTATTGCTTTGCTGGTGGGATTAATTTTGCTTCTTATGGAGATCTTTAACATTCTGATGACGTATATTCCTCCAGCTTACTTTTCATTAACTTGTAAAAAAGAATAAAAGTGCTGCAAGTTCCCTGTCAGACTGGATCTTTCTAGAAACCTTTCTTTTACTGGAGATCTAGATATTTGTTGGGTAAAGAAGTTAATTACAATCTAGGCCTGGTGGTGCAGGTCTGTAATCCTGGCTACTTTGGAGTGAGGCAGCATGATCATGAATTCAAGAATCACTCTGTGTGTGTGTGTGTGTGTGTGTGTGTTTGCGTTTGCGTCTGCGTCTGTCTGTCTGTCTTGCTCTCACTCTCTTGCTCTTTCAGTTGTAGCTAGGCATGGTACTATAGACCTGTAATGTCAGTGTTTGGAAACTGACTTGAGCCTCAATAATGAGACTGTGTTTCAAAAAACCAAACCAGACCTTTTGTTTGCTCTAGACCCGTTTCAGTACACCAGGATGCACAACAGCGATAACCCCCTGAAAAATGGTATTGCAATGTGTTTTATGGATATTTAAAATGTTGGTAAGACAATATTAAGCTTTTTTTAAAATGGGGGCAGGGAGCTGGGATTTGAATTTAGAGGTTATGTACTAGGAAAGCATTCTACAAGTTCAGCTATAGTCCAAGCCCAAGTCCTTTTTAAAAATTGAAACTTAGTGGACATTTTCTGCAAGTACAAAGTAACTATGGATTATGACGTAGCTGTCACTGAGCCTCAAAGATTATCAGCGTACATGGTTTCATCTCTGTCCCTCTCACTTTACCTTTCTTCCTGCTACTCTCTGCCCTGCACCACTTTGAATCAAATCTTGGCCATCACATTATTTTCTTTTGTACTAGAACTCTTTCGACATAATAAAATACTTTGAATTTTAAACAGGATCATGCAGTCGGCTTTTCAAATAGCTGAGTGCATATTATAGACCCACATGCTGGAAAGTGACAGTTTGCATTTATCTTGACAAGAATACTTTATAATAGTATAACCAGCACTGTCTAGAGCAGTGTTCAAATAATGTATATAATACATAAAGTCTGGTCCATTGTAGTTCACATCAGAGTTGTAGGGGTGAAGAAAGTGGGATATAGATAAAGAATATGAACTCTGTGTGTCTTCCAGAGCATCTCCAGAGGAGCACTTCACACACTTCATATGGGATAGAAACACACGCAGACACCGGGTGGTGGGGATTAGCATGTTGTGAGGGGATGTAAGAAGTCTGGGTTTTCTGGAAGAAAGTGGTACTCTGAGAGAATTGAAACAGATTATTTTATGTAAGTAAAGTTGGCTTATGAAGTATATGTTTAGAATAGGTTGAATTCAATGTGTGAAGCAGTTCAGAAGCCCCTCCCCCCCTAAAAAAAAAGTTGGTAAGGGTCAGGTGTTACATGATGGTATTTTTTTTAAGAAAGTTTAAATTCTTCAGTACTGTGCTGAATAATTTGGGGTTAACAGCCGAGTTTTATTTGAAATATTAAAGACCAGTTGAAAAGCTATTCTGAGGAATATTAAAGCATTGAGGTGGAAATTCTGTAGGAATGGTGGTAAATTAATTCTTTTTGTTTTTTAAAGATCTATTTTTATGTATATATGAGTATGAGTATGTGCTAAGTGGAGGCCAGAAGAGGGAGTTGACATTCTTTTTTTTTGGTTTTTCGAGACAGGGTTTCTCTGTGTATCCCTGGCTGTCCTGGAACTCACTCTGTAGACCAGGCTGGCCTCGAACTCAGAAATCTGCCTGCCTCTGCCTCCCAAGTGCTGGGATTAAAGGCATGCGCCACCACCGCCCGGCGGGAGTTGGAATTCTTACAGCTGGAGTTACAGGTGGTCATGGCCTCCTGATGTCGCTATTAGGAACTGAGTTTAGGTCCTCTGCAAGGGCAGTAAATAGCTGAGTCCTGAGTCTCAAAGGGACACCGTACTTAGAGCATAAGACTAAGGAACCGTGTTGTGCGTATCTTTTATAGTATGTACAAGGCCACTCCCTTATCTGCTCATAGCTAGAGTTTCATGTTACCTAGGCTGGTGTGCACTAGCTGCCACTACAGGACAGGGTAATTGTGGCTAATATAGAAGCTGGTTTTCAGAAAGGAAGTAATACATGATTACTCAGATAGTCTTAAAAAAAGAAATTCAGTTTTTAAAAATGATTTTAGTTATTCATTCACTGGAGAATAGTGAGGAAAACAAAGAAACACTAAGATAGTAAAAAGTAACCACTGTTTTCCCTGTCCCTAAGAGCTACAAAGTGTGCGGAGCTTCGATGATCCTCCCTATACTTCTGCGGTGCTGAGGTTACAAGTGTGTGTCACACAAGTGTGTGTCACAATGCTTGCTCACTACAATGAGATTTTATCTGCTTCTATGTGTTTATTAGTACAGATAAGATATAACAAGCTTATATTTGGATAATTACACTCAAGAAATATTATTGGGTATCTTTAAGGTTTAATGATGGCTTGAT
The DNA here is from genome assembly GCA_030674055.1 of Rhabdomys pumilio. Lineage (NCBI taxonomy): Eukaryota > Metazoa > Chordata > Mammalia > Rodentia > Muridae > Rhabdomys > Rhabdomys pumilio. The sequence goes on along the minus strand of JANHMN010000016.1, from coordinate 41,802,118 downwards.
GAGGCAGAAAGAATGGCAGAAAATTCTGATGAATTAAGGGCATTAAATATTGAAGGCTCTAACTTCCCTTAAGGATGAATAGGATTTTAAGGTCAGCCAGATAACATATTAGATAACACATGTCTATGTGTTATTCTTTGATTTACTTTGATATGCTTCATTTTCAAACGTAATATTGGAGGCTGGAGAGATGGCTCAGTTGGTAAAGTGCTTGCTGTATGATCATTAGGACTTGAGTTTGCATCTTCAGCACCTACATGAAACAAAACCAGCCAAACAAAAGAGCTGAGTACGGCAGGCACCTTAACCCAGCTCTGAGTGGCTGAGAAAGGAACATCCCTGGAGTTTGCACTAAGTTCAGTGAGAAACCGTGTCTCAGTGGGTAAGTTAGGGAGTGACTGAAGAAGATGCCTGATGTCGTCTATGGCTTCTGTATGTGCATGCATACGTGCATATACACATGAACAAGGCCAGTACACACAGACTTTAAAAATCTGGTTTAACAGCAACCATGGTTTTTTTTTTTTGTTGTTTTTTTTTTTTGGGTGGTGGTATGTGGTTGCTGTTCTGAGACTCTTGTACCTTTTATTCAGTTTGTTGACCCTCATTAAGCCAACTTCAAATACCGTGTCTTTCTAGCCAGCAAGCTTCATTTTGTGAAGGAGTTTTTCATTCACAGTTTAGAGTTTCCTCCCCTCCCCTCCTCTCTCCTTTCTCCCTCCTCCCTCGCTAGCAAGTGCTGTGCTCCTGAACTACATCTTCCAGCCTTTGTAGGTTCTTTCTTTCGGGAGGTAGTATCTTACGTAACTCAGGCTAGCCTGAAAGTCACTTTGATGTTTTTAAAAAACACTTTGTTTATTTATTGTGTACTTGTGTGAGCATATGGATTCTATGGGGTACATGTGGATTTCAGAGAACAGCTTTTGGGAGTCGGTTTTTAGGAGTCAGTTCTTCTACCATTTGGATTCCAGGGTCAAACTCAGGTCATCAGATTTGGTAGCAAATATCTTTATCTACTGAACCATCTTACCAGCCCTGGAAAAGTTATTTTGTAGCAGAGGATAACCCTTGAACCCCTGATCCTCCTGCCTCCACTCCCACCCTCCAGTGTCAGGATTAAGGCTTGTGCCACCATGCCCAGCTCATTTTGTGTTTATTTATATATTTTATGTCTTTATTTTGTTGTATGAATGTTTTGCTTTGCGTGTATGTCTGTTTGCCATATTGTGCCCGGTTCCTGTGGAGGCCAGAATAGGATATCATATCCCCTGGAACAGACATTCCAGGTGCCTGTGGTCTGTTGTGTGGGTGCTGGGAATCAAACCGGAGACCTCTGCAGGACCAGCCAATATTCTTAATAGCTGAGCCATCTCTTCAGCTCTCTCACTTTGTGTTTTAAAGTGTGCATGCATGTTTTTCTAGCTTTTTAAATGGTAGATGAGTATTAAATATATTTACATTTATTTCTTGCTTCCTTTAATATCTAAGATATTATTCTTATGCTGAATTTAACTTGTAGATCTCAAAGATTCTCATAGTCAAGGCTGAAAGTCTCTGAAACTTAAGGTGCTTAGAATTTTAAATTTACACTTACTTTCACCAGTCATTTTCTTTCTGTGTTATAGCATTTGTATAATGTTAATAATGATAGAAACCAAGCTGTAATGTAGTACATTGAGAAATACAAATTGATCATCACTAACTTCAATTTACAAAATTCTCCCAAATCTGAAGCTGGAGCACTAACTAATATGATAGTCATAGTGGAAAGTTCCACACTGCACTCACATTACAGAGCGCAGTCAGAGGCAGGTAGATACACTGAAACCAAAAGCTTTTCTTAGGATATCATCAAGTCTGTACGTTTAAGGTCTGTATGAAATAGACATGCATTTTATGTTCATAGTTGTATACTAGTTTCAAGTTTTGACCTGTCTCATTATATGTACATATAATATAGTCTCTAGATGCTCCCCAAAATCTGAACTCTGAAACACATCTTCTGTAAGCATCTCAGGGACATGCAGCCTGTGGTCTGCTTGACATGTCCCCTATCCTTAGAGTCCCTTCAGTTCTGTAGTGTGTTTGTTTAGTTTTGCTTTTTGTGACAAGGTCTTGCTGAATAGCCCAGGCTGGCTTCAAACATGCTGCTTCAGTTTCCATTGTGCTGGGATTATGGGCATGTGCTACCATGTCTAGCTGAACTATACTGGCCTTAAAAAAAAAAACTTTTATCTATTTGGTCATGGTTGTTAAATATAAACACCATTTGCCTTCTCTTTGGGAAATTCTTTTTTAGCAGGGATTTTAATGTGTTAATTTTGGATTTTAAGATTACATTTGTGAAGGAAAGTCTTTTTCTTTGTGTATATTTATTTGTGTGTGCTTTTCTGAATGGATGCCATGTAAGAGGGTGTCTGCACAGGCTAGGGGAGCATAGAATGGAGCTGGAGTTACAGATGGTTGTGAGACACCTGACATGTACAAGCTGAAAGTCAAACTTGGGTCCTCTGAAAGAACAGGAAGTACTCTTTAGCCACTTAACCATCTTTGCAGCCCTTTGACTTTTCTATTATTTTCAAGTATATAGGTGTTGGGCAGATTGCCACACACACACACACACACACACACACACACACAGGTGTTTTGAAAGATAGGTAGGTTGATTTAGGGGAAACATTTCTTCATATCAGCAGCAAGAACTCAGGCATTGTTCTTCTTACTAATAACTTTAAGGCAACAAGAGACTCTTAATATTATTACTATTTTCTTTATTCATTTTGATATTGGGGATTCTTCATATGCACTAATCATGTGTTCTGCCAGTGAGCTACATCCCCAGCCCTAGATTCTGCTTTTTATTATATATTACAGAATTCTAGAACCATGAGTGGTAGGTCATGCTTATTGTAATCCAGCCATCCAGAGGCAGAGGCAGGAGGACTGTCAGAAGTTTGAGACCAGGCTAATTTACATACTGAGTTCCAAATCTATAGAGTAAGACCATGTATTAAAAAAAAGAAAAAAGTGATTTTAAAAAATTGGAATATGGAGCTTGAGAGAGATGGCTCAGTAGATAAAGCATTTCCTGTTCTTCCAGAGGAGCTGTTAGGTTCCCAGTACCTGTATCAGATGGCTTACAACTGCCTGGAACTTCTGGTGTCTGTCTCTGAAATTCTGGTCTCTCTCTCTCTCTCTCTCTCTCTCTCTCTCTCTCTCTCTCATACACACACACACACACACACACACACACACACACACACACACAAAGAAAATATCTAAAAAAATTAAAAATCTTGTTATGATACTAAAATAAATATGGCTCTTAAGTATTTGGGATAAAGGACTAACTTAGATGATTCTTATTATGTTTTTGTTCTGAAGCAAGGTTTTCATTATCTAGCCTAGAACTCACTGTGTAGACAAGGGTCTTGAACTCACAGAGATCCATCTGCCTCTGTCTCCCCAGTGCTGGAAATAAAAATGTGTACCACCATGTCCAGTCTTAGATGATGTATGGGTGTTTGCCTATATGTATATTTGAGGATTGTGTGGATGCTGCTGCCAGAAGAGGTATCCTATTTTCTGAGACTGGAGTTATATACCCTTGTGAGCTGCCATGTAGGTGCTGAGAATTGAACTTGTGTCCTCTGCAAGAACACATAGTATTCTTAACTGCTAAGCCATCTTTCCAACCCTGAGATAATTTTTTAATAGTTAAATATTGTATTCCGTTAGCGTGCAGTTTTCTTTTTTTCTTTTCTTTTTTCTTTTTCTTTTTCTTTTCTTTTTTTTTTTTTTTTTTTTGAGACAGGGTCTCTCTGTGTAGCCCTGGCTGTCCTGGAACTCACTCTGTAGACCAGGCTGGCCTCGAACTCAGAAATCTGCCTGCTTCTGTCTCCCAAGTGCTGGGATTAAAGGTGTGCGCCGCCGCCGCCGCCGCCACCACCACCGCCCGGCAGAGCGTGAAGTTTTCAATATGAGTTCTTTGAACTCTATTTGGTTTTATTCACTATTTCTGTAGGCAGGTGCAGTATTGGATAGAATCAGTTTGAGTTGGCTCTACTACTTACAATCACTTCCAACCTAGGACAGTTAATTAACCGAGTCTCAGTTTTACCATTTATAAAAAAGATTTATTGTTTTGTACAATAAATGAGCTAATTTATTAGAATGATATTTGGCACATAGTAAGCCCTGGATAAAGGTTTGCTGTTAGAATACATTTGAAAGAAACAAGAAACTTTTAGCTTTGAAGTTAAGTCTTTATATTCAATACACTTTTCTTGTGTGTTTTGTTTGTTTGTTTTGTTTTCTTAGGAAATGATTGTATGTTTCCAGTAGTTATTTGGGCAAATGGAAATACAGGCGATGTGTTTGAGGAATGATCATAGGACTGGCTTGCTGAGATTCTTTTGAATCAATGAGTAATAGAAAACAAAATCGAGGGGTCTTGAGAAATGGCTCAGAGGTTAAGAGCATTGACTGCTCTTCCAGAGGTTCTGAGTTCAATTCTCAGCAACCACATGGTGGCTCACAACCATCTGTAATGGGATCTGATGATCTCTTCTGGGTTTGTATAAAGACAGCGACAGTGTATTCATAGAAAATAAATAAATCTTTAAAAAAAAAAGAAAACAAAATCGAATAGCTATGATAAAAGATGATTATCAAGTCTTGAACTAAGGCAGCAGTATGTACTTGTGGTTGATAGAAGGAATCGTTCTTTTTGTTGATGGAAGTTTTAAAGTCAGGAGTGTATAAAATATTCAGTGGGAAGTTTTAGAGCTGGAGTTAGATGCAGATGATCAAGAGCTGACCAGTGTGGGTCTCAGTGGGTATTGGGAACTGAGTTCAGGTCCTCTGCAAAGCAGCATGTACTCTTTAAGAGCTGAGCTGAGCCATCTCTCCAGCCATACCTGGAAGAATTTTGATAAAGAAATTTAAGATTAAAATTTTTAGAGTTTAACTTTTTCTTGCCTTAATAGTAGAACCAAGGATGCTGACTTCTGAGCTCAAATATATTTTAGAAAAATATTTGTTCTTAACCACTTAAAAGGACAATAGTACACAATGGGAAATGGGAAACTACATTCATATGAATGTTTTTTAATGATTAGAGTTGAGAAGAAATGGTTTTATAGAGGCTATTAGGGCAAAGATGATACCTAGGCTCAAACCAAAAAACTTCCAAACCCTTATAGCTATAACTAATACAGATTTGAGGAAGGAAAAAGATGGGGAGATCATATAATTTTATATTATTAGATGCTCAGTGGGAGGATAACGTTCTTCCACCAGCTTTCTTGTGTTGAGAAACGTCAGTTGAACATATTTGAGCAGCCTTTTTTCCCTGGGGTTTCTACTCTGTTCTGTCAGTCTGTATCTCTCTTTCCATCAGTACCACATTGTTTTGAATGATTCTTCCCACTGGGCTGACTTTACAAAACTGCTTTAGGTCTCCTAGGATTTTCCCTTTCCCATTTAACATTTATGATCAGCTCCATCTGTATCTGCAGAAGCTTTTCTGGTTTTGTTTTATTTGTTTTTTAGGAATTGTGTTATTCCTGTAACAGAGTTTGGCAGTGACTGGTGTCTTTACTGTATTAGGCCTTGTAGTCAGTAAGCATGCTAAGGCTCTTGAGTTTTTTAAATCTTTATTTCTTTTATCAGTTTATAGCTAAGGACCTCATAAGTAGTGGGAATGCACTCTGCCATTGAGCCAGTATCTAAAGATTTTCTTTTACTTTCTTTCTTACTTAATTTAGCTTCTCTTTTATTTTCTTGTTGTATTAATTATTTTAAAAAAATGGCTACCAGTCAAGCTGACTATCTAAGCTGTGGTGGCTCTGGCTAGATCAGACTCCATGTTCAGTGGCCAGAGGCCACATGGGCGCCACAGCTAGAAACGGCCAGTCAGAAACACCAGCCCTGCCACCCACGAGATGCCAGCGTGAGAGATGCCTCTACCAGTCTTCCTCGCTGTCTCTGCAAGGCTGGGCTATCCCAGTCAACCACATGGGCTTGGTACAGATGAGACTCTAATGCTTAGATTATCCAAAAGCTTTATATAATTGGTAATGATCAATAACAAGATGCCCATACAATCAGAAGTGTAACCCAATACCCAGCCTAGATATACCAACTACCTTTGACTGCTACAGACAAGTGAACAGCAGCCTCCATGTCCCCCCTCCTCTTTCTCATCTCGTCTCATCTCCTCTTCCTTCTCGTCTTCCTCCCTTACTCCTCCTCTTCCTCTCCTCTTCCTCCCTTACTCCTCTTCTTCCTCTCTTTACTCCTCCCACCTTAGCTCTTCCTACACTTTCTTTCTTACTTAATTTTCAAGATAGGCTCTTGGTAAGATGTTTGAACTTTCTTAATCCTCCTTGTGATCCTCCTTTCTCTGCTTCCCCAAGTATCTGGACTGTAGGCATGTACTACACTAGATGTACTGGTTGCCTTGTTGTGACAGAATTCCTGACGAGCAACTTCAGGAAGGAAGGGTTTATTTCCAGTCACAGTTGGAGGGTATATTGCTAATGATCCAGGTAGGGTGCAGTAGGATGATGTGGCTGGTCATATTGTGGCTATTAGGAAGCAAAGGGATCAATGCTGATAGTCAGTTGGCTTTCCTGTCCCTCTTTTTATGAAGGAGACCCTAATTCATGTGATGCTGCTGCTCACAGGCAGGGAAGCTGTTTCTTCTTGGGAACACTCATAGATGTAACCGGGGTTGTGTCTCATAGGTGACTACAAAATCAGTCCAGCTGACAAGAAGAACCACAACAACAGAGTTTAGTTTCTTTGAGCAATATAAAAACATGTAATTTTGCTGGGCGGTGATGGCGCACGCCTTTAATCCCAGCACTTGGGAGGCAGAGGCAGGCAGATTTCTGAGTTCGAGGCCAGCCTGGTCTACAGAGTGAGTTCCAGAACAGCCAGGGCTACACAGAGAAACCCTGTCTCGAAAACCCCCTCCCCAAAAAAACAAAAACAAAAACATGTAATTTTGTTTGTTTGTTATTAGGGTATAGAAATGTGTTTAATTTTTGTATATTGATCTTGCATCTTATGACCTCCCTGAACTTGCTTAATACAGTGGATTTTTTAAAACTAAATAGTTATAGTATCTGCAAGTAAAGACTTTGCAAAAAGTTTTCACCAGTTTGGTGTGTTTTTTTTATTTTATGTTCTTTATTGTGTAGCATTCTATAACTGTTGAGTCAGATTGGTGAGAACAGCTGTCTTTGCTTTGTACCTGAATTTAGTAGGAAAGATACTGTTTTTATCATTAAGTGTGATGTTAGCTTGTTAGCTCTGACTGTTTTTTTTTTTTTTTTTTTTTTTTTTTTTTTTTTTTTTTTTTTTTTTTGTGGTGTTTTTGTTTTTGCTTTGTTTTGTTTTTTTGCCATTTGTCAGACTGAGAGAAAGTTACCCTTCTTTTCCTAGTTTGCTCAGAAGTGTGTACTCTTTGCCCACACCAGGGCATCATGTATGCTAGGCAAGTGTTCTTTACTAGGGTAGGCCTGTGCCCCAGGCTATGGTGAGATTTGTTAAAAACAAGTTTTTAAATATTATTTTTGTTTTATACTGTGTGTCTGTGTGTTGCATATGTGCAGTGCTTCTGGAGCTCAGAAGCCAGTGTCAGGTTACCTGAAACTGTGTGTGAAAGTGACTGTGAGTGAGCTGTTCTGCATGAGTGCTGAGAAAGAGATTCAGGTCTCTGAAGAGCAGCAAGTACTTTTTACCATCGGTACCTTTGTCTAGATCCATTGTGGAGTTTTTTTGTTTTTGGTTTGTTTGTTTTCAAGAGTTGAGACAGTGATTAAGGGTACTTGCTGCTCTTCCAGAGAACTTGGGCTTGATACTCAGGACGCTCATGGAACTTTGCAACTGTTCATAACTCCAGATTAGGGAATCCAACATCCTCTTCTGACTTTGCAGGCACCAGGCATGCATTTGGTACACAGACACACATGTAGCCAAAACACCCATTACATACAGTTTTTTAAAAAAATAAAATAAAAGTTGAGTCAGCCTTGCATAACTAGAACAAATCCCATTTTGTTTGGTTTACAGACTTTGTTTTACATTCTGGGGTTTTAATCTAATACTATTTTACTCAAGATTTCTGATATAATTTATGAGGGATGTTTGTTCTGAAGTTCTCTCTCTTCCTTTTTTCTGTTTACAGTATCTTTGTCATCATCATTATTTATTATATTATTGTTATTTTCTTTTGCACTACAGGGGATCAGACTCCGAGCTTTGCATATGCCAGGCAAGCACATTACCACTGAGTTACATTCCCAGCTAATTTAGCAAAAATGAATTTGACTGGGCCAAGGGATTTTTGTTGGGAAGCTTGTTAATTATGGCTTCCACATCTTTAGCGGTTATAGGAGTAACCAGATTATCTGTTTCACCCTGGTTAAGTTTTGGTAGCTCTCTCTTTTTTTAACCTCTCCCCACTGTCTGTGTGTGTGTGTGTGTGTGTTGAGCATGGTTGATTGGGTTTGATTTAGTTTGTTCTGGTTTGGATAGTACCTGGAATTGAGCCCATGCCAGGCAAATGCTGCATCACTAACTTAGATGCCCAGCCCTGAATAATTGCATTTTTTTGTTTGTTTGTCTGTTGTTGTTTGGTTTTGTTTTTGGTGAACCAATAAATTTTATTGGTGTTTCTTACGGAAATATATGGATAAGGGATTACTCACAGAGCAGAAACAACTCAAAGACAGCTGCCCACTCCAGTGTAGGGACAGCTCATAGAGCTGGTAACCTAGAGCACACCGCACAACCTACAGCAGCTCAACATTTGGGAGAATGTTCTTTCCAGGCCACAGCTGGTCCAAGTCTCTTCCAGGCAGCTCGCTTTGTCTGAGTCTTCTTGGCAGCTTGTTTGTCTGTTTTTGAGACAGGGTATCATTATATGGCCTTCAATGGCCTGGAACTTGCTGTATAAATCAGGTTGGCCTCAAACTCATAGAGATCCACCTGCCACTGCCTCAAGAGTGCTGGGCTTAAAGAAATGCACTTACATGAACTATATATTAAGCATATTGTTGGGAATAAGTTAGAGAGAAATCTGTATCCCTAAGGCATTTTATGGGATACAAGAGGAATGCTTTGTGCAGTAGTTTAATAGTGTAACGCATCAGGCATCAGAGCCACAATGGAGAATACTATGGGAATTCAGAAAACCAGTAGTCAAAGAATGGGATTCATTTGTTTAGAGTTGTGAAAGGTAATACTTGAATGAGCGGTAAAGGAAGGTTAAGCACACCTGAGGAACACATCTGTACAAGAGGCTACAGAGCCAAAATGAACATGAACTGCCAGCAATGAGAAGACATTCTTTGAGGCAGTGGGATTAGGTATAAGAAAGATACTTTCCTAAAACCCTAAGAAAGAATTTAAGCTTGAGCAGAATCATTTTTTTTCTCATTTATTGATTTTACGTGTGGGGGTGTTTTCCTGCATGTATGTCTGTGCATTATCTGTGTACCTGTTGCCAACAGAGAGCAGAAGAGGGCAGAGAGCATTGGATCTGATGGGACTAGAATTACAGCAGTTGTAAGGCTCTATGTGGGTGCTCAGAATTAAACCCTGGCTACTAGAAAGTGCTCTTAACTATAGAACCATTTCTCCAGCCCCAGTTTAAATGTTCTTAATCTGAAGAGTGACTTGAATGTATTTTAAGGCAGGGGCATCACCTTTCATTAGAAATATATCACCATTCATTAGAAATACAAAATTCCATAGTTATAGTAAGTCAGAATCAGAAGAATTTTTTTTGACAGCATAGTTAAGCAATTAATATGTATGCTCTTTTGACAAGCTTTTATTTGAAGAGAATTAGACAACTGTTCAATACATGAATTCTTGTTTGTATATTAGTAATACGGTTGAAATGGAGACCACAAGAGATTTCTTGAAGAAATAAGAAGTGAAGTCAGTGGATGTAATGACCAGATAGAGAGGCTGATGGAGAATGCTAAAGCAAAGATTATGATTAAATTTTGGCACTGGGCAACAGAAAACTGGGTGGGCCATTGACAGGAAATCAAAAGCCTGGGTGTTGTAAAGAACTGTGATTCTTTATTCTTAGTTTATTAGAGCTTTTGGTCACAGAAAATATTAACATAATAATAACTAGAGAAAATCTTACAAAAGAAGTGGAAAACGGATTCTTACAGTTCAAAACCCTAAAGTAAATATCCATTTATTATTTTTATGTTATTTTGATTTTTTAAAATGTGTGAACTTGTTTTTAGATCATTCTTAGTAGTTTAAAGACATTTTTATACTTTGGACATTAATTATCTTAAATGTCTTTCGTATTTTTTATAACTTATTTGAAAAGGAATTTTCCCATTATAAAGTATATTCACTCTCAAATTGTAAATATTCAAACATTCAAAATTATTATAGTCTTTACATGGTAGAGTATAAAGGGTTAAATTGTTTGGCTTTATTGAGAATGTAGATTGCTATAATTCTTCTTTTTAATACTCTGCCACTTTCAAAACTAAAAAAAGTTTTTTACATATTGGCATATTTTTGGTAAAACAGTTTCATTCTTAATATTGGTTCAGTTAGATGCTCTAGCTTTGTGTCATTATTCCACAGACCAGTTGCCAGATTTGCCAATTGTGTTGGTATTTTCAGAAAACAATTTTTCTAATTAATTTGTCCAAAATGTCATCATTTCGTGGGAGAAATTCTTTGTTTGTATTCTTTTTTACTTCTTTAATAGGTTACTATATATTTTCCTCTCAACATTTTTATTATTGGGATTATTCTGTCCATTTCAAAATGTATATAGCAGGCCGGTAAGATGGCTCAGTGGGTAAAGGCTCCAGCCAGCTGTCAAACCTACTGAGTTGAATCTTTGGGATTCATATGGTAGAAGGAGAGAATTTGCTCTGAAAGTTGTCCTCTGACCTCCATGCATGCACTGTGGTACACAGACACAGAGACACACAAACAACTGTAATTTAAAAGTTAAGAAAAAAAAACTAGGGAGTGAAGAGGTGGCTCAGTGGTTAAGAATACTGGGTCTTCTTGCAAATTCAGTTCCCAACACCTGCATGGCAGCTCACAACCCTGTAAGTCCAGTTCCGGGGGATCCAGTGCCTTTCTGACCCCTGAGGCCCCCTGCTTGCATGAGGATCACAGACATACACTCAGGTGCATACACATAAAAATAAAATAAATTAAACTAAGTAAACTACATATATTAACTTTGATTTTAGACTAAAATTTAGCCTTAGCCTTTTATATCTGATGGGATATTTTTTATTAGCTATTGAAGATTATCAAAGAAATTTGGTTGGTGGTTCATCTCAACATTATTTTAAAGAATTCTTGCTTTAAAAATTTAGGATCATGGGTCATTTAAGTTTATTAATATATATAATTTTCAGAAAACATTTCACGGTGGCTGGAAGAATGGCTCAGTGTATAAAATGCTTGCCATGCAAGCTGTGAGGTTGAAAGTTTGGATCCTCAGCAAGCACCTGAGAAAGCTGCATGTGGTGGTGCAAATCTGAAATTTGAGTGTAGGAGAGGTGAGTAGAGGAAGATTCTTGGGCTTGCTGGTCAGCTCAGTTTGCTGAATTGGTTCTCCAGGGTTAGTGAAAGTGATGGAAAATATTTGATGTCAACCTCTGGACTCTGCATACCTATGCACAGACATGCATGCGTATACCACACATAAAATTTCAAAATCAATACAATTTTCACTAACAACATACAGGGGTGAAAAAATGGCTCAGCAGTTAAGAGCACTGGCTGTTCTTCTAGAGCACCCAGGTTCAATTCCCAGTACCTACATTGTGGTTCGTAACTGTCTGTAGCACTCTTGTGGTGCAGATATATATACATGCAGGCAAAACAGCCTTATACATAAAATGAAATTAAGCAAAAAGAAATAACCAAGCTAATATACATGTATGTTAAAATTTTTCTATAGCAACCACATCAGTAAGAAATGTTACTGTATTAAAGTTAGAAATATTTTAGTTGACACACTGGAGAATAACAATATTACCTAATTACTGGAATAATGAAATAATTCATTCAAATATGAATGGGAAAGCTGGACATTGTGGTACATTGTAAACCCAGTGGTGTGCACATATGCAATACTAGCACTTAGAAGCTAAGTCAGAAGGATCAGAAGATTTGAGGCCAGCCACCCTGTCTCAAAAAGATAGCAAGGAGTCAGTGAGATGGCTCAGCAGGTGTTGTCATTTGCTGCCAAACCTGATGATCTGAGTGTAGTCTCTGGAACATGTCATAGAATTCAAAAACTGATTCTTCCACAGGTTTCTTCTGACTTGTACATAGGCTATATAGACAAGTACATTGTGCTTGCATACATACATAACTTTTTTTTTTGTAAATTTAGATTTACTTATTTTAGACTATGTATATGGGTGCTTTACCTGCATTTATGTTTGTGTATCATGCATATGCCCAGGACCTGCAGAGATTAGAAGAAGGCATTAGATACTAGAGTTAGGGATGTTTGTACTGGGAACTGAACCCTAGGTCATCTGCAAGAGCAGTAAGTGCCTTTAGCTGCTGAGCTCTTTGCAGCCCCATATAAGTTAACAAGACAAAACAAAACCGGAACATTTGAAAATACTCAGAAAGTGTTTGAGGAGCTAAAGATAATGGATCAGAGGTTAGGAGCACCCGCTGTTGTTTCACAGTAGAGAGAGTTTGGTTTCCTGAATCCACATGTGATAGCTCACAGCTACCTGCAGCTCCAACTTTAGGGGATTTTTTGGCCTCATTGGGCATCTTCACACATTTGGTCACACACACACACACACACACACACACACACACACCCCACAATCTAAATCTTACTGTGAAGAGTAAGTGTTAAGTAAGGGCTGGCAAAATGGCTTAGCAACTAAAGGTGCTTACGGCCTTAGCTTGGTTGCTGGAGCCCAAATGGTACAAGGAGAGAGCTTGACCACAGTGTGAGTGTGTTCCAGCAAGTAAAATAGTTAAAAAATGAAAAGTTATATCTTTGGCCCCACTGGAGGCAGGTGGGAGAGCTATATTGGTCCTGAAGGCATGAGAGCTGGAGAGCTGGCCCTGTCCCACACCTGGCTGTAACACTCCGGAGAGTGTGCCCTGTATCTCGCCTGGGCGACACAGTGGAGCTGGCTTTGATGGCAAAGGCACTGGTGAGCCAGTCCCTCACAGGTTGCAGCACTTGGAAGTGGCCCCTTGACTGGGCAGCACAGTGGAGCTGGCTATGGAAGCATCAGTGTGGTTGAGTCAGCCCAGTCCTGAGGCCATGAGAGCAGGAAAGCTGACCCTGCCTCCTACCATTGGTGGCATTGGGTGTCCTAGACAAAGCAGTGCTGGAGAGCTTAGCCTAGTGGTGCAGATAAGGGAGAGCCAGCATGCTGACAAGTTTAGCTACCACCTAAGCCCAGATCTAGGACTCTGAGTTGGCCCATCCCCAAATCTATGCCATCTGTGAACAGTTGGGAGGAGTAAAAGGACCCTGTCTTGCTGATCCAAAGCTATAGGATCTCCGTGACATAGGGCAGCAGCAGGATAACCGGGAGGAGTCATAGTGAGGATCCAATATTGATGGGGTGACAGAAGCTAGAGATCTCCAACCAAACCAATGACACATTGCATTAAATATTAGTAATTGAAAATGTGTGGCAGTCCACATACACATGGAAGCTGAACATTGTTCTACTCAATGATAACTTGGTCAAGGAAAAAAAAATAAAGAAATTAAAGACTTTTTAGAATTTAATGAAAATGAAGGCACAACATACCCAAAATATGGGACACAATGAAAGCAGTGTTAAGAGGCAAATTCATAGCTCTGAGTGCCTCCAAAAAGAAACTGGAGAGAGCATACACTAGCAGCTTGAGAGCACACCTGAAAGCTCTAGAACAAAAAGAAGCAAATATACCCAAGAGGAGTGGACTGCAGGAAATAATCAAACTCAGGACTGAAATCAACCAAGTAGAAACAAAAAGAACTATACAAAGAATCAATAGAACCAAGAGTTGGTTCTTTGAAAAAATCAACAATATAGATAAACCCTTAGCCAGACTAACCAAAGGGCACAGAGACAGTATCCAAATTAATAAAATCAGAAATGAAAAGAGAGACATAACGACAGAAACGGGAGAAATTAAAAAAAAATTGTCAGATCCTACTACAAAAGCCTGTACTCAACAAAACTGGAAACTCAGGATGAAATGGACAATTTTTTAGACAGATACCAGGTACCAAAATTAAATGAGGATCAGATAAACCACCTAAACAGTCCCATAACCCCTAAAAAAATAGAAGCAGTCAATAAAAGTCTTCCAACCAAAAAAAGCCCAGGACCAGATGGTTTTAGTGTAGAATTCTATCAGACCTTCAAGGAAGACCTAATACCAATACTCTTCAAACTATTCCACAAAATAGAAACAGAAGAAACACTACCCAATTCATTCTATGAAGCCACAGTTAAGCTGATACCAAAACCATATACGACCCAACAAAGAAAGAGAACTTCAGACCAATATCTCTTATGAATATTGATGCAAAAATACTCAATAAAATTCTTGCAAACTGAATCCAAGAACACATCAAAACTATCATTCACCAAGATCAAGTAGGCTTCATCACAGGGCTGCAGGGATGGTGCAGTATATGGAAATCCATCAACGTAATCCACTACATAAACAAACTCAAAGAAAAAAAAAAACACATGATCATTTCATTAGATGCCGAAAAAGCATTTGACAAAATTTAACATCCGTTCATGTTAAAAGTCTTGGAAAGATCAGGAATTCAAGGCCCATGCCTAAACATAGTCAAAGCAATATATAACAAACCAGTAGCCAATATCAAACTAAATGGAGAGAAACTTGAAGCAATCCCAATAAAATCAGGGACTAGACAGGGCTGCCCACTCTCCTTATCTATTCAATATAGTACTTGAAGTTCTAGCTAGAGCAATTAGACAACAAAAGGAGGTCAAAGGGATACAAATTGGAAAGGAAGAAGTCAAAATATCACTATTTGCAAATGATATGATAGCATACTTAAGTGACCCCAAAACTTCCACGAGAGAACTCCTAAACCTGATAAACAACTTTAAGTGGCTAGATAAAAAATTAACTCAAGTCAGTAGCCTTCCTCTACTCAAAGGATAAACAGGCTGAGAAAGAGATTAGGGAAATGACACCCTTCACAGTAGTCACAAATAATATAAAATACCTTGGAGTGACTAACCAAGCAAGTGAAAGATTTATATGACAAGAACTTCAGGTCTCTGAAGAAAGAAATCGAAGATCTTAAAAGATGGAAAGATCTCCCATGCTCATGGATTGGAAGGATTAATATAGTAAAAATGGCTATCTTGCTGAAAGCAATCTACAGATTTATTGCAATCCCCATCAAACTTCCAACTCAATTCTTCATAGAGTTAGAAAGAGTAATTTGTAAATTACTTTGGAATAACAAAAAACCCAGGATAGCAAAAACTGTTCTCAACAATAAAAGAACTTGTGGGGAAATCACCATCCCTGACCTCAAGCTCTACAGAGCAATAGTGATAAAAACTTCATGGTATTGGTACAGAGACAGGCAGGCAGATCAATGGAATAGAATTGAAAGACCCAGAAGTGAACCCAAAACTATCCAGTGGAAAAAGGACAGCATTTTCAACAAATGAGCTGATTCAACTGGAGATCAGCATGTAGAAAGATGCAAATTGATCCATTCTTACCTCCTTCTACAAAGTAAAAGTCCAACTGGATCAAGGACCTCCACATAAAACCAGATACACTGAAGCTAATAGAAGAGAAAGTGGGGAACACCCTCGAATACCTGGGCACAGGGAGAAAGTTCCTGAACAGAACACCAATGACTTATGCTCTAAGATCAAGAATTGACAAATGGGACCTCATAAAATTGCAAAGCTTCTGTAAGGCAAAGGACACTGTCAATAGGACAAAACAACAGCCAACAGATTGGGAAAAGATCGTTACCAATCCTACATCTAATAGAGGGCTAATATCCAATATATATAAAGAACTCAAGAAGTTAGACTCCAGAGAACCAAATAACCCTATTAAAAATGGGATAAAAGAATTCTCAACCAAGGAATTATCGAATGGCCAAGAAGCATATAAAGAAATGTTCAACATCCTTAATCATTAGGGAAATGCAAATCAAAACAACCCTGAGATTCCACCTCACACCAATCAGAATGGCTAAGATCAAAAACTCAGGTGACAGCAGATGCTGGTGAGGATGTGGAGAAAGAGGAACACTCCTCCATTGTTGGTGGAATTGCAAGCTGGTACAACCACTCTGGAAATCAGTCTTTAGGTTCCTCAGAAAATTGGACATAGTACTACCTGAGGACCCAGCTTTACCACTCCTGGGCATATACCCAAAAGATGCTCCAACATATAACAAGGACATATGCTCCACTATGTTCATAGCAGCCTTATTTATTATAGCCAGAAGCTGGAAAGGACCCAGATGTCCTTCAACAGAGGAGTGGATACAGAAAATGTGGTACATTTATACCATGGAGTACTTCTCAGCTATTAAAATCAATGACCTCATGAAATTCTTATGCAAATGGATGGATCTAGAAAATATCATCCTGAGTGAAGTAACCCAGCCAACAAAACAACACACATGGTAGGCAGTCACTGATAAATGGATATTAGCCCAAAATCTTGGAATACCCAAGCTACAATTCACAGACCACATGAAGCTCAAGAAGAAGACGAAAGTGTCCTTCTTAAAAGGGGGAACAAAACACTCAGAGGAGATTTGGAGACAAATTATGGAGCAGAGACTGAAGGAAAGGCCATTTAGAGACTGCCCCACTTGGGGATCCATTCCATATAGACACCAAACCTAGGCACTATTGTGGATGCCAAAAAATGCTTGCTGACAGGAGCGTGATATAGTTGTCTCTGGAGAGGCCATGCCATAGCCTGACAAATACAGAGGTGGATGCTCACAGCCAGCCATTGGACTGAGCATGGGTTCCCCAATGAAGGAGTTAGAGAAAGGACTGAAGGAGCTGAAGGGGTTTGCAACAAAAGAGCAACAAAAGCGACCAGCCAGACCCCCCAGAGCTCCTGGTTTAGTTGGGACTAAACCACCAACCAAAGAGTAGACATGGAGCGATCCATGGCTCCAGCTGCAGATGTAGCAGAGGATGGCCTGTCTGGCATCATTGAGAGAAGAGGTCCTGTGAAGGCTTGATGCTTAGTGTAGGGGAATGCCAGAGCAGGGAGTGGGGAGTGTGGGTAGGTGGGTGGGTGAGCACCCTCATAGAAACAGGGGGAGGAGGGAATGGGATAAGGGGTTTCTGGAGGGGAAACCGGGAAAGGGAATAACATTAGAAATGTAAATAAATAAAATTATCCAATAAAAAGTAAATAAATAAATAAAAAGAAAATGTGTGGCAAGGGGATATACTGTGGGACACTGTGATGTACTGCAGCTTCCACAAGCATGAGATGTTTTTCCATGCTTTTTGTTTTGTTTGTTTGACTTTTTGTGTGTGTTGCAAGAGTAAAGGGTAGGCATGAAGGGACAGGCAGATTAGTGGGATTAGAGTGCATGATATGAAACTCAAAGAATCATTAAAAAGTAACAAAAAAATAAATAAAAGTTTAAAATGTTGGCCAATTGTGTTAAGTCATAGTTGTACTCCAACAAACTAGTAAATGCAGATAGGAAAGTTTGGAGTTTGAGGTTAGTCTGTGGTACAAAATAAGTTCTTGGCCAAGAGGAGCTGTATAAGTAGACCCTGTCTCAAATGAAAAATTATTATGACTAGAGAAAATATTGGCAAATATGTTTGTTAGTGTATTAATAAATGCAAGCATGTCTGTAGAGGAATGTACCTATTTATAAAGATAGACAAACATGTTAATAAAGATATCTGATTATTATAAATACATGTAATAATTTTAATATCTCATGATAACATACTGATATAAAATATCAAGCTCTTGTTTCTGCTTTCTCAGATAAACATTTAAGTGTGATAATTTTAGTAGTTTTTATTGTTTAGCAAAATACTTTTTAGAAAATACATAAATATATGTGTTAAAGGGTATGGGTCAGAGGATTGAAAACAGAAGGGTTTGTTAAATTCTATGTGACTGGTGCAGATAAGGGAGAGCCAGTATGCTGACCAGCTCAGCTACCACCCAGGCCCAGATCTCCTCTTCCAGAGGTCCTGAGTTCAATTCCCAGCAACCATATGGTGACTCAAGATCATCTGTAATGGAATCCAGCGACCTCTTCTGGTGTGTCTGAAGACAGCGACAGTGTACTTACATAAAACAAACAAATCCTTTAAAAAAATCCTGTGTGACCACGTAATGGAATCTGTTATGCTAAGGGAAGAATGAAGTAGGAGTGTCTCTCAGAATGGGAGAACTTCCAGTGTGAAGTGTAAGAGAGAACAGTGTGCCAGTTCTTAAAGGTGTTTAGTCACACAGAGCTGAGTTCTTGAGTGTGTTTACATGTAGTTCTGTGCATGTCTGGAAGAGTACACTACAGTATTTATAGCAATTACCTCCATAGTTCTGAAACATAGAATGGAAAGCTAGTGGACATCTTATTTTTGTGTGTTTGTTTTCATCACCCAGTTAGTAAAAATAAAAATATTTTTGTAGGACTGGGAAATTAAATAGACATAAGAAAAAGTGATAAAGAAATGAAAAGTGATGAAGTCAAAGACTCTTCCAGATATAACTGTTGTTAAAAGTTCATTTTGTTGTTTTCTGTCAATTTTTTATCTTGTCTATCTTGTCTTTTGTTTGTAATTGTTTATATTGTTTGAGACATGCTTTGAATGTGTAGCTCAGGCTGGCCTTAACACTCAGACTACAGTCGTGGGCCACCACTCCTGGCTGCAGTTTTAAAACATGAGCTTTTTAAAGTTACTATAGCATTAGTGTTTTCTGCTTGTTACTTAATGTATTATATGCATTGAGGGATGAAGTGGAGGCCAGAGGTACACTTACAGCAGCTTTTTAGCAGCCACTTGGTACCCTTTGTAATTATGAGGAAGCAATATGGTTATGGATATTAATTACCATGTTTGTTGCCTGGTCTGACAGCCAATTTGTGGATTTCCTGGTGACTTCTTCCGTCTGCAGAGATGTTTATCTCTTTTAGGTTTCTATAGCTATAGAGTCTACTGTGTAAGAAAACCTTCCTCCAGTGGCTTTTGCTTTATTTTGAGGCATGTGCCCCACTGAGATCTTTTCAACTGTTTTTCTCTCTCCTTCCTCTCTCACCTCCAGAATAGACTTGATGAGTAGATGATGATCTTTTTAAAGTTACTTTAAACTCAGTGTAAAGTGTAACAACATTAAGCTTTCTCCCATTTTTTTTTATTTTTAGATCTTTCTTCTTTTTCCTCCCTTCCTCCCTCCTTCCTTCCCTCTGTTCTCTCTCTCTCTCTCTGTCTGTCTCTCTGTCTCTCTGTCTCTCTCTCTCTTTCTCTCTCTCTCTCTCTCTGTGTATAAGTGTTTTCCTAGTATGTATGTATGGCACCATGCGTGTGCCTGATGCCTACAGAGGCCAGAAGAGGGCGTGAAACTGAGAAACTAAACTAAGAGGTGGCCCTGAGCTGCCATGTGGGTACTAAGAATTGAACCTAGTTTCTCTGCAAGAGCAACAAGTTCCCTTAATTTCTGAGCCTTTCCTCCAGCTTTTACTCTTTTTTCTTTTTTTAAGGTTCACTTTTTTTTTATGTGTATATATATGTGGCTGAATGTATGTATGTGTATGCAATGCCCTCAAATGTCAGAAAAGGGCATCATCTGGTGGTTGTAGCAGCCCAGGATGGGTGGGAAAAGAACATGTGTTGTCAGCAATAGCTGCAGACTCTCTTCCTGCTTAGGCGTCTCTCCAGCAGCTTGTTCCCATTCTTTTTGTTTTGTTTGCTTGTTTGTTTGTTTGTTTGTTTGTTGAGACAGGATCTTTCTGTTGACTGCCAACTTGGTTCATAGATCAGGCTGACCCCAAACTCACAGAGATTGCCTGCTGAGTGCTGGGATTAAAGGTGTACAGCCACTGCCAGGCTTCTCCATTCTTATTACAACAGTTTTGTTGGGATTATTTTTCTTTTATACTATAAAATGAACATTTAGTTTGTTGATTCATTCTTTAACATTTCTTTCATCTTTCATAGTACACACACACACACACACACACACACACACACACACACACACACACA
>JANHMN010000016.1:41747164-41780523 GCA_030674055.1 Rhabdomys pumilio | reverse complement strand
ACACACACACACACACACACACACACACACACACACACACACACACAAATAAATAAATAAATTTTTTAAGTCACCTGGGAAATATAGCAAGTCAGTTCAGATGCCCCAAATTCAGGTCTTGGTACTGACTTAATCCAGATTTTAACTCTGTTAAATTGACTATAAGAGTGTAATAACTGCTAGGCAAAGTTGAAGCAAACTATTAACTTAGGCTAAATTTCCAGACATAAAGTTATTTGACTGGAGGATATTACCACTGGTGTGGATTTTTTTGCATGGTGTTGATTTTCAGATAATTATGATGCCATTGGCAGTATGTAATTTTAGTGTGTTCTTTAGAATTATTTATCACTTTTAAAATGTTTTACTTTAGTAGTTTCTTAGACATTTTGATATGAAAGTTGCTTATGTTTATGTTTTATTATATATTTGCAATTTTATAGGAGTAAGACTTCAGAAGTAAGTTAAAAACATGTTGGCTTTGCCTCCTTGTGTTTCTAGGTTTGAAACCCAAGGTCCTTGGGCATATTAGGCAGGTGCTCAAAACTGTTGACTCTTAACCAAAACATCTATTAATAATTCAGCCTTCTGTGCTATCACGGATATGCTGAGTCAGAGCCAGTTTAAATGATTATGATTGGTTATTAGCATAATGAAATAAATGTTCTTGGAAGGAAAGCCTTGGAGAGTATTACTATCCTACTCTTAGAGCAGAAGACATTGGTTTTTTGTCATCTGCCCTTCTAGATTCTGAATAGAATAATAGGCTATTTTTATCTTCAGTTTCACACACTGCTTAAATCTATCTTTGATTGAGACAGTTTAGAAAATTGCTTTTTTATTCTTTAGCAGGTTAGTAATATATTTTGCTAGGAATTAAAAAAGATTTTTGTTCAGTGTATTAGTTTTTATTTTTTTTTTTAAACCAAGGACATTAGTAGAGCTCTACTTTTCATTATTGCTATTTTAAAAGTTTATTTTTATCTTAAATTATTTGTATATGTCTGTGTGCGGATGTATGCACATGAGTGCAGGTACTTGTGGAGTTCAATAGCAAGTGTAAGGTCTCCCGGAGCTGGATTTATAGGTGGTTCTGAAGTGCTCGATATGGGTGCTAGAAACTGAACTCAAGTTGTCTGTAAGAGTGATATGTGTGTCCTTAAGCACTGAGCATCTCTGTAGTCCTTCTCATTATTGCTCTTGTGGTTGCTGCTGCTGCTGCTGCTGCTGCTGCTGCTGCTGTTGTGTGAGTGGGTGTATGTGTTGCAGCTCACTCAAGTGAAGGTCAGAGGACAACTTTGGAGTTGCATTTCTCCTCTTATCTCAATGTAGGTTCTTAGCATTGGACTCAGGATGCCAGGTTTGCACGGCAAATCATCTCTCTGGCCCCAACTTACTGTTTTCTAAAATGACTTTTGACTGTGAGAGTTTAAAAATACCCTTTTAAGTGACGATATCACTAGCTCATTTATCAGAAAATAAGAAACACCTAAATGAGAGGTTAATTAATATTTTTATTTTCCTATTCATGACACCTTTAGGACTTGTATTCAAACTTTGAAGCTAATCACTTCATTAAAATTTAATTCTGTAGAAAGCTAATTATCTTTTTTTATATCCAAAAGAAAATAAACTATGCCAGACACAATGGTGTAAGCACTGAGGAGGCAGAGGCAGGTGGATCTCTTGAGTTTGGAGCCAGTCTGTTCTATATAGTGTGTTTTATGCCAGAAAGGGCTACATAGTGACACCACATCTAAAAAATTGCATTCTTGTCTTTCAAGATACTCATTTTAACTTTTTCAGTTGTTTTCATAATTTATCAATTGCATGTTTAAGTTTTTTCTTTATAATAATCTTGTAGAACCAACTATATTATAGGGTTTAAAAGGGTTCAGTGCTGTGGGGCGCTTTCTGCCATGATATGTTAGTTCTAAGAGTCACTGAAGAGGTTTTACATAGACACAGTGTCCTTTGGCTAGGTGTAGGGACACTGGTTGCAAGGCACTAACTAGTGTGTAGGTTAGTGACATTTGACAGTTTAGAAGAAAATGAAGCACTTAATTATCCAGGGCAATATAAAGCTCAGAGACGTGAAAGAAATATTTGTTAACAATTTTGAAGGCTACTATAAATTTATCTCTTTATAATTTTGTCTCTCAAAATGTCCTTTTCTCTGGGCTGGCAGTATAGGTGAGTAGTAGAGCTTGTACTTAGTATGCACAAAGCCTGGGGTTAGTCCCCACCATTAAACTTCCCAACACACGTACACAACACATCAGTTTATGCCCTAAAATCATTTTTTCACAATGATTCTACCACCGTAATTTCTTTTCTGATGCTTATTTCCAATTTTAGTTCTAGTTGTGAAAATGCTGCTTTTAGTAATTTCACAATTTTTATGAAAATATATAATTTGCCAAATGGTTCAATTTAACAATATTTGTAGGTGTTTAGGTTTGATTAAAAAGCAGTGCCTTAAAAGGTAGTTTGAGTGGGTCTCTGAATTGTTTGGGCAAGTATACTCACCTTTTAAAAACCCTTTTTACACTTATTTCTAATATGCATATAGTGCAAGTGTGCTATGATGTGCACATGTAGGCAGAGGACAGTTTCATTTGTAGGAGTGGGTTCTCCTACCACTCCTCCATCAGAGTCGGCAGGGATCAACGTCCGTCGTCAGGCTTGTCAGGGAGTGCCTCATCTCCAGAGCCATCTTGTAACCCTACTGACTTTTTTAGTCAACCAGAATCCCTTCACTGTTTCCACATCTCTCCTGCTTTGGCTGAAGAATAGCTGTGTAGGAGGCTGACTTCAGTGTTTGGGCTTGTGGTAAGCTATGTCCCAGAAGACTATCCTTCCTCCTTAGTGGTGTGGTTTCCTTCAAATCTCCATGGCCGCAGAGTACAACCAAATTCTAATGGAGAAGGCTTAAGCCTGTAGAGATTTAGTAGCTTAATTTTATTTAAATTTGAGGTCTTACAAACAGTGAAACAAGCTCTGTGTTAAATATATTGTGATAGATGTGTACACCTGCATAGCCCACACCTGTCGTGATTTAGAACATTCCTGTCACCTAGGATGCTCCTCATACTGCTTGCTGCTCAGTAATATCACCCAGATTGTTCTGCTTCTGTCATCAGAACTTAGTTCTGCCTGTTTATGTAAATAGAATAATTTTGTGACTGCCTTTTTGTACCAAGCACAGTACATTTCACGCTTGTTCATGTATTATTATCATTTTTTTCTGAGCAGTTTTTTTTACTTTCTTTTGAAAGATCTGTTTATTCATTATATGGTGAACTTTTTCCCCCCTCATTATGACTATTATGAAAAAGATATTTATGGACATTTGTATATAAGCCCTTTGTGGATCATATTTTGATTTTTCTTTGGCTAAATTAGTTATTGTAGATCTTGAGTTAAAAGATTTATAGGGGCTGGAGAGATGGCTCAGCAGTTAAGAACACTGGCTACTTTCCAGAGGACACAGGTTCAGTTCCTGGTACTCACAAGGCAGCTTACAACTGTCTGTAACTCCAATACCAGAGCATCTTACACCCTCACACAAGACATAAATGCAGACAAACACTGATACACATTTTTAAAAAGTATGTTTAGAAACTATTTTCATAAGTATTTGGAGCATAGTAATAGAGCATAGTAATAAGAGCTGAATCAAAAGGTTATGATGGGGCTTAGGAGATGGATTATTTGGTAAAACTGTTTGCATGTGGACCTGAGTTCAAATCCTCAGCACAGACATAAAAAGCTGAGCATGACCATATGTGCTCTTAAAACCTCAGCCACTTTGTAGTGCAGAGATAGGAGGATCACTGGGGTCTGGGCTCCAGGTTCTGTGAGAACTATGACTTAGGTGAATAAGGTAGAGAGCCATAAAACAGGCCACCTGGCCTTCTCCTCTGGTTTCAGTATATGGATAGGCCACATGTCTACATGCACTTATAAACACACACTCACACACACACACACACAATTTAAACAAGGCAAGGCTACTTCTTATAAGTGCCATATAAATAGTTATATTCAAAGTACAAAATAAATCCGTGGAATAATTTAAGATAGGAAAATAAAATCATCAAATTCACATTTTTACTCTCACTACTTCTAAAGAATATATTAAAGATCCAATAAAGAGGTTGTGTCAGCAAAGACTCTTTATAAATGACAGAAGACATGCTCTAACTAGTTTAGACAAAATTTGGAGGGAATTACATGAATCAGAAAATCTAGGCAGTATCGTTTATTCCGCAAGCTTTAAAATACTGAATGTGTCTGACTCAAATTAATACTGGATCAGCTCTTCTGAACTCTGTACATGTTCATTTAGGAATGAAGGAATCTTTGAATAAATGAAGAATCTGGAGTGTATCTGGGTATTTTGCTCTTCCTTTCTTCATCAAGTGGTCTGTCCTACTGGAGTAGTTTTCAGACTTACCCACTTCTTTTCTGTCTCCATTGCCATGATACTGCTGATTTCTCTGTTTTTCAAGTGTCATTTACACGTTTATATGCTTTCTTTCCATTGCAGCCACTGAAAGTGTGGAATTACTTCAGCTGTGGTTCTATGTGCTCTTTGCTTTTTACCTTAACCTGTGTAGGTTTAATAGCCAAGATGCATGCATGCATATATATATATATGAATGATATTATATTGAAAGTAAGTCTTCCCACTCCTGTGCTAGGATTCAAACCCAGGGCCTTACACATGTGAGATGTGAGGCAGATGCTCTACTACTAATCTACATTCTTAACCTAGGCATTGGGTTTTAAAATGGTATTTATTGCAACATACAGTGAACTCTACTAATTTGCTATGAGGAAAAGTAGAACATTTCTACTTTCCTTCTGTAATTTAAAGTCAAGGGAGAAATATATGAAAATTGAGGCAAATTTCTAGTCATGTCTGAGAGTGGGGAAAAGTTTATTGCTTTGTCCAGAGTCTATAGATTCCTTGCAAATTGGAAGAAACACATTAGTTTTTTGTTACTGTTCTATTGCTGTGAAGACACCATGATCAAGGCAACTTAGAATAAAGTTAATTGAGGGCTTGCTTACAGTTTCAGGGGATGAATTTATGAATTTGTGATAGGGAATATGGCAACAGGCAGGCAGGCAGGCATGGTGCTTGAACATCCGATCCACAGATTGGAGCCAGAGAGAACAAGACTAGGTTTTGCATGGGCTTTTGAAATCTCAAAGCTCACCCAAAGTGACACTTTGTCCAGCAAGGCCACACCTCCTAATCATTCCCCAGTTTATCAACTAGGAACCTAGTATTGAAATAATGAGACAGTAGTTATCTGTCTGTCTGTCTGTCCATCCATCCATGACTTATTTTTTAATTGTGCATATGTGGGTATTTGCATGCGAGTGCAGTTGGCCTTGGAGGGTATTGGATCCTCTGGAGCTGGAGTTATTGGCAGTTGGAAGCATCCATTTGGGTGCTGAGAAATGAACTCAGGTCCTCTGTAAGAGCAGCAAGCTTTTTTAACTGCTTCTAGATCTGTATTTTGTTTTTCTAAGTTAACAGTTGACTTTAAATTTTGACAAGAAAGTGTATAAAAGTGTTAAATAATTTAAAGCACCAACATTTTTCTCCTTTCCCTTTTCTTCGTTCTTAAAAATCCCACCTTTTTTTTCCTGTGATGTTTAGATGTTTTGAAGATTTTTACATTATAGGCTGTTGACTAGTGAAAGCTGACTTGGTGTGATGAGAAACTCATGGCATCATGGAGTACACAGAGTACTACAGTAACTTGTATAGCTTTGTTTAGAATATGGCTAATAAGGTTGAAATCTGAAAGAACCTGAAATTTGCCTGTGTAAATAGAAAAGGCACCGAGGACACAGTCAGTGTTAACTGTTAACATTGTCCTCAGACGTTACTTGCTGGCATCACTCTGTCTGCTGTTACTTCTGACGTTGTAGATATGCTTATCCCTGAACCTTTGACACTGTGTTTGATGCCTTTGTAAATGGTATTTTGGATTTGTTTCCCAGTGTGTATTAATAATTGCAAAACATACTTGTTTTATACATTCAGTGATTATAGTAGATTTTCTGTGGTTGTTACTTTTTTTTTTTTTTAACTCAAGGAATACTATTTTAGATTACATTTTTACCTATTTTATTGGACTGAGAATGTTTACAATGTTGGATATGTAAAGAGCAGACATCTCTTTAAAAAACAATTATTTGTTTGTTTTGAGATAGGCTCTCATGTATTTCAGGCTGTCCTCAAACTGGTTGCATAGCTGAGGATTACTTTAAACTTCTGGTCCTATTGTTTCTAGCTCTCGGGTTTGTGTCAGCAGCTGGTTGTATGCAGGGCTGGAGATTAAACTTTGAAGCACGGCCACCTGCACAACGTCTCTATCCTGTTTTCTTTTTAACCTGAGGGCTTAAGTTTTAACTAGGAAGTTAACAGTATAACCCAATCTATTTTCCTTAATTGATTTTCAGAGAATTAGAATTCTTAAATTGTTTGTTAATATCCTGTGACTTATTTACTCTTCAAGTCTGAAGAAAATGCTTAATTTATTAATTTCAATAGATTTTTATAACTCCATTGACATAATATTTAGTCTAAAATCTCACACTTAAGAATTAAGAATAGTTAGTGTTAGGAACTCGAGAGATTACTCAGTGGTTAAGAGTACTTGCTGCTCTTAGAGAGGACCTGAGTTCAGTTACCAGCACCCATATGGTGCTAAGGGATCCAACATCTGCTTCTGATTGTGTTTCTGAATACAAGGTATCTGCAGTAACTTTGTAAGACCACAATAAGACACATAAGTAATTAGGGTACACACACACACACACAATCCTATGGCAGGTTAAAACTTAACATTAAAAGTTTAACAAATTTCAACTTTATTATTATATTTTATTGAATTAAGATTTCCAAATATCTGTTAAGCTTCTCTAGGTTTTTGGAATGGCAACAGGATTAACCGAATGTTTTTCATGTAGACACTGTTGTCTTTAAGGAGGAGTATTTGGTACATAGACTTGTGGTTATTATTTTCATCAGACTGAGGGAATTTTTATTTTTTATTTTAATTTACTCAAAATTTAATATTTTTCTGTTTTGTAGATGGGGTCTTATGTAAAGCAAGGCTGACTTTCAATTCCTGATCTTTCTACATCTCTCTCCCACTCCCCCCCCCCCTTTTTTTTGTTTTTCAAGACAGGCTTTCTCTATGTAGCCTTGGCTATCTTGGAACTCACTTTCTAGACCAGGCTGGCCTTTAATTCAGTGATTCCCCAGCCTCTGCCTCTCTGCCTCTGCTTCTGCTTCTGGAGTGGTAGAATTAAAGGCATGAACCACCACTACCAGTCCGACTTCTGCCTCTTAAGTGCTGCTGGATTGGAAGTATTACCCACCATGCTCATCTGTGACTGTTCTTGCTGACTGTTTCCTCTTCCTCTGTTGTTTGGAAGAACTTGTCTAAGTTTGATAAATTATTCTAAATATTTATGTACTTAGTGAATATGCATGCATGTATGTGCATAGGCATGCAGGTATCTCAGAGGCTAGAAAAGGGTGTTGAAGTCCTTGGAGCTGGAGATATAGGGGGTTTTAAGTTGTCTGGTGTAGGGTGCTAGGAACTGAACTCCAGTCCTCTGCAAGAACACTTTGTTCTCTTAAGCTGGCTTTCCAACCCTGAAAGTTGGTATTTTAAAACAAATTAAATTACATTAACATATAGAGGATAACTGTCTTGTCTTTCTTTTCTTTTCCTTCCCTTCCTTCTTTCTTCTCTTTCTCCCTCCCTCCCTTCCTTTTTTCCTTTCTTTCTTTTTTGGAGATAGGGCTTCTCTGTGTAGCCCTGACTGTCCTGGAACTCACTCTGTAGATAGACCATGCTGACCTCTAATTCAGAGATCCACTTGTCTCTGCTTCCAAATGCTGGGATTAAAGGCATGTGTCACTCTTGTCTAGCTTCCTCTGTCCATTTTAGAAAATTACTTTCCTGGTATCTAGGCATTTTTAAAAAATGTTAAATTTACTAACATGCAGTTTCTTTAGTATTTATTGCTACTTTTAAATATTTATTATATCTGTAATAATGTAATGTCTCTATTCCTCCCCTCCATGTCATAGTTCTGAAATAATGTTAATGATAGAATTTCTAATTATAATTTTAGAGTATGTATCAGTTACCATGTGAAATGAGTTATCTTCTTATCCCTAGTTTATGAAGAGTCTTATAATTTGTGTGTGTTTGTGTGCGGATGCATGTGCTCATGCACATGTGATGGCCAGAGGAGAATGTTAGGTGTGTTTCTTTATTATTCTCCATCCTATTCCCTTGAGACTGGTACTCTGACTAAATCTCAGCTTCTTCATTTTCACTACACTAGCTGACTAAGGAGCCCCTGGGACCTGCCTATCTGTGTCTACCACTGATGAAATTTAAGGCATGAGATTATGTCTGGTATTTCTTGAGATAGATACTATTTATTATGATTTATTGAGGTGATGAGGCATAATTTTGACCTAACAAAATCCCTGCACTTCTGAAAGTTCTATAATGCGATCGATCAGATTTGGTTTTGCTAGTGTTGTGTTTAGAATAGTTTAAATCTGTTCCATTTCTCTATTAGGATTTTAGCATTAGATTTATTGTCTAGTTTCCTCTAGCTTTATTTTCTTCTGCTTCCCTATTCTTGTCCCTCTTCCACTTCTATCATTTTACCCACTAAGTACAAAGTACGGCGTGCTTATCATTGTTCAATAGAATAAGATTTTAACCTTTTAAGGAACACACTCTTATAAATCATGGAGACCAGATTAGAGTAGTGGGCCTCCTAGAACTATAGTACAAAGACGGTGAGCCAGTCAGCCTGAATGCTGTTTCTCACTGGTGGTACTTTTAAAAAATAATTAAAGCCATATTGACTATTCCTTTATACATCTGAGCTGGTTGAATAGGTTTGCATTGCCATGAATTTAAAGCTTTCTCCCCACTTGATTTGGGGATGGATGTTGATGGACAAATGTGTCTCAGAGTTAGAATCCATCTAGTTTTTTGGTATAAGTAGCCCTTATTTTTCTATTTTTTGCTTGGTTTTTGTTGCTTTGCTTTGCTTTGCTTTGCTTTGCTTTGCTTTGCTTTGCTTTGCTTAATTTGCTGTGTTATGCTGGAGTAAAACTCAGGGCCTTGGGTATGTTAGGCAAATTCAGAACTTCTATGCAATAGCCTTAGGGTTTTGATTTTGAGACTACCTTGCTGTGTATAGCCCAGCCTGGTCTCTGCCTCTCAGGTGCTGGCATTACAGGAGTGTACACAACTGGCTGTTATGTTTAGAGAAAAGTTTTCTTTTGGTGTTTGAGACTTCTATATACTGAAGCCCAAGCAGGCTTTATTCTTTCAATAATTCTGCCTTCGCCTCAGGAGTACCTCAAGCATAGATATGTATTTCTATACCTAGATACTGTTGGAAACACTCTGGTGTATTCATTCTCTTCTGAGACTTTGCATGTGACTATAAATTTGGTAAACAACCTTCCCCCCCTTTTATTTATTCTTCATGAATTTTACACTAGATACCCCAATTCCACTCTCCTTGTTCCTCTATATCCTCCTACCACCCTTGCAAACTCCCTCCAAAAGAAAACAAAGAAACATAAAAACATCTTGTCATGGAAGCTGTGGTGAGTCACACAGTACACCCCTTTGCCCAAACAGTTTATTTACAAATGTTCATTGCATTGCGTCGTTGGTTTGGTTTGGGGCCTCTGGCTTCTGCTACACTATCAATACTGGATCATCATCATTATCCTGTGTCATTGAGATTCTGCAGCTTTAGTTTTGCAGGACCGGCCCCCAGCTGTTCAGAGATGGTGTGGATAGATGTTGGGGTGAGGTAACTCAAAGCCCTGGATCTGAGTCTGGGTGGTAGCTGAATTGGTCAGCTGGCCAGCTCTCCCGGGCCTGTGTCACCACAGTCAGCTCTCCCACCCCTATGCCACTGAGAGGCCAGGGAAGGGCAGGGCCAGCTCACCCTCTCTCCCCATCTTAGGGCCAGCTCTCCAGTGAGGGGTGTGGAGCTCATGGCTGTGGTCCCCAGGTGAAGTGTGGGTCCTGCCCTCCTGAGGACTGTAGTAGGCAAGGGCTGGGGGCCAGCTCTTCCGCCTGCTGAAGGCAGCAAAGGGAGGGCAAGAGCACCCACACTCCAACATGTCAGATAAGATGTGGGACGAGCCTTTGAGGGGTGGAGGCAGCTCTCCTGCCTGCTGAAGGCAGTGAGGTGGAGGGGTCAGTTTCTCCTGGGCCTACACCACCACAGATGCAGGATGGGGCCATCCCTCCTGAATACTGTAGCTTTCGAGGGGCAGGGCCAGCTTTTCTATATTCATGCCACCATTGCTAGTTCTCCTGCGTTGTCCAGGCAAGGGGTAGGGCCAACTCTCCTGCACTGTCCAGGTTCGGGATGGGCCCAGCTCTGCACAGTCCTTGGACTTGTCCCAGGTGGTGGCCCAGACCAGGGACATCTACTTGGTCTTTGGTGGTAATAGACCTCTGCTACTGCAGGGCCCCAGACCCAGACATGGCCCCTTGGCAGCAGCATGGACCAGAACATCACCATGGCCTCAGCTCAGGGTGTTCCTCCCTCCTTCACATCTTCAGTTCTGCCTCCCTTCATGGTACACAAACCATCCTGCTTCTCTTTCTCGCCTAGCTCTCTCCCACATACTAGCTATTCCCAGTGGTTCCCGCTCACTTGAGCCACATTGCATTGGGTGGCCCTCTCAGGAAATGTCTGTTGGTCGTACAATGAATCAGTCCTGCATAGAACAGAAGGCTTTATAATTTATTTTTATTTTGTACTTTGATGTATTGACTGCATGTATATCTGGAACTGGAGTTACAGTTGTGAGCTGCTATATGGTTGCTGGGAATTGAACCCTGGTCCACTGGAAGAGCAGCCAGTGCTCTTAACCACGGAGCCATCTCTCCAGTCCCACTATTTTAGTTTAATGCTATAAAACTTAACATTCTAGATTTTACTGAATCACAATAGAAAGATTAGGAAAATAAAAACCTTTTCCTTTTTTTTTTTTTTTTAAAGGATTAATAGCTTTTCTGTGTTTTAGGTCTCTTAAATATTTTATTATTTAATTTTATCCTGAATGACTGTCTCACAGTATATTCAGAAATCTAATAAAACCAAACATTCCATCAAATTTCCATATGTAAATTTGATTCTGTTTGTTTACCAAATTTTAAAGCCTATTTTCAGTTCTGTATTAAAAATCACAAATAGATAAGCTTATTTTTGCTGTGCTATGAATTCTGTCTCAAAGTTACATTTCTTCATTCTCCTTCCTGTGCTTCTCTCAGCCAAAACAGTTGAAAAGGTAGACTTCCCTATGAAACAGTGTTCACTCTCACGGCACTGAAGTGAGGGCAGGATGACAGTTATAAGAGATGGATGGATCTACAGTGATCGCTTACTAAAAAGAAGAACTCTTGATTGACAGCATACTCTCTGATCAGAATTTAAGAGTTGATAGAAACTTGAGTGGCTGGTGAGAGATTTGGATGACGAAAGAGGTTGAATTTAACTGTGTTAAGCATGGTTTAAAACAAACAAAAGCTGCTTGGAAGTTCAGACTAGAGTCATTGATACCCCAATGTGAGGCAGTTTGAGCTTCATATGTAGCCAGGCTGGCCTAGAACTCCATGCAGCCCTCCTGCTTTAAGCCTTTTGAAGGCCTGTGGGTATATGGTGGTATATAATGGTCTGGGTTCTCCCCTCCCTTCTTGACAGCTCCCGTTCCCACCCCATGCCTTTCTAGTTGCTTCTTTTGAACTGTTTTCAGAAAATTCTTCGGGCTTCAGTTTCTGAAGTCTACAGGCATGTGCCACACTTAAGTGTTTTCTTCTTGAATTAATATTTTCCATTGTGTTCATCCCTACTGATAAACTGTAAATTGATATAAACAATACTATAAGAACAAATTCATAAGTCCAGACTAAGGGAAAAAATTGTTGCTACCTGGACACATTTCTTTCAAGTACAAAGTTGGTTCCACCCTTACAGACTTTTAAACAGGTATGCCCTTCTGTTACGTTGTTTCTCTGGAATCCACCTGTTATTATTATTTTTTTTTCTGAATTGAAAATATCAGATACAAGTATCTCTCTCTTTTAACTTGTACAATTGTGGTAGAAGGCTAATTTGTACTACACTTATTAGTCTTTAGTTTGTCAACAATACTTTATCAAGCTCAGCCTTTAATTTCTTAAACTCCTAGCTGCCTTCTGAGAGGGCATCAGTAGGGAGCTCGCTGATGTTGATTGTCAATTATATGTTTGCTTTTTTGGTTTGATTTGGCTTGGTTTTAGTCTCATCAATCATTTTATTCTTTTTTTGTTTTTTAGTAATAAGATTTTAATGTTTTTCCTATTAGAAAAGCATGTATTCATTTCTACAAGTTCATAAATAGGAGAACATTTAAAGAAGCAAACTATCTCTGACCCTGTGAATAAATAGCACATACTATTTGCATGCATTTCTTGTGAGTCACTTCTTTAGGATTTTCCTTCCTTCATGCTTACCTCTAGAAAGCTGTCATCTGCAGTCTGTGTCTGTAGTACAGTATAAATAGATACAGTCTTTTCATTCAAGCCAAGTTTATATAGACAGGGCTTATGATACAGAGAAAGACTTAGTAATTCTCCAGCTTGCTCTTTTTAAAGCCTTAATAAAGAATAGATCTCTTTTTAAGTCAACTTAAATAAACTTCCTAAATTGCTGTGTCTTTTTGTTTTGTTTTGTTTTGTTTTTTTAAAGTCAGGTTTTCACACTATAGCCCTAAATAGCCTACAGCAGCATTCTTGTATCATCCTGCCTCTGTTTACTCGTGCTGGGATTATAAACATTTCCAGCTTTATTGCTGTAAATAGCTAATAATCATCTCCCCTTTGGTGGATGCTATGTTGGGCAATATTTTGCTCTTTGATTATAATGATTGCTGAACATGATATAATGCTTGGTATATGTAAGTATTTATGTAGAAGAGCTTCTATCATAGGCAGTATATTAAATTTAAAAAGGCCTTATCCATTTGCTGTCTGTCTGTCTGTCTGTCTACTTTTAAAGATTTCACGTGTGCTTAGTGCCCTCAAAAGCCAGAAGAGAGTATGGCTCGTCTGGAACTGGAGGTATAGATGTTTAAGAGCTACTGTGTGGGTGCTATGAACCGAACCTAAGTTACTTGTCTTTAATTTTGTTCTTTTCATGTTAGTAAGTCAACTGTATCTTTTTATGAGATATTATTTTTGGATGAATTGGGCCTAAGTTGGGGAAGGAAAACTCACCTTTTTTTTCCCCTCAATATTTTATATGCCAGATAAGTGTCTAGTCACTTTTGGGTATTACTTTATTTTATTTATTTTGGTTTTTCGAGACATGTTTCTCTGTGTAGCCCTGGCTGTCCTTGTAACTCTCTGTGTTAGACAAAACTGGCCTCGAACTCTGAGACCTGAGTGCTGGGATAAAGACTTGTTCCACCACTGTTGAGAGGTTTATTTTATTATAGCATAAGCTAGAAATAAATATACTAGTGTTTTTTACTATTTATAAAATGGTCCATTCCATCTGTATTGATTTGTAGTGTGATTTCTGTTAGAAATTAAAATTTTATTATTTATCCATGGGCCTATTTCTTAGTTTTTAGTTTCTTTGATGTTTTCTCTACTTCTATGTAGTAAGAAGTTACAGCTTCATCTGAGACAGTTGGGGATCTGATAGGGCTTATTCTCATATACTCTTCAGAGAAGCCTTTAGAAGCATTTTTTTTTTTATATTATGTGTGTTGTTTTTAAACCATTGTGATGTGATTCTGATGAGGAATTACATCAAGGTGTAGATTAGTTTACAGCTTTTTAAGTTTTACCTGCAAATAGTGATTTCAACATACTTTTAGCATGTAATTGTTAACTGTGGTTCCATAACTTTAAAAGAATTCATATTTCACAAAGCATGATCGAATAGAAAGATCTATTTATTCTCTGTCTGATTCCTTACAGGCTTTTTGTAGCATTTACTATTGGAATGTTTTATAAATATATTTGCTCAACATTTTTTTTTTACTGGCATAGTATTACATAGTTGTAAACAGTTATGCTATGTTTGTTTAGTTTCAAACTATATTTTTCTGGCAATACCAGATGATATTAGTATATAACTATAAGTGATCAAATCTCATTTTTATCGGTCCCTTTTGTAAATTGTGATACATTTTTGGCATATCATAATTGTTGTGTTCTTTTAGATAGGTGGCAGTATTAGCTTTTAAGTGAAAGATTAATAGTTCAATATTCATTGTTTTAAATTTATTATTATTATTATTATTATTATTATTATTATTATTATTGTGAGAGAGAATGAGTTTGCTGGCATTCACATGACATGGTGTATGTAGAGGTCAAAGGAACACTTTCCTGTGTTGCCTTTCTTCCCTGTACACTCTGGAGATGGCGTCAACTCAGCAGGCTCTCACAGCAAGGGATTCTTACAGAGCCTCTCATTGATCTTAGGGTGACTTTAAAGCTGAAGATGCATCTTTAATTTAATTTAATTTAATTTTTCCTAAAATGTGTTATAAACACTGTTTATATCAGCATTAAATGTCTTAGCTGGGAAAAAAATGGGAATTCTTTTTACATTTCTCTTGCATTTGAAACCTTGTAATGCTAGTTCTTTTTTTCCTGATAAGCAGAAATTTTCTGAAATCTGTTCTTGATTTTAGTAAAAAGTTAGTATTTTCCCTGTAGTGAATGGTATGTTTCATTTCTTTTCTTGCAGGTCTTCAGAATTCTATATTTTAGCTCTCAGTGCTGAATTACCTTCTCCCTTAAATTATTATAAACTTTTGCTGCTGTCAAATAAACGTGAAGATGTCTCGCAGTCCCGATGCAAAGGAAGACCCTGTGGAATGCCCTCTTTGCATGGAGCCCTTGGAAATAGATGATATTAACTTTTTCCCTTGCACCTGTGGCTACCAAATATGCCGATTTTGTTGGCATCGAATTCGCACTGATGAGAATGGGCTTTGTCCTGCGTGTAGAAAGGTGAGTGCTTCAAACCAACTTTAGTTTGCTTTATAGGTTTTTTACTGTCCAGTATTAACTGTATAATTTTTTCCCCATGAGTATGAGTGATTGGTTTTAAAACAAACATTGTGTGATCTTTAAGATATGATGAAGTAGAAAGAGCAGTGACTTGAGAGTCAAGGTCTGGTGTTGCCTTTGTTGTGTTAATTAGCTATTTGACATCTATCAAGACATGATCTCTCTGACTAAGGAGATAGACACAATCTTGGTGCTAAATCTTGATTGGTAAAGAGCTAATGAGTTTGGATATAATAATGTGGAACTAGAGAAAAATGGTCTGTATTCATGTGTGGCGTGATTTTGCTTTAGTTTTCTAGTGCTAAATAGGAGAGGTGTTTACCAGGGTTCAGAAGCAGAGTGGGGCATTCTGGTACTCAGTTGACCTTTGCCCTTTTTATATAATTGTGTGCCCCAGTTTATAGGACACTGCCACCCACATTAGGATGGGCCTTCCCTCCTCAGTCCTTTCTGGAAACACTGTTAGAGACATGCCTAGAGGTGTGTCAGATTGGCACTGAGAATTAATTATCACATTGTCCTTGGCATCTTTACTTCATTTTAAGCAATTGCCTTTTATTTATTGCATTATTAGTAGTACTGATAACTGATTCTTTAGCACTTACTTGAGTGGGGCATATTTTAACTTTTTACTTCTACAGAAGCCCTCTGGTTAAATGTGATTCTCATCTTACAGATGAGAAGGTTGGGTCAGAATGGTCATACGGTTTTAGAGCAGTTTGGCTGGAATTCAAAGCCTCTGATTCCATATTCTTTTTCCACCAGTGGCTCTGATATTAGCTATAAGAAAGAAAATACATATACAAAAACCTATAGAGATTGCTAGTATCTTTTGAAGGCATAACAATAATTGTTTTATGAGTATTATTTAATCTTTACATCAATTATTAGAATTATTTGTAATTTATACATGAGAATACTGAGGTTTAGGGACTGAGTTGTTTAAGGGCTTATGACTAGATAATATCAGAGCTAAATTTGAACTTTTGAGCTGGAGTCTAAATATTTATTTTCCCTCCCTCCCTCCCTCTTTCCTTCCTTCCTTTCTTCCTTTCTTTCCTTCTTTCTTTCTTTCCTTCTTTCTTTCTTTCTTTCTTTCTTTCTTTCTTTCTTTCTTTGTTAGTGTTAGATTAGGAATATGTTTAAAAACAAAAAAAAGGATATGGGCTGAGGATGTGGTTTATTTAGTAGGTCAAGTACCTCCTATGCACTCCTGAGAACCAGAGTTGAGTCCTGAGCATCCGTGTAAAAGACAGGCATGTTTCTATGACCCTGCACCTGAGAGTCAGGGAAGGATCCTAGAGCTTGCTGGCCTGCTGGGATAGCCACCAGTGAGCTTCAGATTCACTGAGAAACTCTGCCCCAAAGAAATGAGGTAGAGGCTTCCACACATGTATACATACATACCTGCACATACAAACAAGCATATAACTTAGTATTTTAGCACATAGTAGGATGTCCTTAAATATTTGTTGATTATAATATATAAAAATCCATATTTTGTTGAAAGAATTATTTTGTTTGCCTTTTTATACACAGTCTTAGTAATATAATTATCTAAGAACTGTGCAAGGTGTTATGGGAATACCAAGATTGAATAGTTGGTTTTGTTGTTTCGACATTTGTGTTAAATGTGGTCTCTGTTAAGCTTTAAAAAATAAGTTTTAGAAGTTTTAAGTTTTAATAAAAATATATTTTAAAGCAGTAGAAATTGTCAGAAGATGGGAAATTAACAGTCACATACCTGCCATTTAGAATTGGATATTTATCATTTATTCAGTTTTTCTATTTAATGTTGACTTTGTCTTGTTTGTTATACTTGTAGCCATATCCAGAAGACCCAGCAGTTTACAAACCACTTTCCCAGGAAGAATTGCAAAGGATAAAGAATGAGAAAAAACAGAAACAAAATGAGAGAAAACAGAAAATCTCAGAAAATCGAAAACATTTGGCTAGTGTACGTGTTGTACAAAAAAACCTTGTATTTGTTGTAGGTCTGTCACAGCGCCTAGCAGACCCAGAAGTAAGTCCTCTTCTGCTTTCACTTGTCAGTTTGATAGTCTTACTGTGTTTGCCCATCTTATTTGAAAATCATAGTTGGCCTGATAAATTGTAAGACTCTTATGAAAATAATAAAGTTTTGGAGAAAGTATGAATAATAATAATAATAATTTTTAATAATATTTACAGACTAGTAGCCAAAGCTAGATATTGGTGGCACCCTCCTATAATTTCAGCATTTGGGAGGCAGAGACAGGTAAATCTCTATGAGTTTGAGGCCAACCTAGTCTGCAGAGTGAGTTCCAGGACTATACAGAGAAACCCTGTCTCAAAACATCAACAGCAAAAAGCCAACCAGTTGTGATTTTACGCATGCCTTAATCTTTCTGGGTTTCAGTTTCCTCAAACTAAGGGCTTGAACTAAAAATCCTTTTAGTGATGATAGCTTGTGAAAATAGATAATGATCCTGTCACCCTTAGGACTAATAGGAGTTGTGAAGAGTTTTGTAGTTTCTTTTGTTTTCCTTTCCCTTTCCTGTGGCTGTGTGGATCAAGTAATTGAAGACAAAGTTACTTGAGGCTAATAAGAAATCTTAACCAGCTGTCAAAGTTGGAGAGAGAGAGAGAGAGAGAGAGTGTGAGAGTGTGAGAGTGTGTGTGTGTGTGTGTGTGTGTGTGTGTGTCTCAGTCTCAGTGTATGTGTGAAGATCAGAAGAGAAGTTTGCAGGACTCAGTTCTCTCCTTCCACTGTGTGGGTTCTGGGATCAAACTCGGGTAGACAGGCCCAAGAGTGAGTGCCTTTAGCAGCTGAGCTATCTCAGTGCTCCCCAAGTAGTAACTCTTGTTCATTCAGAACTGCTGTACTGGATCATCATTCTTTACGTTTGTCATTCTAAGCAAATTTTAGGGAAAGAAGGAGAATTTGACTAAGTGAAATGAGAGACCAAGTCTTTTCTGGTTCAGGTCCCTGATTGATGGCTCTTTACCTTTCTCTTTTCTCCTTCAGTTAAGTTTATCAAAGTTACTCTGAGCTCATGCTTTCTTGTGGGCTTTGCATATGCATCTGTTAATTTTATTTCCACTATACCATGAAAGGCTTAGAAGATTGTTGGGAAGGAAAATTGAAGCTTGTGTTAGCTAGAATGTTTGCTTTAGTATGAGAGAGCTGAATTTGGAGTCTTCTAGAATGAGTCCTTGAAGTGAGTTTGAGGAATGTCCTTCATGATGCCGGGGATTAGCTCTGTAGTAGATAGAGCACTCTCTTAGGCTGTTTCCAACAGCTTTTTACTAACTGGCAAATACCTGGCTGCATAGTGGAGTGCACTTAACACAAGATTTATTTTGATTCATAGTTTCTGTCTGAGGTCCATTGTTAGCTAGCTCTATTGCTGTAGACCTAAGGTTAGATAGATCATCCTGCCAGAAGCCGAGTGTGACAGAAGAGGCTACTCATTTCATGCAGCAAAAAGGCAGGAAGACTGACAAAATGAGGCTGGGAACAAGATACCTTTCAAAGGTACACCTCAGAGACCCACTTGATCTGCACTGGGACCTACTTCACATAGCTTGTACCACCTCCCAGTAATCCATTCAGTTATGAATCCAGCAGCAAATTGACCACTGACTAGGCCATAGTTTTCATATCTACAAGCTGCAGACCAGGCCTTCAGTGTATGATGTTCTAGGGGGATAACTTCATATCTAACTGTAACTGAACCTACTTATCTTTTTGTAAAGACTAGAAAAATATATATTCATTGATTGATGACTTTGTTCTAAGACATTAAAATTCCTTTAAATCAATAGAGGAGAATCTTAGGGAGCTGTTACTTGGAACAACCTTATGAGCATTAGAAATGGATGCAACTCAATAATTACTAGGATCTGGATGAGTAAGGATGGTTGCTGTGGAAGTCTGACCTGGACTCAGTCCCTGGAGCCCATGTAACTGGAGAAGGAGAGCAGTAACTCTGCAAGGTCCTCTGACCTCCACACACATGGCATGGTACATATGTACTCCCTTCTCTTGTCCTCTACCGTTACACACAAAAAATCACTAGAATTCTAGGTCCAGGGACCATGGCTGGTGTTTCATATCATAGTCAAAAGACCTGCTTCTTTGCAAAGGGGTTGGTCAAGAATTCATACCTATAATCTGAACATTCAGGATATTAAAGCAGGAGGGTCATGGGTTTGAGTCTAACCTGGCTACTTAATGAGTACCAGGCCATCCTGAGCTAAAGAAGTAAGATCCTGTCACAAGAAACAAAAATAAAAAGTTTTAAACAGAAAAGGAAATATTAAAGAAAGAGTTCATTTTAGACTCACAGTATCACTTGAGCAGTCACTTCTCCTTTGTTTGGAAGCTTCCATTCTACTTTCCTCAGGCAGACAGAATCCTACCTCTCCTGTGACCACTTCCCTTGAACATGACCAAAACTTTGCACTAATTTGTCTCTCTGTCCCATTCAACTTTGCCCCCCCCCGCCCCGTGTGTGCGTGTGCGTGTGCGTGTGCGTGTGCGTGTGCGTGTGCGTGTGTGTGTGTGTTCCCATGCTGTTGAGGCGCATACATTCATGATGTGGAGGTCCTAGATTTACTGTGGAGCTGGTTCTCTTTTGCCTTTATCTGAGTTCCAGGCTTAGACCTCAGGTTGTCCGATGTGCACAGCCAGAGCTCTCTCCCCTGCGGAGCCAGCGCTCTGGCCCACTCTGTCCTTTGTTACTTTTTCCTAGCTTCCTGATTACTTTGCCTTTCTGAAAGTGCTACCTCAGTAACTTCCTGGGACTTCATCTTGATGTGAGAGCTTTTGGGTGTGAATTTACCTTTTGTTTGTTTATATATCTTTAGTTTAACTAGCTCTAGTTTTGGAAGCAATGTGGAACCACATCTAGAAGTAGATTATCAGATGTATTCTTTTATTAGTCAATAGAAAACAATTTAGGAGCTATGATAATTTGATGACAATTAAGAGATAATTATATATCTTAAAATTCTTAGAATTTCAGGTTTGTGGAGATATTCATTCCTGATTAAATTTTGAATTTTGTGAATATATACAATGTTTGATACTGAAGATAAATTAGGTAGCAAGCCAGCCATAGAGTATACTCAATAGCAAGTTTACAGGCTAGTGGAGAAGACAGAATTCAAGTGCTCACACATGCCTGAGCATTTATGGAAAGAGAAAGTTGGGGGCTGGAGAGATGGTTCAGCAATTAAGAGCACTTATTGCTCTTGCAGAGGACCTGAGTTTGGTTCCCAGCACCTACATGGTGGCTCACAACCATCTTTAACTTCACTCCCAAGGAATCGACTCCTCTTCTGGCTCTGAGGGCACTGCATGTACATGGTGAGCGTACATGTATGCAGAGAAAACACACATACAAAAACAAGCAAACAACCCAAAAACCTCCCCACGCAAAGGATAATTAAGACCAGCTTTCAGAATTAATAGTATTAGCTGGGCAGCAAATAAGGTCAGATAGTATCCCAGGTATATGGTAGCTCTAGAGAGCATTCAGGAGTCTGCACAACCATTTCAGTTATAAAGTAGAAACTGAGGCAAAGACAGTTGAGTGGCTGGTTCCTTATGGTAGGTCTTCTCCTATTCGGGTGTATTCTGTCCCGGTGACTGTTTTGTTAATCCATTCCTTATTCACTTGTGCAGCATCTGATTGTCGTCTTTTCTTTTTCTTAGTAGTGTCTGTGAATATTTAACTGTGTTCCCGAAGAATATTTCTGCCTTCATTTTATCAGTTGTTTAGCCAAAATCTAGTGTTTGTGTTAATATGGAATGTTTAAATTTTTTACATTTCTTTTGCTGTAAATGCTTATTTTATGTTATTGATATACACATTCATGTTTTGGTTTTTTGAGACCAGAATCTATTGTTGCTATTTGCCTTGAACTCTTGAAAATCCTCGTCTCAGCCTTCTGTTTTGTGAGCCGCCACACCTAGATTTTTATGCATTTTTTTCACTTAATACTAACATGATTAAGTTTTTTATTTAAAAATCTACCGATTACCTGTACCATGCAGGCACTGTGTAAGACACTGAACATTCAGAGTATACAAAACAGTGCCTGCTTATCTGCAGAGGTTAACAGTCTGTGAGGAGCACTGTGTTGCTTTAATGGCATATAGGGATAGCAGCAGACCATGGCTGGGAAGATATACTGGTCTTCGCTATCTTTGGGGTAAAGTGCTTCCTGCACAGGGACTGCACAAGTGTTTTTGAATGAGAAAGACCTCTTTATGAAGTCTTTGGAAGGTTAAAGTCCAGTGGTTGGGGCAAGTTGAGTGGCACTTAGGCTTTGCCAACAGTGCTGAGGAGTGTACATTTTATTCTAAAGGCAGTGCAGAGCTGTTGAAGTTTTTCAAAAATAGAATGACACGTACCATTTTGGCTATCAGATGGGCATGTCAATGTGTTTTATACCCATCTATCTTACTTGCCATGAAGGTGTTGTATCCAGTTGTTTGCCAGAAACTAGTTTTCTAAACCAGTGGTCTTCAACTCTAAAAGTGGTTCATCATCCACTTAAAAAAAAAGGAAGCTAATATTATATAAAACATCTTTTTTTGTTGTTGTTAGATCACATTCACTTGCATTTTATCTGCATTCTTGTGTGGTATAGAATAGTTGAATTAGAATATTTTTGGGAAAGACTTGTATTGATAACTTCCCAGAGCCCCCAAATTACTTCCATTGTACAAGCAGAAACCACTGCTCTTGAATGTAATATACCCTTCTTTTTCTTAATAGCTTCAGTTACCTCGACCCATCAAGAACATTGACACAGGCACCACTGCTTCCTAAATAGTGACCCTGTAGATTGCTTTTGCCTGCACTCCATTCCATACCCAAACAGATTGTACTCTTCAGTTTCTTACAGTCGGTTTCCAGTTTTTAATCAGAACAAAACTCAAATTCTTTATAAGGATCTGCATGACTTTATGACATACTACCTCCCTGGCTACATATGCCACTGGTTTTTCTGTCTTAATGAAAACAACACAGGTTTCCTTGCGCTAGTCTAAGCTCTTGATCTCCCTTGTGCCCTAAATGTTCTTGGACCAGGTAGGATGTCAGTATTCCAGTTTCAAGAGACAACATATGTTTCATAAAAGAGAAAAATAAAAAACATCCTTGCATATAACATCTTTAAAAGACAATGATAAAGAACTCCTTGAGACAAGTCAAGAAGTATACATATGAATAGGACACTTAGATTAAAAACTAAAACTATGAACAAAATCTCAAAAAGACATTCCACTTTCCTTGAAAAGACTTACTAAATGGAACAATTCAGTGTTTTCAGTAATCACTAATACACTTAGAAACAAATTTTTTATGGTATAATCTCTCTCTATATATATATTTCAAAACATATGTGTCCAGGAAACAATGATGAAAAGACCTTTTCTGCATGTAAGTGCTTGGGCATAGGACTCTTGAACCTACCTGTGATCTGTGGCCTTTTAAGCCAGAAGCATTAGTATTACTTTAGAGTTTACTATGTCAGTTCTTAGGCTCTACCTTAGACCTATTCACTCTGCATTTCTTTTTTAACTTGTCTCTCAGATTATTTGTGTTAATATTAAATTTCTTGGAGTAGTGTTTTTACACTACAAAATAACCATCCATCTGATTTGTAGAATCACTCAATCTGGCAGTTAAAATTATAGATTGTTACAGTATATGTTTTGGCAACCTAAGTACAATGGAATGATTTTTGTAAAACAACTAGTAAAATTTCAAAGTATTTATAGTCACTTCTTAATTACATATTATCTATAAATTCAATGTATGTCAAAATGGAGGAAATACTTTAGGTATAATATGAACTTCCTAGCTTTCCTTAACTATAAATAGGCTTCATAGTTACATGCATGTCTTATGGGACATTCAGAAGGTATACAGGAACCACTGTTGGGTAGGACTAGTTTGAGTGTGGAAGAATCCCTGCTGTCATCTTCTGAATGCTAGGGGTGTTTCCTTCTTACTTTAAAGTCTCCCCCCAAATAAAACTTACGCAGTTCTCTAAAGTGGCCCCTTCAGGGCTTCCTTCGTTGAGAACTGCTACTATAGACGCAGTTATGGTAAGAGCTGCTGATGCAGAGCAGCTGTGTGCTGCCAGCCTTGGGGAGCAGATATTTTAGCTATGAGGCTGTTAGCCGAATTGGTATTCCTCCAGCTGGAATACCAATTCAGTTTCTAATTCTGCTGGCCAGAAAACCCCCTCTCAGACAACTTTCTTCATTTTTTAGCTCTGCAACAGTATGGGGACGAGGTGTCATTTCATTAGCTACTATTAATGTTCTGTCAGTCAAGAGGGAAAAAGAGTGGAAAACCATTAAAATTGGCTGTATATAACCTTATATTTGTAAACACCCAAAATATAGTGAGATTAGTGTGTATTAAGTTGGATACTGCTAAGAATTAGTGGCACAACACTGACTAGTCATTGAGAAAGAGGTTGCTGTGTGTAAAGTTCTAGGAAAAGAACAAAATTTAATGTTGAAGTAATTATAAGTCATGGGAGAGATTTGTATCATGTAAAATTCTGATCATAGTAACCAAAACCAAGGTTTTGTAAGTTTGTAAGAAAAGCTAGAATACTGTAATAATCAAATAACAAAATAACAGAGGTGAGAGAGATACCGAAGTACACATTAAGAAGTAACTTAGGTAATTAGACAAAGAAATGTAAATCTTTCAAATGTAGCTTAGCAGTAAAGTGTGGGGAGGGAACAACCTATGAGACAATTACAAAATAAATTTTACTGATATAGGAAATTATACACACAGTGATAAATCATAAAGCATAGACAGTTGAGGGGACACTGTTAACATGTTTGGAGTTTATAAACAGTGCCTTAATAAAATATGTAATAGATTTATGAGACATAAATGTCATTGCTTATGCCTGTTCTTTGTTTCTCTGTTCTTGACTATAATTTTGATCATTACTACCTCATAAAAATCATCTCTTAGTGTCAATACAGTTGAATTTTATGAAGGTGATATCCTATAGATTATTGATGCAAGTATTAGAACATAATAATGCAAAACCTCATAAGTCTTAGTTCCTATAGAGTATTTCAAAAAAGAATAGCTCTTAGATTTTTTTTTTTTTAAATATCCTGTAATTTAACTACATAAATGCTCTTAGGAGGTAGTTACATTAATTAGAAACTTTAAAAATTACCATTGTGTTTTTCATTTACAAGAGATGGTGAATGTCCCCATTATAAAGATAAAGATGTGTAAATAAATAAAATAGCCAATAA
Organism: Rhabdomys pumilio; assembly: GCA_030674055.1. Classification (NCBI taxonomy): domain Eukaryota; kingdom Metazoa; phylum Chordata; class Mammalia; order Rodentia; family Muridae; genus Rhabdomys; species Rhabdomys pumilio. The sequence continues at coordinate 41,756,052 of JANHMN010000016.1, read as the reverse complement.
AAAAAAAGATAAAAGACGATTAAAGCAGGGACAGTTTATGCCTTATTTCTTCTTCTTTTATAGGTTTTAAAACGACCAGAGTATTTTGGGAAGTTTGGTAAAATACATAAAGTTGTCATCAATAATAGCACATCATATGCAGGCTCACAGGTAACTCATTATAGGCATTTTTGCCTTTCCTCCCTAGGTCTGGGCTTGACCTGAGCTGTCAGAAGGAAAATTTCCTCTCTGTAGTCAGAAAGCTTGAGGGTCAAAGGAGTTAAACAGTATGGTAACCGCTCTTGGTGGGCTGGGGGAAGTTTTGTTTATTTGATCCCTCAGGACTTACAGTGAATTACTTGACAGAATGAGAGGGAAATAGAAAACAAAAATTAACTGATGAGATTAAAGGGTGGTGGTGGGGACTTAGTCTGCTACCAGGCAACCTGATCATTAGATAATGATTTGTAATCAGAAAGAAGTTTAGATATTGAACACTTAGTAAAGCAACTTTGTAATACTGACATTATTAGTTAACTTCTTGTACAGATCGCATTTATTTTTTTAGATACAGTGTCTTTAAATTTTTAGATGTTTCACTTTTTAACTTTTTTGTAACTTTGATAAGTCTGTCAAGCTACTTTTAAAAAATAGGGAAAAAGCCATGGGAAGATATTATTTATTTTTTTGTGTTATAATCCACTTACAGCTTTTAATGAGCTAGAAAAAATCATTATATCAAAAACTACTACTTCTAGTTATTGATTGCCACTGTCATGACCAACAGGAGTAGTAACAAACACCCTTAGAACTTTGTAGGCAGGTTGTAAAATACTTTGCTTTTTCAGTATTAATTTGAAACTACTAACAGTGGAATGGGATGTGCTTCGCTTTAGGGTCCGAGTGCCAGTGCTTATGTAACCTATATCCGGTCAGAAGATGCTCTCAGAGCAATACAATGTGTCAACAATGTGGTGGTAGATGGCAGGACACTAAAGGTAATATGTTTCTCTTGATTCTTTTCCTATTTTTTAAGAGGAAGGGATAAGATTGTAAAGTAGAGAAGTGTCTGGCATTTAAATGGTAACTTTGAAGGCATTTACTTTAAATGTTTGTCTTTTAGGTTTCCATACTAACCTGTGATACACAAGTTATTTAGTACTAACTTAGTAGGGCTCTATTTTATTTACTTGGGATACACATTATTTAGGAGATAATCCTTTAAAAATCTGACTTTCATGTTTTTCTTATTTTATGAAAATAGAATTGTTCTCATCAGAAAAAGGTAATAGTTCTGACTTTGTGTTTGTGTTTGGGCAAATAATCCCAACCAATGTAAATGGAAGAAGGATGACAGAATTAGAAAAATGAATTTTTCTTCTTCTGTACTGAACTACTTAAATATGGAACAGGTGCCTAGAGAGGATTTGAATTTGTAAATTCTGGCAGCCATATCTATTTTCTCTAGATATTCTAAATAAACGTCTACAGTATATCCACCAGTAATAGCTCAGCTTCCTAGTCTCTTAGTCATGTTTTGTTCTGTGTCTCGTTTTAGGTGAACTAAAAACATTAGTCATGGAAATTCACATTGTGGTATCAATTCATATTTTAAGCCTTCTTTCTCCTGCTCCCTCTTCTTCCTACAGGCATCTTTAGGTACAACAAAGTACTGCAGTTATTTCTTAAAGAACATGCAGTGCCCAAAGCCTGACTGCATGTATCTACATGAATTGGGAGATGAGGCAGCCAGCTTCACAAAAGAGGAAATGCAGGTAGTAAACGCATTTGAATAACCAATTTAGTACAAAATGACTTTTCAAGTTAAAATTCTAAAGACAAAGACAAAGATTTGAGTTTTTGAAAACCCAATAATATTACTTTAAAGTAGTATTTTCCAGAGTATCTCATAAAGTGTCTCTTCTGAGGACATGGTTACAATAAAATGAGCCTGTGGTCAGCTAAATTAGAAAACTACCTTAGTAAATCAGCAGATGCATCAGCAAGATGTTCCAGAGGCTTTACTGTGCTAGCATCTATTCAAAAGGAACTTAGCTGACCACAGGAAGCACTCCTAAGAGTCTACTTTCAGGAGGTCAGCAGTGTGAGGGCAAAGGAATTAAGGTAATTTATTAGTTGGGGTGTTTGTTTGTTTGTTTGTTTTCGAGACAGGGTTTCTCTGTTTAGACCTGGCTGTCCTGGAACTCACTCTGTAGACCAGGCTGTCTTGGAACTCATAAAGACCTGCCTGCCTCTGTTTCCTGAGTGCTGGGATTAAAGTTGCTACCATACCTGACTGTAGCTGTGTTGTTGTTGTTGTTGCTTTGTCTTTTGTTTGTTTTGGTTTACTTCTACTCTCTATAGAGTGGTCTAGAAAATAATAATCTGTCCAATGATGCTGATACCATTTTCAAGCAGTGAGTCTCTTGAAAATGTCCACAGAGTAGTCATTGTCCTATAAAAGGTGACTTGAAGGCTTAATATCCTATCTTCTTTTTTACGTTTCCTCTTCTCCTGTTTCCTTTTAATTTGTAGTATAAACATGCTTTTACAAGTAAAAAGGTTGACCATACGGCATATTACAGTGAGGAGGATACCAAAGCACAATGCTGCGGTTCCCTTTTGTAGATGAGGACTTCAGATTGTTGCTGATCTTTTGCTGGACTTTTGCAGAAATACTTCTCATTTAGAAGGTGGGGGGCATTCATTGCTACTTTTTATTCCAGGTCAATCTAGGAAATATATGAGCTCCTTTAAATGCAGATTGTAAACAGCATGAAGTTTTGTCTCTTTTGACTTGGAGTTAATGCAAATTAAGTCCCATTATAATAAACAACTTGATGATTCTTGACAGTATTGTCTTTGAAATTCAAAAACAGTGTTAAAATTAATGATACTCAATAGGACAGACAAAATACATATTTTTCAGTTAGTACTTTAGAGTTTTGTTTTGTTTGTTTATGAATGATTTTTTTTTTTCAAAATGAAACTTTTCTGAGTAAGTGTGCATGTGTGTATGATGTATATGGGTATATGAAGGTGAATGTAACTTCAGAAACTAGAGGTACACATGGTATGTCTTTCTGGATGGCTCGACATGGGTCTGTTTGGTTGATCTGAGATTGGCTGCCCAAGAAGTCCCTGGTATCCTACTGTTTTTTCCAAACATATTTGGTTTTGTTTACATACACAGAGTCCTGAACTCAGGTCCTCATGTTTGCACAGCAGTACTTTGCCTACTGAGTCAGTCCCTTAGCTCCTGGGATAACCTTGAATCTAGATAGCATTTCAAACTGGATTTTAAGGAGCTTGTACTTAATAACACTCACGTGCTACTACAGTGAAAATTTGTCTAAGGATTTCTAAATCCAGGTTGATCTCCATGTAAATTTGTCATTGAACAGTAGGAGAAAAATGCATGTGGTGGGATTTTAACTGCTTGTATGAACTACACCATGATCACTTAATGAATCGGGCCAAGCCATAATAATTCCTGAAGTATTGATTACAGAAAGAGTTTTATAGGTGGTTCAAGTTTTAAAGGTGAAAAATTTACACACACACACACACACACACACACACACACACACACACACACACAGAGAGAGAGAGAGAGAGAGAGAGAATCCTAAAACACATTCTTTTTACATGAGTTTAAAATTTATTCTGATAGTTTTTTTTTTTTTTGCTGAAATAATTCTCAGTATGAAAAGAAAATTTGAGTAAGTTATATAATAGCAAACCACCAAAACCATCTTTTCCTGTTGCTATATAGCTCAAAATTGAGTAACCAGCTTGGGTGTCAGAGTAAGAAGCAGAGCGAGTGTGTGCTGCAGACGATGCAGTTGTGTGTGCTCACTTAGATGATTTGATTCCCCCTCATCACTTGATTTATTCTGTTGTATTTTCATTCTGCTACAACATATACTTAAGTCACAGTTTTAAAATTGTTGATATTCCCATAGTAAATGAAATAAATGTCCTTTTAGTTAAGACACACAGGCAGTGGTAAAAAGTTACTCAGAAGGGGTTTCATTGCCACTTACTTTTGTTTACAGTTTGCTTCAGCGAATCTTTGTCTGATTTCTCCTGTACCATTTGTGACACTGCCTACACTGACAGATGTTTTTATATATACATCAGGTGCCAGCAGGTTTTCTGTGAGGGCCAGCCTCATAAAGTATCTTAGGATTTCTAGGCAGTCGTAGTATCTGCCACTGTACTCCACTATCTCTGTTGCAACACTCCACTCTCACATTGTAGCAAGAAAGCATGTGGACGCACAGTGTATAAATGAGTAACTAGATTCTGCCCACTGAAGCATTGTTTCTAAAACAAGAGACTGGCTGCAAACTGCTCACTCCAGGTTTAGAGTTAAGACGTTAATTTTCATCTTGTTGTTGTTAAGGAGAAAGTAGACAATAAAAACCAATTAATGGCATTTTTATCTGGTGTCAAGATGAAGGAAAATGTAAGAAAACTGTGGATTCATTATGCTATTGATCTCGAAGTACAGCCATCTATGATAAATTTTGTTTAATCATAGATATTCTAGTTTTCTTCTACTTGCTCTGACAAACAACATGACCAAAAGCAACTTATGAGAGGAAGAGGGTTATAGGTTTTAGTTCATCTTTGAGGGAAGTCAGGGAAGAACTCATGGAGTAATGCTGCTTCCTTTCCTGCTGACCTGCTTATAAATAGCTAGTTTTCCTTTATAGCCTAGGAATAGTACTGTCCATAGTGGGCTGGGCCAGCCTCTCCTACACCAGTTAACAAGCAAGATAATCCCCATAGACATGCCCACAGGCCACTGTGATCTGGACAGTTCCTCAGTTGGCATTCCCTTCTTAAGAGATTTTAGGTTGTGTCAGTTAAAGCTAACTGGGGCATCAGAAAACTCAGTAGTGACCTGTTAAGAGAACTCAGTTGTAAGAAAGAAACTGGAAGTTGTTTTAAATTTTTATTACATTTATTTATTCATTTATGTGTATATGAATGCACACATGTACATGCACACGTGGCATACCACATATGTGGCGGTCAGAGGATAGCTTGTGGGAGTTGGTTCTCTCCAACCATACATGTTTTCCAGGGATCAGATTGAGGTTGTTAGGTTTGCCAGCAAGAGCCTTTACCCACTGAGCTGTCTCAGGACCTTCTGGTGCGTTGATAAATGAAATTGTTCTTTACATAGGGTACTGAAAGAATGCTTTGGCCTATGGAATATCTGTAGTTAACTTGGCTGCAATAACTTGTTCTTAAAGTTTGGTAGCATCATCTATATGTTTCTTTTGACTCTGAAAATCTAATGTTCTGTTGATGGTACTTATAATAATTCAGAAAGGAACCAAGCATTTCATACCTGACCATTTTTTTGAATCCCACTGCAGTTTTAATTTCTTCTTTCATTAGGCGGGTAAGCACCAAGAGTATGAACAGAAGCTCCTCCAAGAATTATATAAATTAAATCCCAATTTTCTTCAGCTATCTACGGGTTCAGTTGATAAGAATAAGAACAAAGTAACACCATTACAAAGGTATGATCCGTAAGTACTGAGTAAGTATTGATACTCTAGTCAGATGGCTTTCCTCTGTGTGTCATTCTTTTCACTGTGTATGTTTTCTAGGCAAAAATTCATGACAAGATCTATCATTTATGCACTGTCTTCAACTATATAGAAATGTCAGATCATAGTTTCTGAGTGTGATTTTTATTTGACTTTATTTTGAGACAGGGTCTTAAAGTAGCCCTCATTGGTCTGGAACTCACTATGTAGTCCAGGCTGGCCTCTGCTTTTTGAGTTCTGGAATTAAAGGCATGTACCACAGACATGGCTAAGTTTGAGTTTCTCTTCCTCATTGCTCCCTGCTGACACTTCATCTTCTTGATGCCTTCACTTTTGCCTCTTATTTATAGACTACCCTGAGCCCAGGGGACACCTTTCACATTGAAAGGAAATCAGAGATCTGGGTGCAGTGCTCATATCTCTAATCCTAGCAGGCTGATGCAGGAGGGTTACAAGTTTGAGGTCACAAACTGGGCTACATAAGAAGTTCTTGGTCTTCTCAGGTGTGTACAAAATAAGAACCCTGTGTTGAGTAGGGCAAAAGAAAACCAAGGAGACTCAGAGACTGAACACTCTTGCCACCCAATTTAAGGTTTCTCCCTGACATAATAAAGGAGAAAACATAAAAGAGAAAGTGGTAGTTATCTGAAGTGTGCTTGCTTGGGTTACAAGTATGCATGGTTGTTTTAGTCTAGGGAAGCAATGGTGTTATATCCTGTGAGAATATCACATAGTGTTACCCCTGGGAACGAGTAGTCTTCCTGTCTTCTACATCTAATGTGGTTTGGGTGGTAGATACTGAATGAGTGTTGAGACAGATTTATCATTCTTAGTGCAATGTCCCATGCTGAGTTTTGGTGATCTTCATATCTTAAACTGTTCTTTGATATAGGCTGTCAGAAAAGTATATAGCTAAATAATAATTTTGGGATTTTCTTGTGTCCTAAATATTCTCTAAGTGATGTTTTAATATTTAGCTTTAAATAGTGGAGTCTGGTGCCTAGTAAAATAACTAGCTTTCAAATGTATCAATAAGAATTACATGGATTATTGTTAGAATCTTTCTTCAAACATATTCTTATGTTTAGAATTTAAAGGTAGATGTCTTTGCCTTTTGCTGCTGAATATTATTTAACTATTAAGGACTATTTAAATGTGAATGTTTATTTTTATACTCTTACACATACTAGATATATGTATATAGAGATGTAAGTAGAATTCAGCATAAAACATAAAGTTACTGTATTTAATAATGGGAGGTTTATTTACCTTGAAGTTAGGAATAGAAGCTAAATCCAATCCTGATATTATGCCCCTCTCCTTTGATAATTTGTACTACTCTTTCTAGATGATGAACCATGCTATTGCTCAGTACCGCTTCTGGATGCTTGATAAAGAAATGAGATTATTGTAGTAAACACTTCTGATATACTCAGATTTATAAATGTCATTGTTCTTATTAAAAATAGTTTTTCTGTATGGTTACATTGATGAGAAGTGATGAATTCAAGTGCTGAGAATAGAAAACAAGGAAGCCATGCAGTTGTAATGCATAAGGATGGGTATTTGAGACTTTCGTGTAGATTGAGACATTATCTGTGCAACAATTGAAGATTATAAAGGGAATGGTGTCTGGCTGGGTTACTGTGCTTCGGACACTGAGTAGGCCTGGTAATAAGAGTCACAGTGTATCACAGTGTGATAAGACTCATTGTGATCATGGCTTGACGTGGCTCACACAGTCCTTTGTGGGAAAATGAAGATGTGAAGTTCAGACTGAAAAGTGAAAGGAAGATTTAAATAAAAATTTGATATGCTTATTTAATCTTCATGCTCCTGTGTGGCAGATAGTGTCGTTATTACTGCAGATAAGAAAACTAACTTTGAGTTAAGTGTTAACAAGTATTCCACACAATTGTGCTGTAGAATCAAGATTTTAACCCACATCCTCATCACTTTAAGACTAGACTCGTCTTATTTTGCCTTCATTTAAAAGATTTAAACTATGCCAAAATTTAAAGGAGAAATTGCTAGAAAAGAGTTTAATGTTAGTCACATTAGTTTTATAAGAGAAACCATGTCACAACCATATGTAATTTGACTGAAAATCTCTTGAGGCATATTAGAGTTGTAGCTTCCAAAGAATTGATAGTGTTTTAAGCTTCCTCCAACCACAGATAGAGGGCACTAGTATATTATCTCGTAAAGGTATTGAAAGGAAAACTTCTATAGGGAATCTTATCAGTTTTTATTCCTTGGAGAGGAAGTGTATATTATTACCATTACCACCACCATAGTTACTGTCATCTTTTTGTGGTGCTTTGGGACAAATCCAGGGCCTTGTGTGTGCTAGGCAGACACTTCACTACTGACCCTTTTCTTACTGAAAATTAAGTGTGCTCTCACAGATAGGAGCCATCTGAATGCCTTACTTATAGGTTAGAGTGGGAGAATTAGTGCATTACTCCTGTTCTCTGAATCCCATGGCATTACTTGGTACCTCTAAGACTCAAGAAAAAAAGATATAGTTTGTCAAAAATGTACAAGATGCTCTCAAGCAAAGCTTGTTAAAGCATGAATGTGAACTCTGAAATTATATGCAAAAATGTAGATGTCCATTGCTTTTCTATGGAGGCTTTGCTGTGCTGCCAGTAGAGGGCTAGAGGTAAGTAGTAGAGAACAGGGACACGCAGAGCGAGCACCGGAGCCACAAAAGCAGCCTGCACTGTATGGCTCTCCTGAAAGACTGTCTTCTTATACTGCACACAAATGACTTATAATCTCCATTTTTATTTTTGCATAAAACCCAGAATTATTTATTAATTAAATGGGTGACACTCTGCTAAGTGTGACTACTTGAAATTAAAATTGACCAATTGCTTGGGGTTTGGTTTTCTGTTTTGGATTCTGTCTTTAGTTTCTGTCAGTTCCTGTCCTGTTCTGACTTATATGTAGTTATTACACATGTGCATAAATGGTGGGGAGCTACTAAGTGACCTAGGGGATCTTACTCCTCTTAAACTCACTGCAGTTAAAAGAAAATTATTAGAGCCACTGATTTAAAGGATTTATTTAGAAAGTTAGAGGAAATTTGGGGGTAATTGCCCCCACCTTCAAAGTAACTACTGTCAGAGACTCAGTGGTAAAAGGAGGTTGTTTATTATGATCTTGCAAGGTGGGACACGAACTCAAAGTGACAGGCAAGCTAATTAGCCACTCCCATTAGAAACAAAATGGTCGGTAGCATCAGTATCCTCCCCCTCTCTCCTTCCCCCTCCTCTTCCTCTCCCTCTTCCTCATCCCTTCCTCCTGTTGTTTTTTGTTTGTTTTTGTTTTTTT
>JANHMN010000016.1:41724215-41740610 GCA_030674055.1 Rhabdomys pumilio | reverse complement strand
ACAGTGAGGCCGTATACACTGTAATAGATGACCTTAGTGATCAGAGAACAGTAGAGGACTTACTTCATAAGGCATAATGTAAAGTGATGCTTTTGATAATGCAAAACTTCTTTAAACAGTTTAAAAATGATAATAAAAAATAAAGTGAACTTAGTTCTGAGCAGTGGACAAAATCTGATTTAAAAAAACATTACCACAATTCACCTAAAAGCATTTGGAGGGAAAGAGAAAGCCAGACTTTTTGAGATTTAAAAAAAAAAAAAAGTTTAAAAAGTATGCCTTAATTTGTTTTAAAAAAAAAAACCATGAAAAGCGTACTGTGAAAACCAAAAAGAAAATAATACTTCTAATAAAACATCTTATTTGAAGATGACGCTAATGTTATATAGCATTGGCATTTTTTTTTTTATATATAAAATATGGGAACTTCCTGTTACATATAACGAAATAAATGGCTTCATCCTGAGGTACAGTGGAGTAAAGTGGAAATTTATTCTTACTTTTTTTTTTTTTTTAATTTGGTTGAGGGCACAAAATTGACCAATTCCCTACCCATCTAAATTATGTTTTTAGAGTTCAGCATTAATATCAATTTCTAGCCTTCATTTAAAAGTGAATTTATAGCAACATTATAAGAAAACCACTGTCTTAGAAGATACCAGAACAATACTGTATACTTATTAAAGTTCAGCCTTTTAATCAGACCTTAATTCAATGATGGATTTCATTTGACTATGACAGGTCGATGTCTGCTGTGTATTCTGTGGGGTTAAGGCTTCTGGGCTCTGTTGCTGGCAATGTGGCTCCTTGTGATGATGCTCCCTGAATCTTAGCTTTCTCCAGCGTTCATTGGCTCCCTCTCTTACGAGCACACAGAGGATGGCGGCTCCCACACACTCACTGCTGTGTTAGGAAGATGCTGCTGAACAAAGCTTTCTTTCCTTGTCTTCTCTGTTCTTCTTCATTCATAATTTGTCCAAAGTTTTTTCAGACTTGGTCATAGTCCCCAATAAGAGTCCTTCTGATGTACCATGAATCTGGGAAATGCTTTTTAGGCAATCAGAACTCACCATTGTAACATTCTATATAGAGTGCTTAAAAACTTACTTTTAAGTCATTTTGTTGTTGTTTTTTATTTCTCAACCCCTTAGAAGTCTTTAAAGTCATAATTTACACTAATGCGTGGAAGAAATTATTTAGTACATAAAAGTACAATTTTATGTGATGGACAAATATTAAAATGGTGGGAAGAATGAGAAATTCTAAGAAACTTGAGGTTTGTCAATATATTCTTGTATGATGCGTCTTACACTGGGATACTTTTTAATTCGGATTTTACTTCTTTGGCCATTATAAAGTGACTAGGCTTTTCCTTAACACAGGGCCTTTTAACCTGGAGTCTCGAACCCTAGGAAGGTCTATGTGAAGGTGTGGGTTTGTGCGCCTATACATTTGTTTGTTGTTTTTCCGAGGAAGATCCGTAGTTACTAGATTGATAAAGAGTTTGGTGGCATTCTCCCTCTCCAAGAGGTTTCACATGGCTAAAACCCAACTGCCTTGAAATGCCTTGAGCCCCTGAAGGAAATAGAGTCCTGCCCTGACCATTAGTTCTGGGATGTGAACTGCTCTCTTATTTTCTCAAAGATTTCAGTGGAGAATGTTTTGATAAACAGTGATTTCCTTCTCATTCTCTATTCATTTTCTTCAGGTTGTTCTGTGGTACATTTTCCCCCTCATTTCAGCAAATCATTGATTAAATACTGTTGCTCTGTAAGGTGACCTGAGCTAGTTGAGGGACAGCAGTCCTGTGCGGGGTTATTCCACATTTCTTCTGTCAGGTCAGCCCTTGGCCTGATCACAGCAGCCACAGTGGTCCAGACTCATCCCATTACTCAACTCAAGCGCTGCACTGGCAGTGGCCTCAAAGAGTGTTAAATACGGATACTTCAGCTCTAAAACATAAACTGGTTTGGAGGTGGAGACTTAAAAAAATTAAAAGCAAAACACTAGAAAGAGACATACTGATCATATTCTGTTTTATACATGTACGTGCTATTATCTCAGCCTCCTGGAAACTGAGTTATATAATTGTGTATTTCTTTGAAGTAACCAACATTAGTACATTTTTGTCTCTGCATACTTGTACTGACATAGTTTATTTGTGTGGTATTTCAAGTACCTTCAAAACTACCAGAACTTTCTTCTGCTCTGGCACAGGTTCATAGGGAGGTACTGCCAGAGGAATTGCTACACAAAGCCCAGAGAAAGGAATGCATTATAGGAGCACTTGAAATCCCACAAAATTGAGTACTACTGTGTTGTTAGTAAGGTTTTAGATTTTCTTTTTTCTTCCTTTTTTGATCATGAAGTTTTTTCAACTCTGTTTAATTGGCATAAAAGATGAAAACATAATAATAATCTATATGTATCTGTTAGCCAAAGTCAGATATCTGCTGATAAACATCTGCTCTTAGTAAATGTCTCTTTCCCTTGCTGAATGAACATTTGCTCTGCTTCCTGAGGTTGGCTATGTCATGTGCAGGCATTCACATGTTCATGTTTAGTGAGCAAATCAGACATTGTGCTGATTTAAAAACAAAACAAACAACAGGAGTTAGAAAAAGAGCTTGTATAATAATAATAATAATAATAATAATAATAATAATATGGGATTTTTTTACTTTTGAGGATGAGTTACATTTAAATTAAAAGGGAAAAATGGTCCAGTGAAGGAGAACTGAGCCCCTGACCAGGACTGAAGAATAGACTCGACTGAGGTGCATGGCTCCAAGGAAGCTAAAGCCTTGACAGTGGGGAAGAAAAGTCTGCTGGGGTGGGTGCGGTAGGGTTTTGCCATGGTGTAGCATTGTAAGAGAAGTAATTTGGGAAGGTATTTCATTGCACTTAGGACAAATTAGAATTCAGGATGCCATTACTGGCCAGTACAAAAAGATAGCTTGGACTAGAATGGTTTGGCTAGATCTCTACTGACCTTTGATAACTCAGATTGCATTAAATGATCCAAAATAGCAGCTAGATTTTAAAAACACAGAACCAGGATCTTATTGTTTGTCATTCATTGAGCACTAAACTGTTGCTTTGTGTGAAATCTAAAATTACTGACTCACAACATAGGTAACAGAAAGTATCTTCCTGGCCTCTTGGCTGCAGTGTTGTTGTCGTTGTTATTGCTGTTGTTATTGTTATTTTTATTATTACTATTATTATTCCAGCTGGCCTCAAACTCACTATATTGCTGAAGATGACTTTATTTCTGATCCTTCTACCTTCATCTTCTCAGTTCAGAATACTGGGATTATAGGCTTGTGTCACCATGCCCAGTTTTGTGTGGTGCTGAACATTGAACTCAGGGTTTCATGCTTTGCCAACTGAGAGCTATGTCTTTAACCACTATTCCCATCTCCATTTTTTAAAAGACAGCGTCATATGTATTCCAGGCTGGCCTTAAATTCACCACTTTCTATCTGCCTTAGCCTCTGGAGTGCTGGGTTTGCAGCTCTGCCCCATGACGCTCAGCTGAGGAAAGAAATGTGTGAGAAGAGGTTTCCCTAAGAGATTTGTGGTATATTTCCTAAAGAATTGTGTAAAGATAGGACTCTACTTACAGATTTCCACATAGTTCTGTAATGTGTACTTCCTGAATGATCTGTGGCTTAACATAAAGCAAAGGTATGGAAAAGCAAATAATTAGGAGAGTGATTTGAAGGTAAAGAAGATGAAAACATAAATAAATTCAAGATTATGACGTTAAAATATCCCGTCTAACCAGGTGTAGCGCCACACCCTTTTAATCCCAGCTCAGAGGCAGGTGGATCTCTGTGATGTCTAGGCCAGTCTGGTCTACATAGTGAGTTCCAGGACAGTCAGCACTGCATAATCTTGTAGTCAAGTCAGGAAGGCATTTTCTGCAAGCCTGTGGTTTGAGTGATGTGGAAGGGCAGTCAGTGATAGTAGATTTCATGACAGAGAACAGGATAGTGTTGAGTGGATGACAAATAAGGAGATTAGTATGGTCGGTGTGATGACTCAGTGCTGACTGATGGACGAGAATCAGGAGAAGTCATGGATCATGTAGTTGGAAGAACAACTGGCTTTTGTGACCCCTGTATGGTCTCTACCCTATTTTCCTCTAGTCTTTCTTTTGAGAGTATGGAGTAGACCTGAACTATTGAGAGCATGGTGTTGCCTGTAGAATCCCAAGCCTGGTTTTCTCTAGGTTGAAATGATCCAAAGACAGACTTCCTGAAAGAGTTATAGGGGAAACATATGAGGGGAGGGTTGGGGAGGGCCCGGGAAAAGCCAGTAGCGAGATGAGTCAGGCTTGAGAAAGCTCAGTATGTGCAAAGGAGCTGTCATGTCAGGATCTGAAAGGCTTAGGACCGAGGAGATGTGGGACAAGATGAAGGGCCCATTGCAAAACCAGACACCCGTTTCAGAAGCAAACTAGAAAGTCCCAGCATAGGATCTCTACTTAGGAAGGCAATAAGATATTTCACACAGCTGGATTCTTGACTATGATGACATGTGACAGTTGTCACATGCTCCTAACATTAAAAGAAAGATTCTGCTTTATTTACATAGCAAGTTAAGAGCACAGCAGTGGAGTAGAGAGAACTTAACAGTTACCATAAAACACGATAAAAGTATTTTGGTAATTTTCCTTCAATGAAATTATACTGTATGAACAAATAAAATCTACAATTTTGGGAGCTAATATATTTTTGGCCGTTATATTTTATATCCTTAGGTGGATAATCTTTATGAAAAGTTACTGAAGTATAGTAAGTGGATCAGGAATGAAGGTGTGTGTGTGTGTGTGTGTGTGTGTGTGTGTGTGTGTTCAAGTAGTTAGTAGCAAATATCCTACTTTGGAAGCAGCCCGTGTTTTCTGAATGAGTTTTTTTAAGTTAACTAGATTTGCTTCCGTGTATGTAGGATGAGATGTCAGCTGTGTCTCACTGCTCAGCAATACTACATTTATGAAGCCATGTGGATTGAGGAGACACTGTTCTTGGACCTCCTTACTAGTCTGTGATTGGCATCTAAGAGAATTAATGTTACTATCTTAATCATTTCTACTGTTCTGATAAAATACCCTGACAAAAGCCACTTAGGAAAGGGGGGGTTGGTTTTGCTCACAATTCCAAGTTAAAGCTTTTCACCTGGGGGAGTTAGACTGTGACTAAGCATGTGACAGCTGTCACGTTTTACTATAGCTAGGAACCAGAGAGGAGGAATTAACCATGTGTGCTATGTCCAGCCAGTGTTATCCGTTTTTACACATTTCAGTACAGAAACTCAGGGAATGGTGCTCCCTGCGTTTCCACTAGGTCTTTCCCCACCAGTTAATGTAATCTAAACAATCCCCCAGTAATGAGTTCACAAGCCAGACTGATCTAGACATACATACCCTCAATTGAGACTCTGACCTAGCTGATTTTAGATTTTCTCAAGTTGGCAAAACCATCACACCAGTTTTTATTGCTAGTCATGAGAAAAAAAAATCTACTTTATACCTGTTAGGTACTTAGAACTGAGGTAAGCCTAAGTAAGCCACTTGAAGATTTGACTCAGGTACCCAGAGCTTGTAACATAGTATGGAACGTTGGCACTCCATTCTTTTTAGCTTCTTTGTGAGCACACTTCCTAAACATCTCACTGATCTCACTCTTACCCACTCCACACAGTTTGGATTATTCTAAGGATTCCCAGAAGCCCCACATTGACCTTAGAACACAGGCTTCGTTTTAGGACTCAGACTTGCTGTTGTGCTCTTAAACTCAAAAGCGTTACCCACCCCCAAACACACACACACACACACACACACGCACGCACGCACACGCACGCACGCACGCACGCACGCACACACACGCACGCATGCGCGCGACCCTGTGTACTTTATAAAGCTTTTAAAGTGCCCATGTCTTTCTTTTCCATAGATGTAAAGTTCGTGTAAAGTAGAATTAACTGTTTAAATATGTACAGGACACTGGCCCAGTAGTGCTCTTTAATTGTCTCATTATTATCGAGAAATTTGGTCCCTTTTATTGTTAAGGCAATGTGATAATGGCTGTATCTAGATTCACATTTTACCCAGTAAGCTAAAAGGTAAATAAGTATCAAGCTTTAATAATACTCATATCTCTTCATAATGGTACCACTTCAAGTTTTGTGTAACAGTTTTCATTCCCACCGCAGCCCCCTCCCTTAACAAAACAAACCCCAAAAGAATAAGGAGCCAAAGCCTAGAGGTCTTTGATTTCTTCTAGGAACACCTGCCTGCGTAGTTTGAGCTGGCAATCACAGGCTTACTGTCTTGAGGATGCTTACTTAGCATCGTGCAAGAACAGCTTTTCTTTAGCCAGATTGTGAGGTAGACTGCTCGCTCTCTGTGTGTGCATGTGTAGGTTGCTGCAGTGATCTTGCCTGCTTGCTTTACGGCATTACGACCGTCAGCAGTCTAGCGGGATGTGTGCGTGTGTGTGCATGTGAGCTTGTCTGCATGTGTACATGTGTAGGTTGTATGTCAGTCCCCTACCTGATGACTACAGCAGAGAAAATATTCTCATACTATTTTGTGTGACTTCTCATGTATTTGTTCCTCATGTGTTTCACTTCATTCATATATTTGAGATTAATGCTGTCTTTTAAAAATATTTTGTGATTTTAAGTGCTTTAAAAAAAAAAAAAAAAAGATACTGTTTAAAATGCAGCGAGGTTGTAGGACTTGTCCCCAGCTCACTCTAGCCAGTCTTTCCATTTTTTGCTTTTTCCCAAATAAAGATTTTTATAACTTTTTCTTATCAAAGTTTACTACTAACTAAGACCATCCCTTGTCACTTTTTAGAAAAACCTATAAAAATAATTTTTGGAGATTTATATTACAACCATGAGTTCTGATAGCTGCCACAATCATTAGAAATACTTAGTGTAAGGATCAAGTAATAAGTAAACCACTCTCAGAAGGATTCTAATTTTTTTTCTTTGTAATCACATTCAAACACCAATTTAGAGTTTCTTTAGTCCTGTCTGTGTTTTCCATTATACACACACAGCTCACTGGAGAAAATAACATTAAGATTATTTTCTGGATGTGTTTCCTCACTAAATGTTGTGTGTTACAGTTTTAACTATTCTAGAAGTTTTCTCAAGGACTTTCAGCTGAAAGTCAGTGAAAATAAAGAAGGCTTTCAAAATGGCCACGGGACCAGCAGTTATCATGTGGCCTGTAAGCCACCAAGTAAAATGTGGCCTAGTGATCTTGGAGGAACTTGAAGAAATGGGGGGCAGGGAGTGGGCAGCAGCAGCCTTTCAGGTGTTCTTTATGTAAACTTCATTACATGATTGCCAGTGTCAGAATAAAATAAAGATGAAAGAGTGGTGGAATTTAATTTGCACAGAACGTGTCTTCAGTACCAAAGAGCACTTAGGACCAGCATGCATGCACTCCCACTAGACTGCTGATGGTCGTAACGCCGTAAAGCAAGCAGGCAAGATCACTGCAGCAACACTAACAGGCTGCTCTCCTGCTGAACGCTGAAGAAGCTTACCCCGTACACCGAGAACTGCTTTGCTGGTTTTTTTCAATCAAGGACATTGTGGCTTTTAGCCTACTGGAACAGGAAAAACTGCACACGGATTTCGAGACGATAATACCATCAGCATCTCCAAAGAGGGAGAAGAGTCAGGAGGGCTGCTGCCTCTGGTTAACTATAACATCTTGCTGCTATTTCCTGATACAGCGAAGTTGAATTCCAATGACTGGATTCCTCATTCACATGGCTGTTGGTCTCGGAACAGAGCAGAGTGGTCTGGAAGCTCGCCGCAATTGTTTGGAACTTTGCTCTGCACATTACACGTAGCCATTGCCAGAAGTTTGACTCCCTGAAGCTGTGCGGTGTTTGTTTCTTTGCTTTGCTCCCCCCGCCCCCTCTTCTCTATAAGGTGATGACCCAGTTAAATAAAGGTAAACCAGGCCCTGGGTAGCGAAGTCATCAGCCAAGTAGGAACACTTTGCATTCGCCTTAAGCTGAGTGTTGGGTTGCATGCTATTGTTCCATTTATGTGTTTGCTGTTAAAAGAATACTTTTTTTTTTAACTAAAATCCCTAAGTGTAGTACTGGTGCAAGGCCCTCTGTTTGATCTCTAGCTCCTACTCTCCCCACAACTCACCATGCTTCTGGGCTACTCCATCTACCTTCCTTCTTAATGCTCACTAAGATTGTTTATCAGCCTCGTTTACTTAACCCTCCTAGATGTGATCACTCATAAAGCTTACTGTCATCCTCACATGGTCCAAGACAGTCCCGCTAGATATAAACTCCTAAGACCAGGCATGTTAAGTTTTGTCCTTTTTAAAAATCGTTTTGTTTTGAGACAGGTTTATACTTTTTAGCCCCTGGCTGGCCTGGAACTTGCTTTGTAGACTAATCTGACCCTGAACTCACAGAGATCTGCCTACCTCTGCCTCCACACCCAACCTCTCAATACATTTTTAAATTTATTTAATAAAATAAACATGGGTTTAAATAACCCCCAAATGTACAGTTTAGGTTGTCACGGTTTCAGATTTTAATTTTTGAACACCGAATATGCCATTCTGACAGCTTGTGTTCTCGTCTTCTTCTTTCTCTGGACAAAGAGTCATTTCTTACTCCATGTAATTTACCACAATTAGTGTGGAAGTCACAACTAGATCTTCTAAGTTTGTTCACATTTTGAGACAAGGTCTTACGAATTTAAAGTCTAGCTTTAATTTACTATGTAGCAAGATGCCTCACAACCTCACCATCTTCTGAGTGTTGGGATTGCAAGCACGTGCTAACATGTCTGCTTATATGTAGTGCTGGGAATCAAACACAGGGCCTTGTATATGCTAGGCAAGGGCGCCATCTGCAGAGCTGCATCCCTAATCCCATAGCTAGACCTTAATGTTTGCAAAATGTGTGCTTTTCCTATTGGAGCCAATAGTCCTAGATTTTTTTTTCTATTACAAGAAAGAGTGGTGTCTATTAGAGATGTTAGTTGTGATACTGTTAGCAGGAACCACTCTACTCTCCTATCCGTTTATTTCCAAAACGGAGTTCGCTTTTTTAAGCGATCATATTCTTTTCTTCCTTTCTTTTTTCTTTTTTTGAATTAAAACAACATATTTGAACAGAAGGCATAGTCTGGGTTTTGGAATTGACTAAAGAGCAACCAGTGCATTGTTAAACATTGAACCAACAGATTTTTGACACTGGAAGGTTTTGATATTCAGTTCAGGCAAGTTTTTAAAAATATTCTTTAAAAACCATGTAATACTTCTAAATTTTTTTTCACTAAAACATTAGTTGTAATTCAGGCAAGTTTTAAAGATACTCTTTAAAAAACATGTAGTACTTATAAATTTTTTTCACTAAAGCGTTAGTTCTGACTCAACTTGAAGCTCCAGAGTATCTGAAGTAAGAATTATAGTTTCTGACTTATATTTACAATGTACTCATCTACTCTTCCTCCCCTCTCTCCTTCCTGCCTTCTTTTTCAGTGAGCTTGGATATTGACTGAGAATTGGTTCTGTCAAGACCATCTCTGGCAATCTGTTCCAAATTCAACTATAATAAATCATAACTAAGGATGAACACTTACATAAATACATATTTTTAAGTGATTTTAAAATAAAGTCTTTTTAGTGGACTGGTGGTAAGCATAAAAATGTTTGAATTCATCAGAGTCTTTTGGAATGCTGTCCTGCACAGGAGGACTGGCTTTTGTTTAATGGAAAGGATGTGTTCTTATTAGGACAGACTGACTGTGTGTGTGTGTGTGTGTGTGTGTGTGTGTGTAATAACCAGTTTAATAATTACAAATATGTGGCACAACATACATGATAGTAATCAATACCAAGTCATTGTGTTGTTCAAGAATTGTCCTGTTTTCTACACTGAAACATCACTTGAAAATTTGAAGCAGAAAAGGTTTTTCATTTTACCCTAGTAAATAAATAAGAGAAAGGAAAAGCAAACTAACCATTTAAAAACAACAACAAAATCTTTGTTCTTAGAGCTGCTTTAGTTTCCCAGCTGAACTAGGAATTGGAGATTTCCCATGTCCTCCATGCCCCCACACGTGCACAGCTTCCGCATTGTCGGCATGTTCCAGTGGAGAAGCCTACGGTGATACAGCACTGTCACCTAGAATCACAGTTTGTGTGAGGGCTGCTCACTCATGCTGCTGTGCACTGTGAGAACTAGACAGTTGTGAATGCCGTGTCCATCACTGTGTCCTGATGCTCCTCTGGACTGTGTTCATGCATCCCTCCCCTTTACACCACTGGGCTGTGGATACTGTCCCTGTAGTTTTACCTGTTCCATTTTGGCCTTTGGAATAGCTTTTTAGCGTTTCTTCTTTCACCTATTAATATACATTTGTTTCCTCTAGTCTTGTTTCCCTTAGAACACACATTGCACATAATTAGTGAAATTTCAATATATATATATGTTTGTTGCAGAAAATGAGCATTTGTTATACCAGCCAGTCTCAAAACTCAAAAAATACTTCTTGGTTTGCAAAACTTTTAGAACAGTGAGAAACTTGTGGAGTGTGTGAGTGGTCTGTTAAACCATATCTAGAGCTGTATGAGCCATCTGTTATACCATAACTGTACTCATTCCATTCTGTTTAATAGAAAATGATGGTGTTTTCATGTTCTGATTTTTTAATGAAATTACAATAAAATAAACAATTCTCTTGTCTAGAAATACTTAAGCATGCAACTCCTAACAAGTTATAAATATTCCAGTTATAATAATATTTTGGAAAAATTAATAATTTTAGTTGTTTCATTTGAGACTTTTTGTTAATTTATAAACCCTTAAGATAATTCTGTGCTTGTAGGAGATGACTTAGGATAGATGAGGCTGACTAATCTTCACTGTTGTCATAAAAGTGAACTCTATAATCAAAATGCATTAGAGACATAGCTTTAATGATTTAACTTCTAGATCATTAGAAAACCTCTTAGTAATAAAAACTGTGAACATCAGAAATCTTAGAAATTTCAATAGACAAAACCATTGGGAATTGCTGCAAAGTCAGCAAAAGTATCCAATTTAAGCACAAAACTAAAAAGAAACTTGAACGCCAGTTTTTGTTTGTTTGTTTGTTTAAATGCCTTATCAACACTGAACAATCAAAAGCTGTTGCTGGCTTTATTGGGAAAAGCCACTGTCCAGTCATTCAACGGAGACCTGAGAAGCAAGCAGAACAGTGTGGCTGTTGCCAGAGTGTAGGAACCGGGTGGACTGAGTTGACATTCACTGCATGTTTGGGGAGTGCTGTTGCTTCCAGAACCTGCAAAGCTTGGACCTACTTTTTGTATGAGTTAGCTTTGGCTGGCATCATGTAGTCAGAATAAACTTGGATTGTAACCTGTCTTTTCTTTACATTAAGACCTCCTCCCTCAGAACTGTATGGTATCCCTGATATTTCTTTCCCAAAACCCTACCACCACCACATCTCTTTTTATAGTGTTACTGCTTTCCATCTTACTGTTTATTTGATGTGATACACACACACACACACACACACACACACACACACACACACACACACACACACACAGTGTTGGTCCTTACTGAGTTGAACACAGTTCCAAAAGCTTCTATAAAATATTTAAATTTTCAGAATTCTTTAAGTATACTGATGAACTGTTAAAGACCTTCGTTTTATTGCTTAGGACAACTTGTAATTGCCTTTTTTTCCTCATAGTTAAACCAAAACTCTTTAATCTTTTCCCATTTGTACCTTTTTTCAGTGCCGCTCGACAAAGGCCAATACTACTTGTCTCCTACCGTTTGGATGTAGATCAGATCCTCAGCTCAGCCATTCACACATAACTTGATGATACCCAGTTCTCTCTGTAGCTCTCTGTAATATGTATCAACTCAACAATGCCTTTCTTAAAGCGAGCTTACATCAGATGGCAGTAATTGACAGGTGGTCAGAGAATAATAGATCTACTTTTTCATGAAAGCCATTCTTATTGTCAGTACTTGTCCTTACATGTTTGCTTATACAGTCCTTTTATAAAAGCATCTAGAAAAAAGGGGGGCTCAGCTAAGGCTGTGTGATTTCTGATTTGGACATGCAC
Organism: Rhabdomys pumilio; assembly: GCA_030674055.1. NCBI lineage: Eukaryota > Metazoa > Chordata > Mammalia > Rodentia > Muridae > Rhabdomys > Rhabdomys pumilio. The sequence goes on along the minus strand of JANHMN010000016.1, from coordinate 41,728,459 downwards.
ATCTGTTTACATGTGTTTTTAGATGCTCAGTACCAGTTTTCTTATCAGATACCACGTCTACTAAGTAAAATCATTATGTCTTTTCCCATGCACATTACTACATAGGTAGGGTTTTTCCCCCCTCATGTACTCTGGATACATTTTAGGAAAAAAAAAAAAAACAGGAAAGTATACTTGATACATTTTATGTGATGGATTTGATCTAGTTAGAGGGTATTCTGTTTATATGTCCTCATCTTGCAACTTTTCATAAGAAAAGGATACATAATTACAACCTGATAGACAAATGTTGATGACTTCTTCAGTTTGTGTAAAGAGTATAACAATTTTAGGAAGAAGTTTGGTTTTTACTCTCAATTTTGTCATATGTACCATTGGATTTTCGTTGCCATGTTTTGAACTTTTGTACATTTTCTTAAATATACAGAAAAGTGGTGGAGTTAAACAAACCAAGCAGTATGACAGAGACTGACACAGTATCTAAAGTGCTGCATAGACTTGTCCAAACTCTGTCTTTAGCCATGCTAGTCTTTGCCATCCTTAGCCCCGAAAGGGAGTTATTAAAAGCAGCGTGGACTGCTCGCTTCAAGATACATCATACTCCCACAACTAAAGAACCTATCCAAACAGATTATTTTGTTGTGATTTGTTCTTCATGGGACGTCTTTTTGGCTCTCATTGGTATTGCACTCTGTTTGGGTCTTGAGGTGTCAGTGGGGTGAAAGAAGACCTAACTGCAAAGCCCGAGGTTTAGGCAGGCAACATCAGAGGAAATAAGTCATAAGATACAGGAAAAGGATGTGTCCTTTAAAGTAGTTGTCAGTAAAAGATACCGTCATGACTGCCTGCTCAATCTCAGCATAAGTTTAACGTCATGAATATTTCAGTTGGACAGGAGCTATATAGTTCTTGACAAAATGTTGCTTATTTCCCAGAGAAATGTCTTGAAACAAAAGCAGAGCAGAGCAGTTGTTGGTGTCAGTCAGAAGAATCTAGGCATGTCATTGCTGCAGTCTGCTTATGCTCTTGCTCTTGTGTGTCATGTCTCAGCAGTGGCTCTAAGGTCTCAGCTGTGAGGACTGACACCCTAGGATGCACTTCACTTTGTGCCTAGAGAACTGAGGTCACTTCACTCCAGCAGATGCCTTTTAGCCGCCTATGCATCTCTGCTCTTGTTGCTCAATCTGTCCTTTTGGCCGGGAGAGCCTATTTTTTCCCAAAAGATGGGTGGGAAATTTAAATGTCATCCCTACCTTTCTGCCTTTTCCTGTGGCTAATGTTAGTGCCTAAGATCGAACAGGGGCTTTCCTGTTTGTTTGTTTGTTTGTTTGTTTGTTTGTTTTTATTATTCCATGCTTAGGGTTTTGTTTTTTTTTTGTTTTTTGGGTTTTTTTGTTTTGTTTTGTTTTTTGCCTTTAGCATGCATTAGATCATTATGGATTCTAAGTTTAATTCACAAGAATTACAATACTCTTACATTACAGATAGATAGTATATATAAATTCTCTTTGCTAATCTTTTCAAATATTATTTCATCAGATCTCCTTTGTGCAACTGACTTTTATATACCATCTCATTTTCTTATTAATATTTAATACAAAAATACATACATTAAAAGTAATCACAGAAATGGTCAGAAAGAACATGAATCAGTATACAAACATGAAGCTCCAGGAAGGGGTGAGAGAGGGAAGACAGACAGACAGACACATGTGTCTAGGATGTCAGAAAGTGTTACTAATATTTATCAGTGTATAACTAGAATTCTGTAGCCTGTGAATCATTTCTTCCACGTGGGAGCAACCTTCACCCATTTTTCTGGCCTGTTGTGGAAAAGTTCTTTACTAATCTGGAAGCACATTGTTCAGTGCCATTCATCCTGTTGCCTAGTGAGCGTCAGACGCTATTTACCAAACCACAGAGGAACTCAAGAGACAGGTAGGAAAGAACAAACTCGAGTGTCACTCTGGTACTGACAAAAGTAGCCAGACTACTTGCCACATAAGAAACTGTAGCCCAAGTACTCTTTACTAAAATGGTAAAACCCAAAGAAAATCTGAATTTTTACGGTAGGTAATTAGCTCCCTTGTTGGGCAGAATTAGATTTCCTTCCTCCTATCTTGGGAAAAATCTCTAGGGGGTGTTTTATCAGGTTTATTTTCTTAGAGCACATGTAGCTCTCACGAGATGCTAAGGTGGTCGACACCTTGCATGTCTGCAGTTCTGTAATCTGTTTTAGGAAAGCCACATTCAGTGAATACTCTGGTGGTCTCCTTGTCTTCTTGGGTATGTTCCCCACAGGGCTTTCCCTAACCTAGCCTTAACCTAGCATGCTCAGAGTCAGCGTTCGCTTTCATGCTCATCAAACCTCTTATCCTTGGTCTCTTCTTTCATCAGCCTCTCTCTCCTTCCTTCATTGAGCTTTATGTTTGTATCCTCTGATCCTTTCTGTGATTCCTTTTTGACATATGTATCTTTTACATTAAATGTAGTTTGTTTTTTGTTTTCCAGATGGGTAGTGCTTGGTACCCGGGCTGGCTGAAACTCACTTTGTAGACCAGGCCACCCTCACATTTATGGTGATGCTGTTGCTTCTGCCTCTTGTGATTTAATTGGTAATTCTTTTGCTACTGAGATGATAGATGTACATACAGCACAATACCCATCAATGTGCTCCTTGTTTATATACACATTTACACATAGACATCCTTGATAACTCAGTATCTAGACACCTTCTTGTTCTCAAGATGATCTTATTCTCCTCCAAAATAGGTTTAATCGATCCTTACAGGAACATTCTAGAACAAAAAAAATGCACACTTGGTAAAACACACCTGCTTATGCTTTTGTGACTGCCTGTCTACCTCTGTTCTGCACAGGAGGCTCGCTCTTTCTTCCCTGATCTTCCCAGGGCACCAAGTGATCCCATCTGTGGGATGGCAGGATTATTCACTTTCTTCTTTGTGCCGCATAGAACCTGTTTGTTTCTACCACAGTATGTATTGCTATACACTCTGGTTATGTTACATGTCTGTCTGGTTGTACTGTGTGTAGGTGCCTAGACCAGCACTGGTTGGTAGTAAATTTTACAGAAACAAATGCTTTAGAGTTATACTGATTTTGGTTACTGATGCTGACATTTTAAAATTTCATAACCTCCACTTAACTTCGCTGGACTGTTAGTCCTAAAGCGATGATGGCATAGAACATGGTGAAGGAAGGGTGTCTGCGGGAGAAAAGTGGTAAAAATGTTCTTTACAAATCTTGGTTGCTGTCCTTTATACAGGCTTTTTAAGAAGCATGTCTAGCTATGTGCATGGTGTCAAACTCTCAGTCTCAGCACTCCGGAGGCAGAGGTGAATGAGGCTGTCTTGATCTACATAGAGAATTCTAAGCTAGCCAGGGCTACATAATGAGAACTTGTCTTTAAAAAAAAAAAAAAAAAGTTAGCATTTTCTATTAAACAATACTAATGCATTGGATTTTTTTAAGTATGTATTTTGCATGTGTTTTGGGCATCTGAAAAGTACAAAAATATCTTAGTGACTCATTTCTTTCTTGTTTACATTGAGGGAAGCTTTTTGGACCCTTAAACCTCTACCTGGCTTTGAAAAGGTTTGCTTCATTTTGAAAAGAGCCGTTTGTTCATTGCATAATACACTTTGAACTTTGTGTAGGGTCTTCAAATCTACAGTTACCTTGAAATAAGGAAAAAAGTGTAAGAAACCAAGATGAGTATTGCTTACACCGTGTGTCATCTGAAATGATCTGGGTGAAAGAAAAAAAAGACAAGTTTTTGGGAGACTGCTTAAAAATTAATTGAAGAGCTCCAGGAAGCAGTCTAGTGAATGACAGGAGGTAGTCTAAGATGTGCAAAGCGTGCCCTGCTGACCCACAGCTTCCATTGGTGCCACTTCGACTCTCTTACATAAACAGAGTTTGACTTTTAAATATTTTGTTAAGGTGTCTGACATTGCCTCTTAGAGCCCATTGCCATTTTTTTCTCTTCCTTTATTTCCTTCCCTTTCTTTTTCCTTTCTTCCCTCCCTCCTTTCCTCCCTCCCTCCCTCCCTCCTTTCCTCCCTCCCTCCCTCCCTCCCTCCTTCCCTCCCTCCCTCCCTCCCTCCTTCCTGCCCTCCTTCCCTTCTTCCTTCCCTTTTCCTCTCTTTCCTTCCCTTTCCCTCCCTCCCTTCCTCACTTCCTTCCTTCCTTCCTTCCTTCCTTCCTTCCTTCCTTCCTTCCTT